>JADFUC010001916.1:0-246247 GCA_019722365.1 Lithospermum erythrorhizon
TCATTGTACTTCGTTCCGGTTACGTATTTGAGATTCGTGATGGGTTGAGGTTGGGAGATCCTCCACTGCTATCATTGACGCCCCGCTAGTTTTCATGACTTCGAGGGCTCGCGAAGGTCGAGATGGAGTTAACTTAGCATGAAGCCTTGACGAGGTGAGAGGAGGCGACGGGGATTAGTTGGTACTAGTGGACCTTCTGGTTGGAGATCTCGGAGGATGGTCACAGTAGACTGCGTCCGAGATTCGATCGTTTTAGTGCGTGTTGTTCCCCACGGGTTATTCTCACGAACTTCTTGCATCGCGTAATGCCTTTCGATTTGGTGGATTTCATGGAGGCCATCAACTGGAGTTTAAGTGATATCGGTAAGTTGTTTTCGTTCTTGGTCGGACTTGTCATAGGATGCAGGATTGCCGGGAGAGAGAGAGATTATGTTTAGTTGTTAGCGACTGGGCGTCTTGCGAGGAAGTTTGTCGCTTAGTCTAGTAGAGTGGGTGATGCTAGTACTTCCTCACCGGTACAGTTCACGAGGGGCGGATATCAGTTGGGTAGAGGTGGACGCTTTGGAGGCCGTGGAGAATTCGGGGGTCGCGAGGAGTTGGAGGCTCGAGGGAGCGTTGCGAGGTAGCGACCGGAGTAGTCTTTGGGAGGCAGTTAAATCACCGTCCCAGCAGCAAGGCGCACGATGCGCCTAGAGTTGTAACAGGTACTTGTTAATATATGTGATTCTAAAATTTAGGTGACTTTTTGATACAGAATTTTCGTTCATTTATTTCCTAGAATTTTTGTTGATGGTTTACCTTTATGTAGGGAATGCTTCACTTGTTCCGATTACTATCATGACACGGTAAGGAATATTTAAGGTTGAATAAATCTATGAGATTATATAGGTATGATGCGATTTGCTAGTTGGCTGGACCTACTCCGTTTGACTTAGTAGACTTTGATCTTATGCTTGGGTATGGGTAGTTAGGGAGACATCACGCTAATATTTGTGCCCGTAAAGAGATCGTCTTTTTACGAGTCCAGGAACAGACCCGATATTCTCTTTATTGGGAGTTAGGAAGATGCACGCCGGGAGGTTTCGTTTTACGGCACTTGAGGCCGGGGGAAGTTGATGAAGAAGAGGGTTGTGTTGGGTTTTCTAGGGCTGTGAGGTGACTTGGGAGAGAGGGAGAGAGCGGATTGGAGGATGTTCGTGTTGTCGTGAGTATGTTTGATGTTTCAGGATGCCAGGGGTTACCGCCCGGCAAAGGGAAGTGGAGTTTCGATTGAGGTAGTTCAGTACATGATTTCTATTAGCAAGTATAAAATGGCTCAGGTGAGAGAGAGTTGAGGCACGATTCTACGAGGAAGCCTTGATAAAATTCATCAGACCGAGTGTTTCCCTGTGGGGTGTACTAGTCTTGTTTGTGAAAAAGAAGGATGGTACGTTGAGGTTGTTAATAGACTCTGGGCGGTGAATAAGGTGACTATCAGAACCGGGTATCCATTCATAGAGGATAGATGACCTATTTGACGGTTGAGGGATGCGAGTATTTTCGAAGATTGATTTGAGATCTGGTTATGCGGTTGAGGATCGAGAGGGCGACATTCGGCGGCCTTTCGATCGGTATGGAGCCTTCTGAGAGTTTATGGTGATGCCATTTGGGTTGACTAATGCACCAGCAGCATTTATGGATTTGATGGATCGGGTGTTCTGGGAGTTCTTAGATAAGTTCGTAATTGTGTTTCGTGATGACATTCGATATACTCGAATGGCGGAGGAGCCACGAGACACTAACGGGTTGCATTGAAGGTATTGAGATGGCACCCGGTTATGCGCTAGAAGTTCACCAAGTGTGAATTCTAGTTGGCAAAGGTACAGTACTTGGGCCATGTTGTATAAGGTGAGGGTATTTGTATTGATCCCAGAAGGTGGAGGCGTGAATAATTGGGAGGCGACCGAGTGCTTGAGAGGCCGAAAGTGAGGAGTTTCTTGGGTTTGGCTGGGTATTACCGGAGGTTTATCATGGACTTCTCATTGATTGTGACTCCGATGACCAAGTTGACCAGAAAGGGTGTTCCTTTTATTTGGGATTAGGATTGTGAGGTTGTTTAAAAGTTGAAGGAAAAGGTGACTACTGCGCGGTTTTGACGCCTTACCGTCAGGGTCACGAGGGTTATGTGATATCTGACAATGCATCGCGCTTGGGGATTGGGTTGTGTGTTGATGCAGAATGGGAAAGTGATTGCTTATGCTTCTCGACAGCTAAAAAACCATGAGAGGAATTACCCGACCCATGATCTTGAGTTGGCGGTTTGTCACCAGGCGAAGTTGAGGCATTACTTATATATGAGGGTTAGATGTGATTTTCACGATCATAAAAGTTTGAAATGCCGCCCAGGGCGCGAGAGGGCCTAAATTTGAGGCAAAGGAGATGGATGGAGTTTATCGTGACTATGGTCTTATTATTAATTATCGCCCAGGAAAGCTGAATGTTATGGCAGATGCTATGGTCGGAAGGGGAAAGCGAAAGAGGCAAAGGTAGAGATAGAGCGGCTTGGAGTTGATCTTGGGGTTGGTAGCAGTGTTGGCAGAGTTGTTGGCTCATGTGAGATTTAGGCACATGCTCTTTGATCGAATCTTGGAGAAGCTTGACAAAGAGATCTGAGAAATAAAAGAATATCATTAAAAAGAGAGGTGAAGAGTGGTGAGTCGATCCGATTTCATAGTTGATAATGAAACAATTGCTTTGAGGATGAATGGTAGGTTGTTCGTGCCGTATTATGAGGAGTAGAAGAAGGAGATTCTTGATGAGGCTCATAATGCTCCTTATAGCGTGCATCCGGGTAGCACGAAGATGTATCGGGATTTGAGGTTGTTTTTGTAGTGTTTGATTGTCGGCGGTGAAGATTGAGCATAGACACACTTGCGGGTTTTGTTGCCAGCCACTTCCGATTCACGAATGGGCGTGGGAAAAATTACCATGGATTTCTTATTTGGACTTCCTATAGATCGTCGGGCGGAGCAAGATGGGATTTGGGTGATCGTGGATGGATTATAGAGAGTGCGCTCAACTCTTTGGAGTCAAATCCCTCTTACAGTGGACTGAGGGGCTTGGCGAGATTTATGTTGATCGGATTGTGAGATTGCATGGGGTTCGAGTGTCGATTATCTCGTAGTGATGTGAGGGTTTGCCGAGAGATTTGGAGGGGGTTTTCAAGAGGCGTTGGGACCAGAGTTGATTTGAGTACATCTTTCCATCCAGAGCGGATGGGCAATCAGGAGAGGGGCGATCCGAGACTTTGGAGTATATGCTTTGAAATGCGTTACGAGTTTCTGAGGGAGTTGGGATGATGAGTTTCCTAAGATGGAGTTCGCGTATAATAATAGTTTTCACGCTAGTATCGAGATGGCACCATTTGAGGCGTTATATGGGCGAAAGTGTCGAACTCCAGTTTGTTGGAATGAAGTGGGAGAGAGGAAGGTTTATGGCTCCGAGTTAGTTGAAAGGTCGGTGGAGAGAATCAAGTTGATACAACAACACCTGAAAACAGCCCATGACAGACAGAAGAAATATGTTGATCGTCGCCGAGTGGACTTGTTTCGAAGTTGGTGATCGGGTATTTTTTAGGGTATCTCCATGGAAAGGGGTAATGCGGTTTGGAAGGAAAGGGAAGTTGAGTCCCCGTTACATCGGACCGTTTGAGATTTTGGCGAGAGTGGGATCTGTAGCTTATCGTTTGGCGTTGCCTCCGGGATTGGATAGAATTCATAATGTATTTCATGTGTCTTGCTTGAGGAAGTATATTCGTGATAGATCTTACATTGCCAGCTCGATAGCAGTGGAGGCAAGGGAGGATCTCAACTTTAAGGGAGGTGAGTTCTTGACAGGGAAGGAAAAGGCATTGAGGAAACAAAGGTGGTGACGTGGTGAAGTGTTGTGGAGGAATCAACAGCGTTGAGGAGGCGACATAGGACATAAGCATGACAAGATTGCAGATTACTCTGACTTTTCGTGTATGTAAGTAATTTGTTGTAGTTGTTTTCTTTTCACGTGTTGTATGCAGAGTTGCATTAAGTGTTTCTCTAGTGGTTCCTTGAGTTGATAAATTTCAGAGGCGAAATTTTTATTAGGTGGGTAGATTGAAATAACCCGTTACGCCTAAGCGATTAAATTATATTATATATATCGTTTGGTGGTGGGACCCGGAGATAGTATAAATAATTTCGGAATAAAATCGATATACCGAGACTAGTATTAGATGGGTAGTAATTTATGTCACGGGAAATAATACATTTGAAATCGTTTTCATTAAGATTTAAACACGAGAAGTGGAGAAATAAAACGCTGACAAGCGGGGTGAACTCGTTCAAAATATCTTCCTGCGGCACTTATCGTAATTCGTCACTTGCTCATGAAACCGCCCTTCTTCCCAATTTGTTTGGCGAGTTTCCATCATCTCCCCCCTAAATTTTTTTTTTCATTTTTCTTCTCTTCGCTGCTGGCTCAAGATACAAAGTTGGTTCTTCATCTTCCCCACTAAATGCATCATACTGCACTTTAGGTATGAAAGGTTGTAGCTTTTTTGTATTTTTAAGAAGTTATGAAAGTTTAACTTTTATTGACTATTATGACTTTGAGTTTTGAGAGTTTTAAATGGTATAGAGGTATCATCTAAGCTTGGATTATGTGGATGGAAGTTATAATAATTAATTTTTGGGGTTGAAATGTGTTCAATGTTGTAAGTTGACTTTTTTCAAAATTCCTCTAAACTTTATTGTGATGTTATGGGACCTTAATATAGTTGTTTTGGTAGTAGAAGTGTTGATTTTTGATGTAGTTAAGGGAAGAGATATGTTGATATAGTTGTATAGTTGAGTAGTAATTGGGGGTTTGAACTCAAGATTGTTTAAAATGGACTAGTGGATTGGTGAATTGATTTTTTGAATTGTTTAGAAATTGTTTAAAGTGTTAGAGTTGGGGTAGAGTTAGCGGTATTTGAGAGTTGGATGGTTGAAATTTTTTCGTTTTCTTAGTCGTTTAAGCGGCGTGGAATCTTTTTCCACTAGAGTTGTTAAGTTGATAACTTAAATATTGTTAAAAAGTGGATAGTTAAAAACTAAAAATGTGTTAAGGGTTAAGTTGAAAACTTAAGTTGGTAGACTGATGACTTTAGACCTCTAAAATGGAATTGTTAAGTGGAGATACTACAAAATGGGGTTACGATTGTAGTAAGTATTAATTGTATTTTGCGGATGTTTGTGATTAGGGCGTGGAGGCGTGGGGAAGCGGCACTTGGATTAACTAGCTAAAGGCGTTTATTATTTCTAGATAAGTTAATACATTTAACTTTCAGGTGTAGATTAATTTACTTTCTAAATGAATATATTAAATTTGGTGATAATTATAAGCATGTTTATTTATATATATATTTTTGTGTTGATTGTTTGTGTATGATTAGTTGGTTGAATAGTTGGGTTGTGTGTGGTGTTTTTGGTTATAGGCATTTCGAGTTAAATTATAGTCGAGTTAGGATAGTCGATATAGAGACATTTTGATCATTTTGGGGTTAGAATGTTTCTCTTGGATTGGATTGATATTGGATGAGTTGTTTATGGGTTGTTGACGTATGTTGAGTTGTATTATCCGGTAATTGTCTTATACTTCGGTATGAGTGTGATGTCGTTGCCTCGTACTTCGTTACGAGTGTGTTGTTTATGAGTTGTTTAGTGGTTGTTGATGTATGTTGAGTTGTATTATCCGGTATTTGCACTTGTACTTGATATGAGTGTGATAGAGATTTGCCTCGTACCTGGAATTCACAGTGTGATGTTTAGCAGCTTAAATCGGCGAGGCGTAGAAGGTTTCTCCCTGCTTGGGGTTGAGGTTGATTATAGGCGCCTTAGTTGTTGAAATCCGGGTTTATGTCGAGTTGAATTGCGTTGATTGAGTTGAGTTGAGTTGATTAAATTGAGTTGAGTTGATTGAGTTGTTGAGTTGAGTGAGTTGTTGAGTTAATTGATTTGAGTTGACTAAGTTGTTTAGTTGTGTGGTTGAGTAATCTCTTAGTGTTGTTGGTAGAGTTTTGGTCTTATTTGGGCATTGTTGCCACTTCATTTTCTTTAAGAGATGCATGATTATGGTTATATATTTAGAAGCGCACTAGACATGCATGTTTAGTTGATGAACCTATGAATTTCACGATAATCGTTATGTGAATATTAGTATACTTTTTATGATGTAAAGCATGATCATGAACTTCGTAATGATATTTTTATTTCATATTATAATGGCATTGAATTGTGTAGTGATACGCAGCCAACTATCCTATTTAATAAAGAAATTAAGTTATTCTTATTGTACTCTACTTGGCATTAGGTGTGAGAGTTGAAATTTTTCACTCTTGAGATAAGTACTCACTAAGCTTCGCGAGCTTACGCTATTCGCTATGAGGCGACATTTTATTTAATAGTTGACGGTGGTCGTCGGCGTTCGATTCGTTAGGTGTGATGATCGGGGCTGGAATTAGGTGAGAGATGGGTAAGCCGTAAGTCCTCGATCTTCTTAACTGTTATTTTGGTTGTAGTGAAAGGGAAGTGATGTTTATATTGTGGTTATTTTGGGATGTCATATTGTATATTGTTGACATTTTTATCTTTCAATGAGAGTTTGTTGTATATATGGTGATTTTTGTGTGGTTGAAATACAATGGATTATTCTTAAAAGCGGTTCTTCTATATTTATTTATTTTGTTGGTTTATTTAAGGGCAGGTGGGTCTTTTCAAATTGAGTCATCCATCAATTTGGTGACTCCGGTGTCCGGGATTTGGAAATTTAACCTCGGGGACGGCCAACTGGGGCGGAGTCGTTACAACTTGCTATGTGGGTAATTCGATTTATAATAGATTGTGAATGGCGTATATATATAGGGGTTAGTCCAAGCTGACTTGAATATGTAGAAATGACCACTATAAACCGAATTTTTATGATTAGTAATAATAATTGAGTATTTACTTAAAACAAACTCGAACTGAGCAATTGTATAGCGAATCTTACTAAATTCTTTCCCTCTAGCTGAAAAGAAATGACATATAAGTGATTCTTACCGTTGACAGCTCCTGCTGGCTTTAAGTGACACCGTGCTTGCTTATAGACTACTTGAGGCTAAACAACTTCATTTTCTATAAATAGCATAAACTAAAGAAAAGAAACACACACAAAATTTTCCTCCTCTTTTCTTCATTAGGGCCGAGACCTCCCCCTCCCCCTTTCCTAAATTTTTTTCTTTCCTTTTGATGTTATTCTCCTCTTAAATCATAATCTTAAAGTTCTTTCAAGTTTCAAGAAGGAAAAGGTATAAGTATATCCTTTTATTAGTTTATCCCCAACTAATTGTATAATTATGCCAAGTTACTTTAGTAGCTAAACTCATCCATTAATGATCATTAGAGTTCATATTTAATGGTTTCCCAAAATATAAATATATTTCCGATTTATATGGGGCTACAAATTTATCTATTCCAAGAAATTTCTCTTGTAGAAAGCATCTGATAAATTGATTATTTATAATATACATAAAATTAAATTATAGAATCATATGTTAGTTCTAGTTTAACTATGCTAATAGACATTGGATATTAATATTCAATTTAGATTCTTAATTCTCTTCATATAGTTTGGATATAGACAAAAGTTTAAATGGGTATAGTAGTATTATATCGTAAAATGGGATGAACTTACATAAGTTTAAGAGAGTAGTTCACAAATGCAGTAGATGTTTTAGTTAAAGTTACTAAAATAAAAAGTAATTATTATGATGTTCTTTTAGGGGTGTGGATATCGAATTAGTAAAACTTGTTGATATTGGGCTTGATTTGAGGAGGTGAGTATTTATATCGCGTGACATAACCTTTCATATATTAATAACATATGTAAGTTGTATTATTTTTACTAAATGAGTTATATATGTGATATGTGATATTGACTTGCGACATTGAGTATTGTCATATAATCGGTTTAGATATAAGAGTTATGAAGTACATTTCATATGGTAACTTATTTCATATAATTGTTTATGTGTGTTGATATATATATTTGTGTCGTTGGTTGAGTTGTGGTAAATAGTTGTCTATATTGTATATGGGGTGCTTGATAATGAAATGTTATATGGCATGTTTAACTGTGGAGTCGATAAGGTTGCATGATGAGATATACATATATGATGTGGAATTTATTATTGTTGGTTTGTGGACATGTTATTTTATAAAAAGTCTTTATCTTTGGCCTAAGAGCTACAGTCACGGTTGATGTGCTCGATAGCCTAAGAGCTATAGATGGGGTTGATGTGCTCACGATGCCACAAGAGGTATAGATCGCGGTAGGTAATGTAGAGTATACTACGAGGTGCGGTAGATAAAACCCTTATGTCGACGGACACAAGAGGCTCCTAGCGGTTGGGGAGTAATTCCCACATCTACTTGGTATAGAGGTAGAGGCTAGTTGTATTTTGTTGGTGCTTCGTTTGGGTGTAGCGTACGAATGACATTGTTTTCCTCTATTTTGGTGGTGTAGACTCACAATAGGGGCCAGCGTAGAGTTATTGATTGTGCTTATCACTGGATGTTATTGACTGTGTATGTGATAGTTTATTTCTTTGGATTATTTGATATGATTAGGTTATCGGATAGTATTGAATTATTCTGGATTATTTGAGAGGTGGATTATATTAAATTGTTGAGACTATATGTTTACATATGCATATATGTGTGATTAGTTATGGTTCGTTATATGGATATTCATTGAGCTCCCAGCTCACCCCTTTATTTAAGGGGACACTTCATAATTTATTACTTGAAGGAGATGTTAGGTGTGGCGCCATCTTTTTCTTGTGGCGGAAAGTATAATCGTAAAATTGATGCAGATTGTTAGATCTCAGCAGTCTTAATGTGTACCTTGTGTTGTGTCGAAGTATGTATTTAGAAAAAATTTTGTATATGTTTATGCGATTAATGAAATTGGCGAAGTGTAATAATTATTTGTTATTCTTAGCTCGCCATCGGCGTAATCCGTCATATTTTTCGCCGTTCTTTTGAGTCAGCTTGTATGGTGACTCTTGTTAAATGACTAGCGAATGTAACCTTGGGGGTCGTTACAATTTATATGCACACCGAAATAAAAGAAACCCGCTTTTGGAAAAATCTTTTAAGGTACAAAGGAATTTATCAAGCGATTGGGGTTCATTGCTCGATTAATAGTTATCTCGTCGTATCTTTGGCGTCGCTATGACTTGACAA
This sequence comes from Lithospermum erythrorhizon, assembly GCA_019722365.1. Lineage (NCBI taxonomy): Eukaryota > Viridiplantae > Streptophyta > Magnoliopsida > Boraginales > Boraginaceae > Lithospermum > Lithospermum erythrorhizon. The sequence continues at coordinate 9,279 of JADFUC010001916.1, forward strand.
ATATGGACTCGATGTTGTTCGAGCTTAGGTGCTTGATTTGGATATGTGACTGGGCCGAGGAATATGGCGGGGTCTTTGTCTTTTACTTTGGATATGGTCGAATCACGGTGCGCCGCGGCCTTGATCGTGTGGTTGTATGAACGATGAATACTATTATTTCATCTAATTTGTGTAATAAAAGAAACATAAATTAGTTAAAACAAAAGCAATTGTGCATAAATTAGTACCATAAATTATTCCATCTAGAAATAAAGAAACATTGTGCATTTATTGAAATAGAAAAACCATCCATAGTTCAAACGAGAAATGGAAATAATATTCCTACTTAATGCAGGTACAAAATAAACATTGTTCAAACAAGATTGATCCGTGGGTAATGTAATTTAAATAAGACCGGTGTAAGGCGCATCGACTTTTGATATGTTGCGGCGCCTTTCTCCAGTTTCTTAAAATACGTAGGAGTTGTACATTTAAACCAAATATGAGTACCCGACCGAGTCTAACACCCAAATATCACGAGAGTAACGAGTTTCTAGAGTAATAACAAAAATACGTAGTCGAGAATGGTACTAGTTTACGTTGCTTAACTTTCTTTGCCCGAGTACTTCTTATAGTTTGATTCAGTGCCCACATAACACAATGATATTTATCATTCTTTTTGGCATCCTTCTTGGCGGATGACTTTGGGGTTCTTGATGGTTGGCTTATTAGCCTTCCATTGTCGACTTTCACTTTTGAACATTCTTGCTGCGTACCGTCATGCTTGTGTCAGTTACCGCTTCTTAAGATTTTGCTCGGCGTTAGTGATCATAACATGAAGCTCCGATAATGACTTGTGGAGTGGTGCATCTGTTCGAGAAGTTCATCCCGAAGTTGTTGAGCGAGTCGGGGCGACTTGAGGATGATGTCTACGCCGAGGCTCCCTCGAGACTAAGCGGGCGAGGCCGAGTCTCGGCGACCACATAAATCTTTTAGCAGTATAGCAGGGACTCATGGGATTTTCCGTTTCACTACAGCTTACAATTAATGAGGGCACGAGATAGTATCGAACCTCTGCATTGCGTGCCGCTTTAAACAACTTTTTCGGTTTCCGATCGTCTTTTATGGCGTTGGCAGTTCAATTGAATAGAAGATTCGATTCACGTGTTTACCAACATTAGGCATTGGGCGTCGATTAGTGTCATCCTTATATTATTTGATATAAAAGAAACCAAAGCTTTCCTCGCTGACCTTCTTTTTAGGTTCTAGAGGAAGCACGAGGATATCACATATTCGGTCCTCTCGGACTTGGGGATCTATTCTCAAGTTCATAATACAATCTAGGAGTTAATTCCATTTGGTATGTATTTTTTCGATCACGGATCGGAGAGTTTTCGAGTTATTAGTGTTCGGGGTCATTTTAACTCTGACCAGAGAAGATATGTAAACAAACAACAGTCGGAGTTTTTCATTTATAAGAATGTTCTAATACGAGATAATAGAACATAGATACTAGTGCTGCAATTCAGCTGAAAATACTAAGTATACCAAGATCTCCGTATGATCGAGTACCGATTATGGATGGGAGTGATCATACACCAATTATGATTAACAAAATCCTTGGCGTCGCTAAAATTTTTACTTGATTGTATGAGTGACCTCTTTTGTCCACAATCCCAATGTCGACATCATCGCCCGCTTAAGTAACTTAAAGCTACTAATGACGATTCGAGAATGGATGAGTGAAGCCTAAGAATCTTCGCAGGAATCGTTACATCCATGCCCGTGAGGAGGCATCGAAGGCGTAGCGTGTCATGCTAACATGCTGGATTGCCTAAGTGACCTCCACGACTTTAGAGTTTGGTGTGACAATGCTTAACTTAATGGTGGGATTGGTTTTATTTAGTAATACTTGTGATTATGCTAAGACATATATTACATACAGCCGAGCTTATATCGAAACGATCATAAGACTAAATACAATTCTTGAAATATGATACTACTTACAAAGGAAAATCTGAGAAATTTAGACTAGTTCTTAACTACATTAATTTATAACTATTTTTAGATTGTGACTCTCTGATAGGTCTCTATCTTTAATTAATTATATTTCTGACTAAATAATAATTAATTCACAGTCGTCGTTTAAGGTAAAACTATACATGCGTATTTCATAAATACAAATAAGTCATAACATAAAACTTATGGCATCGTATTTGATATATCAAAATATATTTTATACATGAATAAATTAATTATCTTAATTATAATTTAAGCATGCGTAGTATGGATGAATAAAGTTGAACAATGCATTCCATCGTATATACTGTTAATACAGTATCAAAAATATAAACAATTTTTAATTGCTAATTCAAAGAGTCGAATCTTATTGAATTTAAAAATTCAACGAAATTTATGTCGAACATAAGTATTTAATTATGGAAATAATTTTATGCATATCAAATTTAAAATATTTTGAAAATTTAATTAATTCTAATCCAATGAAAATTAATTCTAACCTAATTAGAACTCTTGTAATAAAAATTAAATTGAATAAATTAATCGAGATAAGTGATTTCGAATCCAATTTCAATGAAATATCCCAACTATCTTAACGAGTCTAAAGTCAAAAGCGGCCCAGATAGGGTTTTGAAGACCACAGAATTCGAAACCACACAGAGTCGAGTTCGCATTGCCGCCCTAAGGGTGGTGAGGTGAGGTCGTGTTATGTCATGCGCCCAGCGCCGAGGTAGTGAGTGAGTAGAATAAATGTTTTAAGTCAATTAATAATTTTTCGGATACAATAATTAATGAAAATTATTCTAATGTCTAAACATATTAATTTTGAATGACTAACTTTATTAATCATATTTAATTGACATTTATTACATAAGCGAAGTTAAAGATTAACGTGAAGCAATATATAGCGTATATTGACTTATGGAGTTCATGAATCCGTTAATTACATAAATACGAAATCCATTAATTCCGGCTCACGAGGCATTTGTTGGAGTTCCCAACGTATGAATAATACTCACAAATAATAATTATAGAGGAGCCGAAAGTATGTCACCAGATTAACTTTTGAGAATAATGAAAGCGGCCGGCGGAATAATATGATGAAGATCCCATGAGCATCCAAAGCGAGGAATGCCTCCAAGAGTTGTCTCGCCCAGCGACCGAAGACAAGTCCCTACGGGAGTTTCTTGGAATCTCACTTTAAAATATTGAAGCCCAAGGAAGAGGTTGGCGGAAAAATCAAATGGTAGTTGGCCATGTGAAGGGAGGGAGAGCTTTTTTCCTTTCCTATTTCTTAAATGAGAGTGAATACCAAAGTGAATGAGCAAGTTTTTCATCTCCAATGGCCTTATATAGAGTGAGTGATCGGTCGGATTTCGGTCTTGGTAGAACCTGAGATCTTCAGTCGAGGCTTTGATGCGCGCTTGGTCCAAATGAGTTCTGCCAAAGCAAGGACGGTTGCAGGCCAAAAAGCACTCCGGCGATCCAAGTCGGTAATGGATCGAAAGAGTTTAATTTACGAGAAAGTAGAGTATTTGGGTATCAAAAGTCGACTTACTTGATTTGGGCAGCGGTTTGCTTTATAACTATTGACGGTTGCTTTTGTCGAGCCTTGATGGCTCATTCATTGCGATTAATGATTATGATGCCCTCTTCCCCTTACCAACTGATTATAGGATTATGAAGAGGATGGCCAACTTTGGGCACTTGGTCTCAGCTTCCCATGAGGCTTCTCGGTTATGGCTCTGAGGATAATCTTTTGTCTTTGGTTTTTAAAATTTTTCTCTCCTTTCTTTACGCCCTTTTGTGTGATTTACCTCCTTTTGTCTTCATTTAATTTGCCTACGTTTCACGTACCCCTAGGAGATGGAGCAAACCCTCTTGTATAAAACCTAGGATCTCGCGAAGGGAGGCAGCCAAGGAGGCGCTTTCGAGTGGGGCCTTGGAGGCGGGGAGGCTGCGGGAGGAGCTCCATGGCCGTCGACAACTACCTTGGGACATGGCTCTAAAGGACCAGAGCTGAGAAAGGCTCAGCGAGAGAGGATGCTACGAGCAGTGCTTTCAAGCTGTCGGGAAAGGAAAGGTCTCGGCGCCTATCTCGGAATAGCCTCGGAGGCGCCACCGTATTAATTAGCCATTGTCCTCTCGGACTTTGTCTGAGATTGCGAGGACCGAGTGCCAACAATCCTGGCCCATTTGGTGAGGGAGTATAGGAGCGGTACCTGCGGGTAGGCTGGACAACACTATGCCCGCTTCCCCAAGTATATCGGAATCCTCCCAGAAATATGTTTCCCTCACTCCCCACAGGGAGTTTTAATGTATATTTCAGCACTACTCTACTTCTTTATTACTTTGCCTTTTATTTCCTTATGTGCTCTTTCTCTTTTTCTTTGTAGTTATTTGAATCTACTGTTTGGTACTTACACCTCCATATCTGGCGGGGTTCGCCTCCGGACCACTTTGAGTGAGGGAGGATCTCGACGACTGCAGCTTAGGGTCTACATAGGAAGTTTTGTATCCTTGTTTATTAAGTCCACGGATCCTCCCTCGTACTTTCTTCGGTGGGATGTGGATCCTTTCTTGATAGGGGGGATTGTACATGGGACATCTCCACTTTACCCAAAACCTCCTTAACATCCAGCCTTGAGGGGATTTGGTTCTCGATCGATCACGGTGGTGGGATGTACTCAAACATTTAGATAGATTTTCATCAACTTGCTCGTCGTCAGGTCTGCGCTTTCGCGGTAGGGCACAATTGACACTATACCCACATAGAACTTATTTGAATTTTTAAGACAACTTCTAATTGAACCCAATATTTTATTCAAAATAACAAAAGAGAATTACAAAAGAGATGTGCTTCGTACTATTTCCTCTGAGATATTGCATTCACGATCGCGGCTTTGTCATTTTCCGGGGTTTTCAGTTCATACGTGGTAAGCCTGCAACCCCTCACAGAAAATATGGTCCCTCCCGGGGGGGACTCCAACATCCACACAGGTTTCCGTGGGGACACTTCATGGGTATGAGGACTAAGTCCGCCACGAAGGTGTTGCCCCGGACCGCTTTTGCTGTAATGAGCGGCCACACTTGCCCGCCTCTCTTCAGACCATTTTGTCGGCGGCAACCGGCTCTCTTTCCTCAGCTGGTCGGAGTTGAGCCTAGCTCACTTACTCATTAGCCAAATCATTGTAGTGCGAAAGTCGGGCTATCTGAGAAGTGAATCTCGACCGGTAATAGGGAATGCATGCTCCCCATATACGGTGAAGAAATTACTACTTGTGATGGGGTTGGCGTGGTCGAAGCTTGACCATAACACCGTCGCGAGGAGATCCTTGTCCCAACCACCCTTCCTCTTCACAGTCGTTTCTTGAAACCCTTAAAGATTACGGTTGCATCCTTCCATTGTCCGTTGGCCTTAGGGATGCCAGCAGGAAGCCGTTCGGTGTTCTATACCCGAGCTCCCAGCCTTGAAGTCTTAATCTTCTTAGATGTGAAGCGTGTCCGTTGCAGTGACAAGCTGTGGTACCCCTCATCGGGTGAAGATCTCCTTGAGGTACAGTATACCCCCTCCTAGTCATTTGGGTGAGTGGTTGGCTTACCCGTTTAGTAAAGTTGTCCCGCTGCTTTCGCGATAGTGTACCTCTTTGCCTCTCCGAGGTGTCCGTGGAAGGAGTCTCCGCTATATCCACTCCCCCCATTGTGAGGGTGCAGACTGCAACATGTTGATCATCTTGTGTGGAGTTGATGAGGAATCTTTGGCATGCCTTTGACAAGCGTCGCGCCTCAGGACGTGATCTGTCGTCCTTAGCCTTGAGGGCGAGGCTAGACATGAGATCTTTTGGTTGGCTTGCTATTAATATGACTCCATGCCCCCATCCATTTCTTTGACCTACGCGATCTCTCCGGGTGGCCGCGCTTAAGCAGCCAGACCTTGAAAGAAGATTTCTATAAAGGACCCCGTCCCCAGCAAGGTATACCTTAGCTACCTCTCGATCTTATTGGCCACGGAGGTCTTGAGGGAGACTCGCGCTCGGGAATTCTAAGATATCCACGGTACCGTGTCCCGGTGCAACTTCGCTTCACCTTCCATGGTGTTGGCCATCGCCTCCTTGGCCCGAGGAGAGAACTCTTGACTACCCGCTCCACGGGGTAGAGTCTGCGTAACTCAAGTACTCCGCCCGTGGCTAGGCTGGGACAACTATCCGCCTCCCAATTTCTCTCGAGGAACATGCTCCATGTGACAAGGCCAACATGGCTAAACCGCGTACCCTCCGTATATATCCTACAAGCGTGATGCAGTGCAGTTTTCGGTAGTGGGCCCGTCCGCGAATCCTCCCAGTCGAACTTTGATACGCTTTGCTCCAGTGTCTTTCTACAAAACAAGGACCGGTTGCGGCCAAAAACGCTCCGACGATCAAGTCGAGTAGCGGATCAAAAGAGTTTAGTTTCCGAAAAGAAAAGTATTTGGGTATCAAATTAAACTTCCTTGATTTGTCGCCGAGGTTTTACCTTTATAGTTGTTAGAGCGAGTTACTTTGGTGATGTACGATGGTTCATTTCAATTCCGATTAATGATTAGAAGCTGACTCATTAGGGTGTTCGTGTAATGATAGCCTTAATTACCCCCTTGAGTGAGGCGCAGATGAAATGGGTGACACTAACGGTCTTCCTATAACTTCTTCCTACCCGGTGGGCGATTGACCACCGAAGTGGACTTTGGCCTTACAGCCCGTCCCAGGGGGGTCAGTCGGTTATTCGGTCTGCCGCCCGTGATCCTTAGCCGATGGGGCCAATAAGGTTGGACTCGTCTCGAGATCAACCATTTAATTATGGGATTATCATATGCCCCCGAATCCGCCCATTTCGATGGGTTGGATGCTTGAATATGGAGTAGATACATTAAGCTTTTCCATGCAAACGAGCGCGGATGGAGAAAGGATGGAGACAGGGATTCTAGAATCCTAAATTTTTCCACATATATATCTCACATTATCATCATTCCAACCATTTTTTTCCAAACCCACAACATAATATCATCTTTTTTTATGTTATTAATTTTATTTCCATAATTTTATTGTCTCACCAACATTAGAATTTGATTTTATTTTTGCTAGGTGACTAAAAGAGGTAATTATTAATACTTTATTCATTTTTTTTTTAATTTTGTATCTAATTTATATTTGTGAATATATTTGTTACTTTTGTTGTAGGGAAATACTATATTCAAGTTTCAAATAGGTAATTTAATTTTTTATTTTTATTTTAAGTTGAATGTTTGATGTTTTATATAAATTAATGTTTGATGTTTATATGAATAGAATGTTTAATACGTTTGATGTTTATATAAACTAATGTTTGATGTTTATATATGAATATGATGTTTAATATGTTTGATGTTTAATATGTATTTGTTTATATTTTTATGTTTGAATCTTTGTTGTTTTTTATATTTGTTTGTATGAGTTGGATGAATTAAATCTTTTTGATATTTGTTTTATGATTTTGGATGGGTTTTGTGGGTATTTGCGGCCACATTTAGCTGTATTCTGTGGCCAAGACTACTTTTAAAATGGGGAATAATCGGGATAGGCTGGTTGGAGACGGGACTTTGAATTTTGGCATGGGAGTGCTTGAATGAAATTCGAGTCGGATTGTAATTTATAGGGAATGGAGACAGGTTTGAGTCAGTCTATGTGGAGTCGGGTTTGGAGTCGGGTTATATGGAGTCGGTTTGGGGCATCGGTGTATATGGAGTCGGTTTAGATCGGTTATATGGGGGTCGGGTTTTCGATTCTAAAGGGGATTATGGAGACGGGTTAGAGTCGGGTTGGTTAGATCCGGTTGGAGTCGGTTATGTGAGAGCGGGTTGGAGTCGGGTTCTTTTGAGACGGGTTCGAAGTCGGGTTCTTTGGAGGCAGGGTTGGAGTCGGGTTGAAGCCCAAAATTATGCGAGGGAGCAGTTTTGAGGTGGGATGGAGCGGAATTGGTGATTTAGAGGCAGCATAAAGGTGTCGGGTTTTCCAGCTCGATTGACAAATAGAGACGGTTTGGAGGCGGGATCGGGCGTGCAACTTTTAGCATAAACACACTACAGTAGTGAGAGTAAAGTTCTTATGGTAAGTTCCTTTTGACCTTTTGTATAAACTCTTCTGAATTAAATAATGATATATTTTTGTTTAGTTTGCTCAAGCCTTCCGAGCAAAGTTTGGAGTAAGCGGTAAGTCGTGCTCGATTCATGACGTGTGACGTTTTGGTCCATTTTGAGACGAGGTGTTACGCAGTGTTAAGCGAGGACGAAGATAGGAGATAGGGGTGACATTTAGAAAAAAAATCGTAATTTTGATAAACATTTTGGGAAAATCTGCTCCTGTATTGGTCGTTCAAATGAGGAAATACTTAACTTTCATAACATCTCTTATCTGTGATCAGGTATTCTGCAAAATGGTCTGCTAAGTACAATCCAACAGGTCAATTATGCAAAGTAAGACCATCTGTATTACAGAACATCTCATGTTTAAGTCAAATAAATGAACTCTATGGCCTTTGGAAGTAAATAAGTCTCGGTATACAAATCTTCTCAATGTCACCAGGAGAAGGTGTCTTTGTCGTCAGGTGCAGCTTTATTTCGTATAACATTGGCCATAACTTCCCCGTCACTGCATACAGAATGGGGTTTGGTGAGAAACAGGATTACTGACCACAAAATATGGCTTTCCATCATTCCATATTCAAGGATGTTAACACTATTTACTAAGATCTACAGACTACAGTAAAGCTGATGAATCCAAATGTTATCATAGCTAAAATTACAACGTTAAGATATCAACACTCTAAAGGATGGAGGAAAAGTGAGTTTAATCATTGAAGAACATTATGCCTTTAGTAAGAGGCAAAGTAATTAAAAAGAATAAGCTTATTCAAAAGTCAACATACAGATTGTCCAGTTGCTAACAGTCCTTTTCTGCAGGAAGATAAAGATCAGAATCTGAACATATTGATCCAACAGACGCGGTAGTATAAGAGTTTATAACAGAAGCAATACCTTAGTTTGTCAAGAAGAATCCACCCATGAACATTACCATTCTGAGGTGAGATTCTTGCTATGCAATCTGACTGCATGAAGAACGAAACAAATTAGCCGATGTGGCTAAAGTGTAGTCCAATAGAACAGAATATAATTGCCAGATGTTTCCTTTTCCCGAGACCAATATGGCAATATCGCGTGTCGAGTAGATTACCAGAATATAAAAAATCAAGGGTCCATGATTCTAGGCTTATTGACTTACTGAAATTAGACATCAATTTGTCTAGAATTTTGTCCAGCATTCAAAATGGGCAAGACTACAATAGTATTTGATTGCATTACTAGTTAATTGTCTTTGGTGCTCTAGCTGCAAGGTTATGCTGTTTACTTAGTTTTGTAATCTTACTTGTAATAATTCTATTTCAAATCTGAATTTAGGTCTTAACTTGTAACTGTTACCGCATGAGATTAGATGGAAACTCAATCTTAGGAACAACATTTTAGGACTAGCATATGCAATACGTTTCACCAGAAAGACGTATTAATGAGTGTAGATATATGAAACAAAGTAAATTAAGAATTGCAAGATTTAAAGACAGAAATTATTTTACCCCATAAACATTGGACCAAACTTCATCGTTTATATACTCCAATTCGTTTAGCATACTCACTTCTTGTCCATTATACTTCACAGTTTTCTTATTAATGACTGCAAAACAAGAATCTGCGTTGTAAATAAAACAAAAATCTAGGAAAACGGTAGTAGAGTTTCCTACATGAAGTAAAACATAAGATCTAACCAAGATTTGATTGCAAACTGCTAAATTATGAATCCCGATGGTTAAAGAAAGACTACAAGTATGGTTTCCAACGTGTTGGAAAGATCTAAAGTCTAAACAACATCCGAGTGCAAACAACTAAACTACGTTTCCCGATTGTTAAAAAAAAAATCAAATGAATGTGAATATAAAGGGATAAAGGGGATATATCCACAGACATGAAATCAAGGAAATAAAGAAAGAACAAATGATTTTGAACATCACTTAAGTTTCATTTTTTTCGATCATTTATAGTTACTTTCGACCCAAATGAATTATTCAAAGTTCATAAAGCGATTCATTTGACTACTTACCTTCCATCCATTTCCTCTACCAATTTGATAATTCTGTAAACTTAGACTCCAAATAGGAAGGGATACTTTGGTCAACACAACATCCTTTTAATTAAAACAAAATTTAAAATTTCAAACCCACCACCCGACTTATGGCTGCTAAAAACACACTCCAAAAATTAAATAAGCATGTATGAAATTACTACTTAAGGCCCCTCTATTGTAAGTTTAGTGTTTGAGGAAGTTTCATATCGTGACAAAATAGTCATTTCACAGCTTTTTTATACTTTTTTGTACTGTTTGGGTGTCCTTTTAGAGGGACTCCACCTGCCTACATTCCCGTCAACACCAACCATGGCACTACCCACCTTCATTCCTCATCAAACACCCACCACCTGTACCACCAACCTTCATCTACTCATGCCAAATACCCCTCCTCTTCAGCTTTTCGAATTCCTTTGAGTGAGGGACCTTTGACTGAAGTGATTCATTATCCACGCTTAAAGGTTCATCATCTTAATCTTCTGCGTTTTAAAAGTTGTTGGAAAACCATCTGCCCTATAAACTTAAGAATTTAACTTAAAAATCTCTTAAGGATTTTGATAAGATTTTGTTTTATTCGATCCTTAAAAATTAGTTATCAAACAGAAACTTAATAATAAATTTCTGATCTTGATTGATATAAAAAGCTTTGATTTCATCCAGTATCGATAAATAATAAATATGTTGAAAATCTTCACGTATTTGATATATTAACAAAACAAATAATAAAGCGTAGTAAAAATTATTTGAGTTGAAAATTAAAAAAAGTCTACTTATTAAAATTTAAAATATAGCCAAATATTTTAAAATGGAAGCCAAAAAGTGTTGAATTAATTAATTTTAAGTTGTTGTAAATTCAACAAGCAACCCTTATACTCAATATTCTAATGATAAAAACCTCTAAAAGTTTTGAGGGTCCATCTGATACAGCATAGAAGTTCCATCAGTTCCAAATAATGTTTTCCATCCGTTGCCAGTCCCCACCCATCTTCCATTTGATGAGTATATTTATCAATCTGAATCACAGCAACATCAAGCAATTAGAAAATTCTCCTATGAGCAGAAAAATGTTGGTATCTATGGCCTTCTTGTACTTTTATTATTGGTCACACCATCTTCCATATTGAATGAAACAAGGGAGAAAACTAAGTCTGAAAGGAAAATGCAGCTGAAACAGAAAAATGTGTATTGAATTAGGGTGGAATTGCAAGGGACAATGGATAAAACAGTTAGCAATGGTGATGCAGGTGTCAAATGTCCCAAGTGCTCCTTGATCTTACTGTCTCAATAACATGAACTTCTCACAATCACTTCAGTCCATAAGTGTTATCATGTTAAAATAAGTTCCAGAAGCTTGTACAAAAAGAATGACAGCTGTTAACACTCAATACGCGGCAAAAGTGCAAAATATTGCATCTTGTTAACCAGGTAATGATTTTTGTCAAATAACTTTGGCTAAGCTGATGGTTACTCGCGAGCCTCGATTCTTCGGTTAGTCGGCGAAGCTATATATTGTTTTATAGCCACTTAATTCTTTGTATTAATGCACTAAAGCGTGATTTATAGTTTGAAATGGCGAAACACGGTCCGTAGCGATGAACCACCAAAAGTCGTGGCGATGTAGCGAGATGTAAGCCTTGAATACTTTAATAGTTAATATTTAAACAATATTAATAGTTTATGAAATGTGAAAATTTTAAAGTAAAACTAGAGTAATTATATAATATTAAACTTAATTAAGTAAAATTAAAAATTTAAATTGAACTATATTTATATAGTTTATATTAATAAATATTATACTTAATTGAACAATAAGTATTGATAAATTAAAAGAAAAGTTATAAAGGAAAGAAAAAGAAAAAAGAAAAATGAATTTTTTATCGAACTGGTGTTTGAAAGGCACTTATCTTATGGTTTTAGTATGCACATGCTGGCACTGTGTACTATTTTTTAGTATGCAGGCCTTTTTGGCTGTCAGGCGGGGCCACTTGTACTTTTAGTGTCATACATACACGGCTAAAATGCAACAATTTTCATTAGTGAAATAGTATATTACCTGAAAATATACATTTGAGTCATAGTAAAATGGCTATTTTGTCCACAACTTTCTTCAAGTATGTGGTGTGAAATGACTATTTTGCCTCCCTATTTGAAGGTGTAGTAGTTAGGCGGGTTTAGGTGGGGCAGAGTGTCGTTTCCCATTTAAAAGTGTATGGTACAAACCCTGCCACCACTTTCAGCCCCATGCACTGCCACAATTTCATGACCCTGCCCGCCGAAATCGCTGCCCGCAGTGTTATCTGGCATCGAATAGTGTTGGGTTTGGATATGAAATGACTATTTTGCCTCACTGTTATTTGCAAGTGTAGTAGTTGTGAAGTTTCGTTAAGAGGCGAAATTGTCGTTTATTTCAAATGTATAGTGTTGCCCCGCCCATCATATGCTTCCCGATCTCGCGGCGCAGCGACCGCATCGCGCGCGGCCACCGCTGCAAACACCCGTCATTTCTGGAGTCCATTTGGCCCAACTTCATTGATCACGGAATATAAATACATTAAATCTTGAGTAAAACTAACGAGGAAGAAATCTGAAACTTACGCAACGATTACGAGCGACAACTTAATTTAATAAATACGTTAAATTTTGAGGTTAAATTAAGCAAAAGAAATAGAAAGAAATCGAGGCACTTGTTTTATCATTACGTTAGATAATAATGATGATGATGATGATCTTGATCACGAGTGAGACCAGGCTGCAGTCACTAAGCATGATTCAATTAAAATTCGCGGAGGACGGTGGCGGTGGAGCCGAGATGGTTGGTCGGCGGAGAGGGAAGAGCCGAGGGGTTTCGTGCAGGAATAGGTTGAGGCTGGCTGCTTCTCAGGTGTTCTTCTGCAGAGCTTTGCGATATTCGGCGGGGGTTGAGGCTGGCTAACTCTCCAGGTGTCTTATGGCTGCGATATTGAGGGTTGAAGTACATTCTTCCTCGTTATTTTGCCACGAGATTTGATTTGATTAATTTGGGATGAAAATGGAGAATTAATTTGGGATTTTTCGAGATTTGATTTGTGATTTTGATTTTAAAACTTTGGTTTTAGGTTTTTTGATGGGATGAAAATCACGGCGTATAGGATTGAAAATGGACATATGGGTAGAGAGTATGGGGATGTAAAGATTGGAGTGGGGGAGTAGGGGTAGGAGTATTATAGGGATGTAAAATGGACAATTTTGCCGCCCAATGGAAACTCACTGAAAACTCTTTAAGCTGCCGAATAGGGGAGGAAGCGAAATAGTCATTTCGCGCCTTGCTTTAGTATTAGGGAATGAAATAGTCATTTCTTTGTGACTCAATGTGTGTATTTTTAAGGGTAATATAGTGTTTCACTAATGAAAATTAGGTGTATGGGAGTCGAGGGGGTGTATAGACAACTTAAAAAAATGCAGGCGCAGAGATTAAGTTGAGGTGTCTTACTTAAAAATATTACGAGTACATAGGCATTAAAATCGTAGATGCAGTATTTGTGCAAGCGATTTTATCTACAATATAAAAGGGTCATTAACTAATTTTAAATAAAGAATAATTTTTTTATTTAATTTACAATATGAAGGTGAATTATTTGATTTTAAATAAAAACAACATTATTTATTTTATTTCTTTTTATATTATATTTTATTTCTTTTATAATATCAAGTTGAATTTTTTAAGACTATTTTATAATTAATGTTATTTTTATTTATTCAAAAAAATATAGGTATTAGGTCATCCCCATATAGCTGGCCACGCATATTAATAAAGAATTCAATCTAAAACCACTAAATACATTTTCTTTCTCAAAGGTTCTTCTTTCCGATTCTTTCCACTTTCTCCAGGTAAATCCAATTTCATCTTCTCCACTTTTTTTTATTCTTTGTTTTCATTCGATTACTTGGCGCCGCCCGTGGCTGAGACTCACTCATACAAAAGGTCTCTTAGAATAGCACGTTCATCACCAAATATTTTGTTAATAGTATACCCAGGTTTCTGATGGAGTATAACTCGAGGTGAAATTGAAATTTTTCGAAGTTGATAGTTGAAAATACAAATCGGTCGGTTGGTAGTACATTTAGATTGTTAAATTAAAGATTTGTAGTCGAATAGTAATAATATCGGTTTGGGTGACCATATGAATTCGGGGTAGAAATAAATACGTATTCGAGGTTATTGTAGTGTAGAGAAGAGAAATAAAATCGCATATCAAGCGGAACAACATCATCCCTTAAATATCTCCGCTGCCCAATCCACTATTCATCATCAAAAACCCTGACCCCGTTTCCCGACGGCGATCCCGCTTCCAAAGTACTTGATTTTTCATTTTTTTCTTGGTGAAATCTTTGTTGAATCTAGGCACCGTAATCTTTGTTCCACAATCTCTTGAGATTATCAAAGTTATGATTTTTAATCTTCAAATCTCATTATTTTGAGCTATAGTTGACTATTATGAACTGGGGTTGACTTTGAGTTTTGAGACTTTAAAATGGTATAAAAGTATCATCTAAGCTTAGATTATGTGGTTAGAAGTTATAATAATTGATTTTTGGGGTTGAAATGTGTTGAATGTTGTTAGTTGACTTTTATGTTAAATATTTCAAATCGCCTTTTAAATTGTAAAGTGTATTGTGAACCGCTAATATAGTTATTTTGGAGTAAAAGTATTGATTTTTATGTTGTTGGAAGAGATTGTGTTGAAATGGATTTGTGTAAATTGAGTAGTATTTGGGTTTTTGGAATAAAGGTGGTTATAAATGGGTAAACTAGTTTGGGAAAATTGATTTTTGGGTTGATTAGAAGTTGTTTAAAGTGTTAGTGTTAGTGTGGGTGTGGGGTGGGGGCCGATTATAGTTGTGAGGTGGGGTGGTGGAAATTTTGTTGTTTTAGTAGTCTTTTATGTTTGCGTAGTAATCTTTCCACCTTAAGTTGATAATTGGTAACTAAATTGTTGAAAAAGTTGGATAGTTAACTAAATGGAGTTAAATAATAGTAGGTAGTAATTGTATTTTTTCGGGTGTTTGTAGTTAGGCGTGCAGCGTGGGAAAAGGCACTTGGATTAATTAGGCGAGGCGTGTGATATTGCTAGCCAAGGTGAGTATTTATCTCACGGGTGTAGATTAGTTTACTTTTTCGTGAATGTGTTGAATTTTGGTGATACTTGCTAGCATGTTTATCTATATATTTTGTGTTGATTGTTTGATTATGATTAGTTGGTTGAGTAGTTGGGTTGTGTGTGGTGTTTTTGTGGGATTTATAGGCGTGTTGAGATGAGGTTGAGTTGAATTAGGATGAGTTGTTTCCGGGGCTGTTTTGGTCATTTTGGATTTTTAAAGGTGTTTTTGTTGGTTTGGAATTGGCATAGAGCCAGGTTGTGTAGTGGTTGTTGATGTATGTTTTATTATGGGTATTGCACTTATCTTCGGTATGAGTGTGTTGTCTTTACTGCGTACCTGGTTACCGATTAATGTTTGTTTTGGCTTATGTCGACGGACATAAGTTTCTCCACTGCCGAGGGTTGAGGTTGATTATATGCGCGTTAGTTGTTGAAATCGGTTTATGTTGAGTTGATTGAGTTGTTTAGTTGTGGGTTGAGTGATGAGTACTGCGTTGTTGGTAGAGTGTCGAGTTGGATGAGTGCAGTTTGTTTGAGCGTGATGTTTTACATTGTTGGTTAATAGTGTAGAGTTGTGGGCGATTGGGTATTGTTGTTCTTGATTTGCTTTGAAATGCATGATTATCGTTGTTGGATGTTAACTTTATTAGAATGTGCATGTTTGAAGAATTACATGGGTTTATGATCATAGTAAATGATATACTTTTGCCTTGATCTGAAGCATGATAATGATATTTTCTTCTGTAGCCTTGATTTGTATAGTATTACGCGATACTATCAAATTATCATGAATTTAATTATCTTTATTATGCTACGGCGTGGGTGTGGGCTAATTTCATTTCTTGAGATAAGTCTTTCATTCTGACCCGTGACTTCTGTACACTGTTATTGACTTTGGTATTCGTTTAATTACAGGTTGAGGGGTGGTCTTGTTTCCCAAATTTGTCATGATGATCGTGCCTTAGTGCCTAGGTGAGCTACGGGTAGTAGATCACTCCCTTGATCTTGTTGTTTTTATTGTAGTCAGATTTATCTATTGTTGTTATTTCGATTTCTTCATACTGTATTGTTGTTGACATTTTGTACTTTGATAGATTGTTGTATTGAGGTTGTGTTGTGTGATTAGGAAACACCACGATGGATCATTTTCTTAAAAAAAAAACTATTCTTTTCAGATGTATATTGTTTTATTGGGTTATATGGGGGCAGGTGGAGTGCTAAATTTAGATAAATCAATCGGTTTGGTATTTCCCCAGTGTCAGATTGGGCGATTAGCCTCGGTGACCGACTGAAATTTGATGAATTACCGTGGCGGCGCTATGGTGGCGCCGATGCGTCGCCTCATGACCCTCACGATCCCGTAGATCATTTAGCCCCTCTAGTTCACTATTACAGTTGTGTATATTGTTTCACTTTCACTTATCTTAAAAGCCCAAAAATTATAGGGGGGCCAACAGTTCTAATATTTCATAAATTAGAATAAAATCTCTATCGATTTTTCTTTGACACGTTATTTTCTACCAGGCTCACTTGCCAAATTTTACTGAAATGATCTCTCTCTAAATTGACTTAGTAACCCACACCCTAACCTAGTATTTAACTTGCGTTCCCCTTTCATTTTGCCCGGCTATCTAAAGCAATGAACCAATAAAAGTATCCAACAAGTTTCATTTTTTTTTCTTTATACAATTTTCAGCTATTTAATCAGATATCTTATACACGATAAAGAGATTGAGATACGAACTCATTTATAGGCTTAAAGAGACAACGATGAAGATGAGAGCAAATTCGGTCAAACTGTTGATTGTTGGTGAACATGAACTACATGATATTATTATCAAAATTAGTTTACATATTTCAAGGGGAACCATTTGAAATGGACATCGAAAACACGTACCAACAAATGGACATCAAACACGTACGGCCGGATCCTAAGAAGTCCACGGCTAATTTCTTATTTCTGACGGAAACATCGAGCACACGAAATTCATTAATGTGGGGGGCTTTCGATTTTGAGTGAGAAGGGGGTGGGGGATCACGATTTTGGTGGGGAGGCGGTGGGGTAGGGGATATAGGGGTTCGATGTGTTAAAAGAAGAAAAAAGTGGGTGGGATTTAGTTTAATTATGTAAAATAATATTTAAATGTACACTATCTTTAATTTATTATTAGGAGTAAAATAGTGTTTTATAAATTCAGAGGCAGCTAGGAAAACGATAGTGCAAGGGGCCAATGTCGAGAAAAGAATCATTTGATGAGTGGCTGAAAATTAATTGATAGTTGAAGGCACTTGTCATTAATTAGCCAGCCTTTCAAAGAATATTTGTTTATGGGGTTTTATAAGATTTGAACAGATACATCTTTAGAAACAACTAAATTCCCTAGTAAATCAATTTTAAAGAACAACTTCATATGGAGATGAAAATACCATTTTTAGTAATAGAAAGGTTACAGAAGTAGTTCATCCAGAACATAGGTAATAGTCAACAGGGCAAGTAAAATGTGAGCGATTCCATCTAATGAACAAAATTTGATAGTCGCGATGCATTCCACTGAACAAATTCTGGGTGGCTCAGTAGTTCTAAGTTCTAACCAATTTTTATTATATCAGAACTTCAGTAGTCTTCTACTTAGAGAACTTAATTAAATCTCAAAGATCAATTTTACAAGATTAGATATCTACATTAATATTATCCAACAACATAAAATTTGTTATAAACAAGTGAACATTGAGAACCAAATGGACACAAAAAATGTTGATAGAAGGAAAGGTAGAGTACAAACATGGCTTAAATTATATCTGTAATATATGAAACCAGTTTTCTCCAACCAAGTAACTTGAATCAAACTACAAAAAATACATAGCATGATATATCATAAAAACAAGGGACTTAAATGAATGATATGCTAAGACGACTTTTACAAAACAAATATTAATTGAACTACAAAAGAGCAAAATTAATGTAATGCCAAAAAACTCGAAGCATAATCGATATTGTATTAAAACTCAAAGCAATGCGATGTTACAGATTATCTGTTACTAAAACGCTTACATAAGGGCCACTATAATTTTTTCACCAAATTGACTTAAGCGTCAACTTTTTCTTATTTTAAAGATTCGCTTTTTATGTATATTCTTTTATGATTTCACTATTAATGCTTAAAAATTAAAAATTGAATATTAAAATATGTCAATAAAAATTTATGATAAAAATTCAATTTAAAATGAATAAAATAATATATTAAAAATATGGATCTTGAAGATGATATATATTTTAATTTATATTTGTATATGATGAAAATATTTATTTTTTTATTTTGATTTTTTATATAATTGAAAAGAGATATATGATGAAAATATTTTGATTTGAAAATAGCTTTTAGGGAGCTAATGTGAGTTCTCTAACTATAGCTATGTGACTTTCTGTTCATATGTGACAGTTCAGATAAGTTGAAGCAGAACTTTTTTTTAAAGCTGAAGCAACACTTTTTTTTTTGGATTAAACCCACACCTGGGACTTACATGTTCATTAAAATAAAAATAATGTCAATACAATAGTGAAAACCCCAAAAACCAAGAAAAAGGGCTGAAATCGTATCTAACGTTAATTGCGGGGCTTAATCGCAAAAAACAAAGCCAAACCTAAGAAATTAAAAAAAACAGCGTACGGAAATAAATTGGGAACCCTGGAATAGAATTGTGGGTGTCTGCACAGTGTTTGATTAAATGCCCAGTCCAGCTTGTTTCAAGATTTTCGAACATAGGACAACCTTCTTGCTCCAATCTGACAATGGCCTTGAGGGTAGAGCTTGCATTTTTTTAAAAAATTAAATCTACTAGGGACAATTTTATTACGAATAAAAAATTTTGGGATGTAAGCCAATACATAATTGTTTTGGGAGAAGTCCCAGTATATAAAATAATAACTTAAATAAAATAGTGAACCCTAATTATGAAGTTGGGGTCTCTGCTCAGTATTTGTAGTGTGGCCCAAAAGTTGAGTAGATTGCTCGTCGAAAGGAAGGCGCTGTCCTCGGCGAGTTGGTATCCGCCCTTTATCCTTGAGGCATATGAGCTAATTTAGCAATCGCAGTCACCAGCAAGATGAAGCGATAAATGCAGTTGAACTCAAGTATCTTTTCTTTGAAAGCTTGTTACATGTGATTTGGGAAATGCTCTTGTAATGGAAGTCCGTTATTATTATCCCCTACGCGCTTGAGATTCATAGAATGTTCATAATATATGAATGTAGGCGTCTATTTGTTCAGCTAGGTCAACCGTGAGCAAAGGGGCTGAAATGCGGCTTAACCTAGCTCTTGAGGAATGCTTTAGTAGAAGGCGATGAAGCAATCCGAGCTATGGTTGTGCTATCTGCATTATCAATTTTCTTTTTTAAGTCGTCCACATATTTGAGAAAGACCTTAACCTTAGTTAAATCTTGCTTTGCATTATCAGCACTTAAAGCAAGTGTTTTGTTTTCCTTGCAACTGAGTTTTTCAATGTCCACGAGTGGTGTACTTGTTGTCTGGAACTGGCGCGCTTTTCTTTGGCTATCGTTACGCACGTCAAGCGGAACTTGACGAGAAGTACCATGGAAATTTCGCCTTTGTTTCCCTTCCATTGCCGTGTGGAAAACTCTATGGATATATGAGTATAAATCACAATCATTAGATGAGGGAATCTTAAAGTGCTTACTACATTATTTAAAAATACACATAATACTGTTGGAAATCAGCAATGAAATTGGTTCCGTTTATTATCTTTAGTTGCGACGATTGTGTGATTCATTTACACAGTTAGGTTAAATGTGATTATATCGAACTTAGTGTTCAACAGTAATTGTATATTCTTAGTGTGTGGAGTTAAAATGATAATTTAAGGGGTTATGAAGCGTTCTTGAATGCTGCTTTCGTTAATCGTTATAATAATAGTAATTGGTCATTATTATTATTATCTGACTTACTATTATCGAGCACAGAATTGTACATACGGTGGCGTTGAGTTATATTTCATGTATAGAAATTAAAAGAACTATATAGTGAGAAATGTATTTCACCGATTACAAAAGGGATTACGTTTTATGTAGAATACTCCGATTGAACAAATAGAATCAATTAAATAGTTATTTAATTGGTTCGAATGAGCTAGTATTTATCGATAACTTGAAAGATTATTGATATTGACTCGTTACTATTTAATTAGCTTAATTAAATAGTTCAACTCGTGCTTGACTAAATTTAGTGTCTTAACGAACTAATAGAGTTAACGAGTCGTATCTTGCTTGGGTTCTTGCTTCGAGGAACTTTGTTTTTACTTTGTGCTATATAAGCCAGGCTTTAGAGGTTTTTAAATCATAAGTTTTTGTAAAAACTTTTTAAGCCCAAAAAACACAGTAGCCATGCACTACTTTGGCGAAATTCTCCCAAGAATTTTGGGGTTTTCAGTTTTTGTTAAATCGCTTGTTTCTTAGCATAGATTAGTTCTTGATTAATAAAATTGCTGGGTAACTAGAATGTCATCACGATTGATATTCTGACAAGGAGGTAGAAGTCAAATTCACGTTGTGAATTTGAAGCGTCAATGAATTTTGGTGGAATTTCTTTCCATTTACTTGTTGTAAGTCTACTTTGTTAAATATAGTTAATTATATGTTTTGTATTGAATAATGTAGTATGCGCTTTAAAGATCCACGGAACTATGGATTTGTATTTATACTCCCTATATCCATAGTAATTTTCTTCGATGGCATCATATTTAGAGTTAAGTTGTTTTTACATTATTTATTTTATGCTTGTTTGTGTTTAACTCAATTTTTTATTTGATTAATTAGCACATTCATATATTTAGTGATAAATATATGATGAAAACAATCACCATGTTCTTGATTATTGATTTACACATGTGTTACAAGTTTATGATGATGTATTATCATATTTTGCTAACATAGTTTTTGTTTCATAAATTAAAGGGCGATTTAATTGATTTTGTTTTAACCGGTTTTTGTAAAAGCGTGTTTGGGGAGTGTAAAATTTTTGTAAAATTAAAACCTAATTTTTATGCGGAACCCAGATGTACGTGAAGATCTCCATTAAATTTCATAATTTTGGATTTTTCAGTGCCTCGAAACAATTTTTGAGATTTGAATTTGTTTAATTAATAATTAAATGCCAATTTATTTTAATGAGCGACCAATTAATTTGTTCAAAGAAAATTATGGAGTTTGACGTGTTCTAATTTCATAAATTTTGAAAATTTTAAAGCCTCCAAAATGATTCTACAAGCGAATTAAATTAAATCCCCGAAAACCGAGGTTAAATATGAGTATTATTACCATAAATCGGCCGACCGACTTCGGCGACCTACGGGCGTCAGGTGGAGTGTATCGAGATCGAGTGATTTAGTACCAAAATGATCGGACGGCGACTGGCGGAGAGGCGGCGTGTGGGCGTGAGCTTTCATGGCGATAAATCAGAGCCCGATTATGACGTGTGCCCCTAATTTTGAAAACCCTAATTCGAATTTATTCCTTATTTTGGTTTCCTAAAATTATGGGACTAGTTATATTTCGGTTTTATTGATTGTTGTCATTTTAATCAACTAATTAATTGTAATTAATTATGTGATAACAATTAATTAATTTCCTTTATATTATATCTTTTAAATTCAATTTAAAAAGTGATATAACGATTATGGTAACAACCGCTCTTAATGTATTTTGAAATATTTGTGATGAATATTTTTTCTATAATATGTATACGGTTAATAATTATTAATTGACATGTGTATGATAGTGAGTTTATATTAATTAATTTTAATATGTGTAATTACATGGATTAATTAATTTGATAATTCTGAAACATGCATTTTCCAATGCCATTTAAAATATTTATTAAGTTCATTTATGTGATTTAATAAAGTGCCTCTATTTTGTAATGGTGATTGGAATGGAGGTATATAGATATGGCCCGTTTATTTATTTTCGGTCTGCGAACCGTAATGTTGTAAATGACCTTCTGAGTCATATTTTCTTGTATTTATTTATTCTTGTTTTACCTGAGCTTGCAAAATTTGTCTAAGATGGAATTTAGTACATAATATTCTAACAAGTGAAGATATTGAAATCGTTTCACGGTGAGGTGATACTTGGTGGGCTGAGATGGATCAGGAAGTCTGAATCACGAGAATTAGGACTTATGTTAGTATTTGATAAATACTTGTAATAGGTTAGAGGCCACTACTCATTATATCTCTTGAATGTGCATTACTTGTTTATTTTCATGTTGCATGTATTCTTTGATTATGTGCTAGTATACTTAGGTAAATGAAAACAAAGTAATAATAATCTCGCGGTAAAATTTAAGCAAAGTATGAAGCCAATTTTAAAGTTGTGCGATCAAGCTAAATCAATTGGGCACACCGTGATGAGGCGGGTGTTACAATGTTGCATTTGATATGACAATGGATCGTGTTGAGTGATTTCCCTTAGCGTTGTGGGCTTTTCGGATGATCCAATCCAGTAGCAGCTTTGGTTTAATTGGTATCTTAACCGGTTTTGGAGATACAAATGTTGGGTAGCATCCTGTAAGAAGATACTAGTGACACAAAGAGTTATGTAGTTTTTACATGGTGGTTGACAACCTACTATAATAGCTGAGTTCAAAATGTAGCGGTGTTGGATTTGAATTTAGGTATAATAGGTGCTTAACTTAATATATTTAAGTAAGATTTGAAGTATTAGTATTTACTTTACAATTTGTAAGTGTTTTTAATGATAGTTTCTTGAGTCACATTGCATTTTATTTACTTATTCTTGTAGAATTAATATGGCTACCAACTATTGCTACTCCTAAGGGCTTCGCTTATTTCGGCCGGGTTGAAAAGTGCAAAATTTGAACTCTTTCGAATTTTGGCCAAGGTGGTCTCGAAACTTGGGGAATCATTCTCCAGCGAGAGAGAGGGCGAATGCGTGGTGAGCAATAAGGTTTATGAGAGCCTAATAATAGTGCCTCCCGGCCGGAAAAGGGATCCCATAGCCTTGAGTCGATGCGCTGGATGTCGATATGCAAATGCTTTTGCCAATATGGAACCTTCGTTCCAAATTCAATATGAAAAGGTGGCGGCGTATGACATATCACAGAAGCAACTTGAGAATTATTCGAAAGGAAGCTAAAAGCGAAGATATGACAGCATGCGTGCTCTCGTGAATGTGTTGAGAGCAGACCCGAGACGCACAAGCCTAAATATGTCATTAAATTGATTGGCTTAGTCGATCGACTTCAGCGCCACAGGCACCAGTGTCTCCAAAGAAGCGGTACATGGTCTAAATCCACGAAGTCTGCTTCCCGGACAAATTCTCTCGGAGTTTGTCGCGGAACTTCAATATGCACAAAGTTTGAGTTATCTAAGCGAAGCTGCACTAAAGATGATCCTGCCAGAATCTTTGAGGCAGAACAGGTAAAGACTAAAACCACACTCATACTTGTTTTGGTGGTCCCAAAGAAACAAGGAAGAAATTGAAGAAGAAGTTTGCAGCCCGAGACCAAGGAGTTCGAGAGTAATCAGGTTCTTGGGGAAAGGGAGGAGGAGGCTAGGAAGGATGACTTAAGTGTCATTATTGCGGAAACACAGGTCCTTTGGAAGTCGGCACAAACGGGAGACCATGAGATGATAGGAAGAATGGTGCCGTGACATTTCAGCCTCTCTGATATGTATGTTATTGAAGTTTGTACAACTTCTAATTCTCACTTAGAGTAGATTGCTAGACACCGAGTTGTGGATTTCTCATATTATTTGCCGTATTATCACGGACTAAAATCAGTAGAAGACTTCGAAGAAATGGATACTGCGTGTGGGAAATGGCGCGAGGTGCGGCCGCTGCGGTAGGATCCGTTAGTTTAAATTTGTCCCGCGGGCCTTGTTTGAACTTATCTCCGGTTTACTATGTACACCAATTTGCGGGGAATATACATTTCTATTTGTTTTTGAATAATGATGATTTTTTCATTTCAATAGATCCCGATGAATTTAGGATCACCGAGAATGGGGTAGTATTATTTGGTACCGCTCACTTGAAATGGTCTGCGTTTTTAGACATGATTAATGAGTCATATAACACATAAACTTAAAAGCGGAATAAGCCCTAACGACTTAAACGAGCATACATGGCATTGCGAGACTTGAGTCGCGTGCGAGAACCGAATCAAGAAACTCCCTCCGGTGGAATACTTGAAAGGTTTCGATTATAGATCATCTACGATAAGTGTGAATTCTTTGCCTTACGGGCAAAATGATAAAATACCTTTCGGCTTAAATGAAAGAGCGGAAATGTGATTTATTTAAGGGGATCATACACAAGATGTATGTGGGCCAATGAACACATGTCTGCAAGAGGAGGAATTTATAACTCTTCATTACATTTCTTGATGACTACATTAGATACGGTTTTGTGTGTCACGATGAGACCTGAAACCGAGTCCCCGAAATTGAGGAGTTCGAAATGAAGTACAAAACCAATTGAACAAGGCAATAAAAGATTCTCCGATTGATAGAATTGGAGAATATTTGAGTCCACGAGTTCAATACTAAATGTAGAGTGTGGTATTGTTTCACAACTTCGCTCAGCGAGGCAGCGGCGTAATGGCGTGTCAGAAAGGAAGAGAAATCGAACCATGGCGTGGATTCGATCTATGATGAAACCTATCGATCTGCGGTTAATTTAAGGGGATATGCGCCTAGCGCGGCGCACCTTAAGCAGGTGTCCAACCAAGTCGTGAGATAAAACTCCCGTGGCGTAGTTTGGGGAAGATTCCCAAGTTAGGTTTAAAGATTTAGGTACATGAAGCTTATATGTTAAAGAGAGATTAACAAAAGATAAACTTGCGCTTGAAATGTGATAAATGCTATTTCATAAAGTATCAAGGGAAGCAGATTGAAAGTTCTACTACGAGCGGGGAGAATAAAATCTTCATTGCAGGAAGCAGAGGGTATTCCTTGAAAGGAGCTCTCACATCCCGAAGAACTAGAAGTAATGGTGTTAAATGCTTGATGAAGCTGGTGATGAAGTCGATATCGATGCATCTAATACGGAGAGCTCGGCCAGCGCCACAAGAATTGGAACCTTCTTTCATAGAAGACCCGGTTTGATCCACGGAAAAGGCGTGGAAGAACCAACCCTTAGGATCAACGAGGGATCGCTTCCCACAGACAGTATTTGGTATGGTGAAGAGAGCTTTAAATCATTGAGTAGCGAGCCCGAAACTTCTTCGAAAAAGCAATGAATAGCAAGGATCTTTGCGACAAATGGCAAATTGCCATGCGATACGAGATGGATTCTATGTACCAAAGCGAGGTTTGGTCCTTGTTGAATTTACGAATGGAAATTAGCCACTGATGAGAGAAATAAATGGGTATTTAAGAAGAAACATGATAAAAGACGGAAGCGTTGATGTTTTCAAAAGCTAGACTTGTAGCGAAGGTTTCAAACAAGTTCTGGTGGACTATGGCTTTACTCGCCCGTGCAGCTGCCTTAAATCCATCCGGATAATCTTAGCCATTCTTTGCATTTCGCTGACTATGAAATATGGCAAATGGATGTAAAGACTGCTTTCTGAATGGAAATTTAGAGAGAATGTGTACATGGTACAACCTCCAGGCTTTACATGTCCTAAAGGACCTAAGAAGGTATGCAAGTTGCAAAAGTCCATTTATGGTCTTAGCTGGCGGGCATCCGCCGGTTGGAGTCCCCTACGTTTGATGAATCGATCGAAGAGTTTGGTTTCATCGAGCGAAGAATCTTGTGTATACAAGAAGGTAAGTGGGAGTTATGTATCATTCATAGTCCTGTATGTCGATGACATACTTATCAAGAACGTAGAGTTACTAAACTCAGTCAAGGATTGGCTGTGCAAATGTTTCTCAATGAAGGACTTAGGCGAAGCACAATATATACTTGGAAGAAAGATCCACCGGGATGGAGCGAGGAGGCGATTGGACTGTCGGGGATACTTATGAATAAAGTCTTGCCAAAGGATTTCAACGTGGTAATTCAAGAAGGGTAATCAAATGAGACATGGAGTTATTTCAGTGAGAACACGGTGTCCCACATTCTTAGTGCTTTGAGATGAGCGAATAGAAGGGCATGCCTTATCTTCGGCTATAGGAGCCATCGTGTATGCCATGTTGTGCACTAGACACGATGTGTCTTATACTAAGTGTAACCCATTAGATACCAAAGCTAATCCGGGCAAAGAATACTTTGGATTGCGGTGAAGATGCATCTTGAAGTATCGAGAAGCCCAAGATCTTTCTTTATGGTGGAGATGAGGAGTTAGCATTGGCCAGGGGTACACCGGCGCGGTTTTTCAAGCGACAAAGGCGACTAACAATTTCAGTGCAGGTATGTATTTTGTCTCAGGTGGAAGCTGATATCTTGGAGGAGTTCCAAGCAATCTTGTGCCGATTTCTACCACCAGAATAAAGATGCGTCGCGTCTGAGCCAAGCATGTTGGATAAAGAAGTTCGTGACCCGAACTTGGTGGTACCTAGCATTGAGGACCCGATTAGGTTGCTTTGGCCAATGACAATCTTTAGGCGATAGCTCGAAACTAAGGAACCAGAAGCAGCATCATAATCAATGCGTACTCGAAAGTATGTTTTTGATTAGAATAATAGCAGTAGAGGTGATGTCAAAGTATGTAAAAGTAGAAGCAGTGCAATCGCGACCCACTACTAAACCACTAAGTCGGCAAAGCATGATGAGCATGCAACGGGCATAGGTCTTAAGAGCGGATGTCGCGGTGGTGTTAGGTTAAGTGGGAGTCACAGGTATATATCCCCATTGTGTTATGTGAACAAATATTTGAATATTATTGCTTCTTATATTTTAATATATTTGTTTGCTATATGACTATATGTTTGAATTTACATATAATATACATGTAGTGTATCCTCGATGGTGAAAGAGATTTGAAATCCTAGGTTAGTCTATGTTTTACAGAGAGGTAACGTAGGCTGTTAATTCGCCTCTTGACCTAGAAACATGGGATAGCCCAAAGGCCTTGAGTCGGAATCTTTGAAGTTAGGGCGACGAGCATCATATGACTAACATGGTGTTTTGATTAGTGATCAAGATTGATCACGTTAGCCTCTTAGGACTAGATGATACCGTGAGGTGGAGTCGGTGGCTGGGGGTAGTATGGCCAAAGCGAATTCATAGAAGATATGCCTCGTGTCCTATGACATTTGTTTTTAGAATTTTAGGTTCGTCAATTCTTAGACCTCACGATATATAACTTCTCACATGTTATACAAGCTCACGTACTTTGACTATGACAGCGTCTGCAAGGCGGGGATTATAACGGCGTATGTTGGGTCGCGATGAAATATAGCGATAGGATGTTATTGATAAGTGGGAGGATTTGTCGATCCTTGATATCTGAGGAAGATCACCGAGGCTTTCCACTTCTGATTGAGGAGTAGCGATTGGTTTATGGGGCGCCATAAATCTTTATTCGATTCATACTCGAGTAAAAAGTTGTGGGTGTTTCGCTGGCCCAACTGACTTCTTATGAATTAGCCTACGACTAGAATCGCGTGATAAAGGAATTGTAAGATAATCGTCCAAGGAGCAAGTGGGGTGGAAATCAATGAGAATTGGTTTGCGATTCAT
This sequence comes from Lithospermum erythrorhizon, assembly GCA_019722365.1. Lineage (NCBI taxonomy): Eukaryota > Viridiplantae > Streptophyta > Magnoliopsida > Boraginales > Boraginaceae > Lithospermum > Lithospermum erythrorhizon. Next base: position 37,265 of record JADFUC010001916.1, read on the forward strand.
TTACAGTTAGGTTAAATGTGATTATCGAACTTAGTGTTCAACTTGAAAGTAATTGTATATTACTAGTGTGGGTTCATGATAATTTAAAGGGGTTATGGCCGATTGCTAAGATCTTTACTCTCGTGTCGTTATAATAATAGTAATTGAGTCCGATTATTATTATTATACGACTTACTATTATCGAGCCTAGAAGATTCGGCCTTGTCTGATGGCCCGTTGAGTTATATTTCATATATGAAATTAAAGAGAACTATAATAATTGAGAAATGTATTTCTCAATTACAAAGTCTACATTTTATGTGAATATCGATTGAACAAATAGAATCCCGATTAAATAGTTATTTAATTGGTTCGAGTAATTAGTATTTATCGATAGCAGAAAGATTATTTATTGATATTATTTCGTTACTATTTAATTAGCTTAATTAAATAGTTCCAGCCTACGTTAGTGTCTTGTATAAGCAAACTTTAGGGTTTTTCATCATAAGTTTTTTGTAAAACTTTTTCACTTAAAAAACCTAGTAAGCCCCACTTTGGCTGAGAATTCTCCCAAAGAATTTTGGGGTTTCTGGTTTTTGTTCATCCTTGTTTTACTAGCATGGGTAGTTCTTGATTCAACCTCTCCTAGTATGGACCAACTAGAGATATCATACGATTGATATTACAACAAGGAGCTGAAGGGAAGTCAAATTCACGTTGTGAATTTGAAGCGTGTAGTTTTGGTGGAATTTACTCCATTTAACATTTGTAAGTCCTGTTCATATATTTAATTATATGTTTTTGTATTGAATAATGTAGTATATGCACTTTAAAGATCCATGGAACTATGGATTTGTATTTGCTCTATATCCATAGTAATTTTCTTGAATACGATATATAAATAGCAGGTACTGATGCGGCGGGAGTAGAAACTCCGCAATCATCCCTTGCGGCACAGAATTCACAAAGTGAGGATGACTTCCTGACTGCTTTGTGTATCCAGTAAAGTATATCTGGATATCCACGAGGGAGGTTAGTCAAGCAGACTATGCTAGTAAGCAGTGGTGTGAGCAAAGCTTGAGATTTTCTTGGAGAAGGCGGCTAAGGGAAATTACCTTTAAGGGGTTTTTGTTGAGGTATTATTATGTCATGAAAAAAACCTAAAAGCTTTACTTATATAGGGCTAGAGTTAAAACAAACCACGATAAACTGACAGTTAAGTATTAGGCGACTCGTTAACTCTGATGGATTCGTTAAGGCCATTGTGGAGTTGCTAATGAAGTTGAACTAGTTCCATTAGCTTAATTAAGTAGTAATGAGTCAATATCAATAATCTTTCAAATTGTGATAATACTAGGCTCTCAGAACAATAAATAACTTATTTAGTGATTATTGTTCAATCGACTACATAAGAGCTGTAGAACCTAGCCAGTGAAGCCATTTCAGTATAGGTTCTGCTAATTCATTACATGGCTCAGCGATCCTTTATATGAGCGACCTCCAAACTCAGATAATAAGTTAACAATAATGGTACGACCAGTATTATAACGATTAATGGGCTCAACAACCAGCCATAACCTGGAAACCAGCAATATACAGTGGATTGAACACTAAGTTCGATAATCCCATTTAACAGCTGGCAAAACAGGCCCGATGCACAGTATCGCGGCGAGGCGCTAAGTGAATCGGTGCCGTTGAGACGGCAGCTCCGGCTGCTGCGGGCGATATCTGCGATTAAGCATCGCGTGCAGGCTGCAAGTGACGTCGTAAGCCTGCTGCCGGTATGAAGCTGAATAGCGCATGGCGTTGCTGATGATCAGATGCGCAGAGGCGACATCCTCGATATTCAAACCCGTACACTCCGACTGTGTGATGACATATGTTATAATCGTTCGCTGAGGCGTTTGGCGCCAGCAGAAATGCGAGCTTGTGCGGACAGTCGCCATATCGACCAGGTATAAAATTGATGAGCAAAATTCTAAACAAATATCATGGGGCTTGGCGGATATAACATGAGGTCGTTCGATCTGGCCCGATCGCGGTTCAGCAGCTGCGGTGATGTCTGCGGGGCGGTCGATCTTGATCGCAATCGCCCATGCGTGGCAATGTCTAACTCTCAGGCATCTGACGATACTTTTGGTATCTGTTTAGGCTTGGTGTGATGCGTTAAATGTTACCTCTCTAGAAAACATAGACTAACTTTATAGAGGATTTAACCTTTCACTAGGCAGAAGGTCTGCTTCTATGTAAAAATTTAAACATAAGGCCTGCTTTCTTCAATATATTCCAAAGGCACCGTGCTTCAAGTATATATTGTGATTCGCCTGATCCTTCCTTCGAGAAACATTTGCAGGCCAATCTGTAGTGAGTTTAGTAACTCTACATTGTTTCTAATGATAAGTATGTCATCGACATACGGGACTATAAATGATATATAACTCCAGCTTGCTTTCTTGTATACCTGAAGATTCTTCTTAAAATTTTGATGAAACCAAACTCTTTGATTGATTCATCAAAAGCAGTAGATTCAAACTAACGGGATACTGCTTAAGATATAAACGGACTTTTGCAACTTGCTATGCTTGGAGTCCTTTAGGACATGTAAACTGGAGGTTGTACCAAAGTATGCGCATCTTCTCCTAAATTTCCATTCGGGGAGGCGGTCTTTACATCCATTGCACGTATTTTCATAGTCATGAAATGCGACTGATAGCTAGATTATCCGGATGGTTAAGCATAGCCAGTAAATGCTAGATCACTCAAGTGAACTTATTTGAGAACCTTTAAGCTAAAGTCTAGCTTTGACATCAACGTTTAGGTCTTTATCATGTTTCTTCTTAAGAAATGCCCATTGATAGGGCGGGCCCATTTGAGTAAAATCAGCAGGGACATAGAATCCATCTCGGTTAAGCTGTTGACGCTTGTCGGCATCCATTCATTTGGCTTCTTTGTAAGAAGTGGTTCAAATAGCTTTTCGATGATGAAAGCTTACGCGTACCGGTGACAGTTGGTAAGCGTCTGTTGGATCTCAAGGGTTGGTTCTTCCACAATTTCGTATGGATCAAGGAAGCTGGGTCTTCTATCTAAGAAGTGCATTCTGTGGTGTGTTAGATGCTACATTTAGATCATTGACTTCAGAGATGATCCTTTTGGACAAATATTCCTTTTCAAGGAATACTCATGTTCTTAATGAAGATTATATTCTCATGGAATTAGAAATAAGTAATATTTTGGATATCCTAGCAAATAGCATTTGCTCCAATTTGGACTCAAGTTTATCTTTGTTGTCTAACTTATGTAAAACTTGCAATGCAATCTTGAGAAACTAACTTAGAGGAATCTTCACCGAACCACGGGTTCATGGGGAGTTTATCTCGGCTTGGTTTGGACATGTTTAAGGTAAATTAAGCTTAGAAGTGCATATCCCCGGAACACGGTGAATTAGATAGGCTCATCATAGATCGAACCGTGAAGGTTAGATTTACCCTTCAGACACGCCGTTATGTTGTGGCGTTATAGCTGAGTGAGTTGTGAAACAATACCACACTCTCTCTAAGATGAGTATTGAACTCGTATTTCAATGTTCCTCCTCTATCGGACCGGAGAATCTTTATTGTCTTGTTCGATTGGTTTTGTGCTTCATTTTGACTCCATGGTGCACCAGAAGGACTCGTGTTTTGTCACCAAGCCAGGATACACAAGAGCATTATCTTGTAATAATCGGATACACAAAACCTCCTCTTTGAGATGTGTTCTTTATTACATCCATCGGTGTGTATGATCCCCAATAAATCAACACTTACTTTTTCGTTTAAGTTAGTGAAAGGAATTTTGATCATTTTCGAAGGCAAGGCTAGCTTGTTGTATGATTAAATAGTGAAACATGAGTATTCCTTTGAATTGGAATTTCTTGATTCGGTTCGTTAATGTGGCTTCCCCTATTCTACTTGATGCCATAGGTATATTTGGTTTTAAGTCGTTAGGCTTACTCAGTTTTAGAGTTTATATATTTCATTAATCATGTCTAAAAGCATTAGACCATTTGAAGGGAGGCGATTGCAAGCAAGCTGCCCGTTCTGGTGATCCAATTCACATCGGGATCTATTAAAATGAAAAACCATCATTATTCAAAAGCGAAATGAAATAACATTCACACACCCAAATCAGCGGTACGCTAGTAAACACATGATAAGTTCAAAACAGGTATGGGCAAATTTAAACTAATGGATTCCCTCTGCGAAAGTACGACCTTCGGCGCGTTTCAGCTGGCATTATGTCTGAGTTCCCTCTTTTTAAGTCTTTACACTTGAAACTTAAGTTCATGCATATGAGACTTAAATAGAGCGACAACCGGTGTCAGCACCCACAGTAGAATGAGAAGTTGTGCAAACTTGATAACATAAATACAATAATTTGAGCGATCGTGAGACCATTCTTCTATCATGTGAACTTCCTTGCCCGAATTAGGCTTCAATGACCTAGGTTTCACTTAATAATGACACTTCATCCTTCCTAGCTCCTCCACTTTCCCGGCAACCGGTTACTAGAAGGGTAGAAGTTTTAGTCTTGCAGGGTTAAATACCGGCGTTAAGTGATCATCTTATGCGATTCGTTAGAAATAACTCAAACTTATGCATATTAAGTTAAAGCGACAAGCGGAGAATTTATGCAGGAAGAACTTGAGATGAGATCAGCCAGTTCTTTGGAGACAGGTACCCGAGCTGGGATTCGTCATTGACGATCATTTTAATGACATGAGGGCTTTGCATTTGCATCGTTTCCCCCAGTTTCTTTATCCCATGAGCCCCTTGGCTTGATTAATAAATATCTCTTGTTTTTACAGCTTCCTTTGGGAATAAATTCCTCAAGTTGCCGGTATATGTCATATGCTGCCACCTTTTCATATTGAATCTGGAATGAAGGTTCCATATTAGCAAGCATGAGACATTGGACATCCACAACATCAGACTTGTGCTTTTGTGGAATCTACTTTTTCGATGGGAGGTACTATCGTTAGGTTTCCCGAAACTTTATTGTTCGACACGTATTCGGTCTGCTTGAGAATGATTCTCAGTTTAAGACCCGCTTCGTCAAAATTGAGTTATTCGAACTGCACTTTCAAGAGTGACGAAGTGAGTTCTTAGAGATACTTGATAGTGGTAGCCCATTATTAATTCTACAAGAATAAGTAAATAAAATAACGAGAATCGATAAACTATCATGCTAAACACTTACAAATAGAATTGTAAAGTAAATATTAATAATTTAAATCTCACGAGAAATATATTAGTATTAAGATCTATTATACTTAAATTCCAACAGCTGACCTTTACGTACATTTTGAATCAGTATAATAGTAGGTTAAAAAACCAATTATGTAGAACTTCATAAAATACTTATATCGCTAGGATCTTTTACGAATGCTACAGCATTGTACTGAAAACCCGATTAAGCATACCCGATTAAACCAAAGTGTTACTTGGATTGATCATCTGAAAGCCAGCAGCGTTAGTGCGGTATGACCTTTGATGATTTATCTGTATCCGTGCAACATTGTAACACCCAAAATCACGGTGGTACTTGATTGATCACGGTGATTGTGGCTTTAAATTGGCGATACTTTGCTTAAATTTTAATTGGGTGAGATTATTATTACTGTTTTCATTTACTCATGTATATATACATGTCAAGCAATACATGCAACATAAGAAAAATAAAAGCAAGTAATGCACATTCAAGAGATTATACGATATGACCTAGAACCTATTACAAGTATTTATCGAAATCTTAACGCAAAATCTAATTCTTGTATCTTGTATACGGATCCAACGAGTCACGGTATTCGCTACAGAGTAAATGATCTTAAATATATTCACTTTACGTATACTAACCCATCTTAATGACTTTTCGAAGCTTGTGGGTAAAACAATAAATAAATAAATACAAGAAAATAGGCTCGGAAAGATTAGATTTCTGGCATTCTGATTCATGAGGCAGGGAAAATAAATACTGGCCATATCCATATACTCCATTCCAATCACCATTACAAAATATAGGCACTTTATTAAATCATATAAATAAACTTAATAAATATTTTAAATGGCATTGGAAAATGCATGTTTGTAATTATCGAATTAATTAGTCGTGTAATTACACATATTAAATTAATTAATATAAACTCAATTATCATACACATGTCAATTAATAGTATTACAATAATTATTAACCATATATATTATGAAAAATATTTATCACAAATATATTCTAAAATATATTAATGATAGTGAAATTGTTATCATAATTGTTTATATAAACTTTAAATTAATTTAAAAGATATAATATAAAAGAAATTAATTAATTGTCATCACATAATTGAATTACAAATAAATTCAGAATGATTAAAATGAAACCCAATAATCCAATAAAAGCCGAAATATAACTAGTCCCGTAATTTTGGGAAGCGAAATAAGGAATAAATTCGAGATTAGGGTTTTTAAAATTAGGGCTATAATCATGATGGGCTCCGGCTGACAGGCCTGGCCGGCCGTCGACAAATCAGCCCGATCGACACGAGACCGCGCCCGTAGGAGTTCTTTGGAAGTCGGTCGGCGGTTATAGTAATAATCATATTTAACTCGGTTTTTCAGTTTAATTTAATTAGTTTGTAAAATCATTTTGGAGGCTTTAAAATTTCAAAATTCGAACACATTAAGCTTTACTTAATTTTCTTGAACAAATCCTTGGTGGATTAGGTACAAAATAAATTTTTATATTTAATTATTAATTAAGCAGAGTCAAAAATATCAAAATTATTTTGAAAGCTTAGGAAATCCAAATAATATGAAAATTTATTGGTGATGCTTCTACATCTTATCACAGGTTCCAAGAAAAAATTAGTTTGTAATTTCACAAATTTTTACGCCCCAATCATGTTTTCATGTTTTGAAGCAAAACCAATTCGTCCTTTTAATTTATGAAACAAAATCCCATGTTAACAAAATATGATAATACATCATTATAAACATAACACATGTAAATCAATGAAAATCAGAATATGGTCATTTATTCTTATCATATATTTATCAATTAAATATAGACAGGTAATCAAATAAAATTGATAAAAACAAAAGTAAGCATAAAATAAACAATGTAAAACAACTTTAATTGGGCTCGTAGTCCTGTTAATGGAAAGCTACAGCTGGATATGAGTATAAATCTGAGTCGTAGATCAGGGGATCTTTAAAATCTTTCTTACGATTTGTTTAAAATACACATAATAAATATATAAATAGCAGTCTTTCTGATAAGAGGAGTAAATTCCTTTAATAAAATCCACACGTTTCAAATTCCACAGCGTGTTTGACTCTTTAAAATATTTGTTGTAATGTCGATCATATGTTATCTAGTTGATCATGGCAGGAGAGAACTTTGAATCGAAACAGTTTATCTTTAGTAAAAGCGAGTTGAGCAAACCAAAACCCAATTTTCTTGGGAGAAAAATGACTAAGGGGGTCTGACTTTAGGGGTTTTTGATGAAATTATTATTGTCATGAAAACCTAAAGCGCACTTATAGGGGCTAAGGTTAAAACAAATAGCGATAAAATATTTAAGTTAAGTATTAAGAACACATTTCGTTAACTCTATTAAGTTAGATTAAAGACACTAATGAGTTGCTAATAAGGATTGAACTACTTGACAGCAACTAAATAGTAATAGTCAATGTCAATAATCTTTCAAAGGTATTGATAAATAATAAATTTTCGATCAATTAAATAAGCTATTTAATTGATTAAATTATTCAGTAAATATTACATAAAATGTAGAACCGCTGTTATTGAAAATACGGTTCTCAAATTATCACAGTTCTCTTTAATTTCGCTACATGAAATAGCCCCGAAACATCATTTGTATGTACTGTGGCCCAGGCTCGAATGTAGTAAGTTGTATAATAATGAATTGGCCAAATTCTTATGATTATAGCAGATTAATGAGTAAGATCTGTGATACATTCATACTTTCTTAAATTATCTCGCTGAGAATCCACAACTAGTAATATCTGATTCTTAAAGTTGAACACTAAGTTACGATGTCGCGTTTAAGCCATTTGGTAAATGAATTATCTGTGATTAATCATGACAGGCGTAATAAATGGAATCAGTGCAAATTTGATTCCCGGCAATACGAACACAATGTGACCTTAGGACCTCCAAATGGCTGCATTTCATTGTTAAGATTGTCACTTAGCTTCAGTGTAGTTTCAATAGCTGTCAACTTTTCCATTTGGGCTGCCTTACTCTCCACAATCTGCAGCTCAATTAATGGTACAGTTTCATTTCCTTGCTGGAGACCAGATCCCTCAAGGCTCCTAGCAAAATCAGTGCCAGAATTGGTGTCCGAAAATCCACCCTGATGTGTTGCCGAAGCTCCAGTATCTCGGCTGAACCCCTGCTTCCCTTCGTTCTCCTCTTTCTCTACTAAATCTGCCCATGAGCCCGGAGTGTTAACTATAGCATCAGAAATACCTTCCTCCAATTGTTCATGCACATCTTCTTGTGTAAATAAACTATGAGCTGCTCCAATCTGTTTGACCACCTTGCCTTCTACTCGAACTAAACTTGTGGTCCTTATTGTTTCTCCTAATTCCGGTGCCAAAACCTTGTCATTTCTTTGTTGCAGATGGTCCTCATGCGGCAAAAATTTCCCCTGATCGTTAACACCTTCAGATGTAGCTTCGGCAGTACCCATTATACCATCTAGTTGCATTACAGTGCTTATGTTTTGCTGAATCTCCTTAGTTGCAATCTCCTTAGCCGACTCCTCTATTGTATCAGACACAAATAATGCAGGTTTAGCAATGGGAGTTTGTTGAGGCAAACCGTCAAACACGTGTTCTTCATTGTTAACACCAGAATTTTCATTGAGAGCTAGTTGGGGCATATCATCAAGCACCTTCCCCATAGTATTCATACTTGTTGTCCTGCGCTTACACCAATCCAGCCGATGCCCCATATGTAAACATTCAGTGCAAAATGAAGGAATAGCATCATAATAAACATGTACCCAGAATCCATCCACTGGTTTTTTGGAGAAATCATCCTCAAAACTAACCCAAATAGCATCGGGTCGAGGCTCAACAACATTCAATTCAACACATACCTTCGCTGAATTCAACTTCTCTCGATTCAAATTGCTGGGATGAACTCTTAATGGCTTACCAATGGCATTGGCAATCGAGAGCAGCGAAGCCTCGTCGAACATGTAAAGAGGCACACCTTCAAGACGGATCCAAACTGGAGCAATAGCCGACTCCTTTTGCGGGGGAAAACACACAATCCCATTTAAAGACCCTCATAGAAAATCCTTTGATGTTCCAATTCAACTTCAACCAAACCCGGATGAAATCTACCTTCGAAGCAAATTCAAGGAATAAATGCTTATGATCGAAAGGGGAAATGTTGTAAGCACCTTGAAGTTTGAGACCCTAAAGAAATCCTTAATGGTGTTTAAAGGCGGTCTACCATGGGAAAATTTCCCAACAAGAACAAAGTTCATTTTTGCCAGTAGAGACACCTTCTCCGAAATAGAAAATATAACTGAGGATTTACCATTAAATGTTGCAATGGGTTTAAAAGGAATTGAATCTGAATCTGATTGTTGGGAAAGTTTTACAATGTTTGGACCTTTAGCGAAATCACCTTGAACGACTTGAGAGTATGATTTGGGAAGATCTGCGTGTGGTCGGGGCTGCTTAATACCATCCTCATGAATAGGAGGTGGTTCCGGTGACTCTCCGTCGGCCATAAGGCCGACGGAGAGGGAGGAGTGCACTGGGGGTTGTTTCTTTGAGAGAAGGTCCTCACCTATCTTCCCCTCTCTCTCAGGGTAGAGCTTGCATTGTTTCGCCCCCAGATCAGATCTCCTCCATTCCTACCTGCCATTTTCGCCATATAGTCAGTTTCTTTGCTCCTTCCAACATGATGGATAGAGGACAACAATTTTGATAAGAGACCAGCAATCTACAAGAGTCTTGGGAGAACTTGCCAGTTGCCTTGCTGCCTACAAACATTATTAGCTAAGATTTGACAATCTGCAAGTGGTCATAGTGTGTGGTACACCATTGCAAAGCATTAATTTAGCCTCTGGGTGAGGACTGGAAACATATATGCGGATGAAAGGCAGCAATGAGAGCCCCATGAGAGTCCATGATTACTCCTCCAGCTGCAAGACAATGTAGGTCATAAGATCCATCAATGTTGAGCTTGAGTATTCTGCAGAAGGTCTTACCCAGTGTACCACCATAGGAGGCTTGTGTCGAGGACTAAGATTTGAACCTGGAAGTATTCAGCCATCCCCATCTCATTTTCATTGTTTATAAGACAGTAGCCTAGATTAGATGGGCGTGAGAATTTGATAATCCTGGTCATGAGCTTGTGTAGTGTATATGTGGTGCTGATTAGTGAATATTTATCATAGAATTTAGATGATTTTGGTACTTTATTACTCATACTCGGCTAAGCTGGGCTGCTTAATTAACAAATATTATATATTACGCGATTCTAAAGTTGCTTTTTATTATTATTTTAAATATACGCTAATTAATGAAATGCTAAAAGATAGTTGGGCCAGCCGCCATTTTCCTAAGAGTCGACAAAAAAGCTGGACGAAGTTAGTTAAAAAGAGTACCATTTATACAAAGCTCGTCGTAGTATCAAGTTAACGGAAATAACCTAAATTTATATATAATCACGCGAGACGGCAGCAGAGAATTATTCATTCAGTTTATTCAGGCAACTCTCGGCAACAGAGGCACGTAGAGCAGCTACTATTATACTCTCTATTTTCTTGATCGCTTTCACAAGACAATCGACAAGATTTCTACTCTTTATTCATACTCTAAATAATTTATTTAATATTATTTATGAATTATTTCAGTATTTAGTAAGAGGCTAAATTTATTATTACTCTTGGCTTACGTAGCTTCGACAAATGGTATTTTTCTATCCTGATTTCGAGTTCTTATAATTGCACTAGTATTAATCATCAACTTAATTCGATTCGATTGTTTTAATCCTACCAATTCTTTTATACGAGAATCCCCGAAAGATACGTGAACCCCTAATCTAAAACAAGTGCATAACAGTATCACTGATGGGCTTAATTAAGGTATTGTTATATCTAAGGCAACACGCCGACGGCTCATGTATTTCCTCAGATTTACCAATTAATTTCACTAAATGACAGAGAGACACTAAATCGGTAACATCCGTGAACCCGCCGACACCTAACGGTATACCTAACTAACGGTAAATCGACCCCAAAGGTCATAAATCTATTTTGGCTGCAGAATAATATCAAGTAGCTGCCGATACCCCCTCAGAATCCTTTATTCATAAGTTTATCCCTTTAATCGTATCAAGCAATTTTAAGTTTTTATTTATTTTATTCAATCACCCAAATCACATATTTCTCTCAACAACTACAATTAATTTTAAGTAAACAAAGCTTCTCAGCATTCGACCCTTTACTGAAAGACCGTACTACTACTAATTTAATTGCATTTCATGGTGAATATAATTTGTTCGTGCCATCATGTTTTCTTCTATTTCTTGTTTCCCATAAAGCCCAAAGAGTAACAATAGGCACAATTTGTCTGATATGTCCAGTCGTCTTTACAGAGAGAGTCCAAGCAAAATCACAGACTGGTCATTGGTGAAGGGAGTATGATGAAATCCCAAGAGGAGCTAAACCATCCCATACCTTTGCAAGAATGCCATTAGAGAAGAAGACATGTTCAATGGTCTCCAGATCAGAGCAACATACACAATTTGGCAGCTAATTGAACCCCTTTTTTTATGTATAACTGCATCCATTGGTGTGAATCAACTTCTGATATACTCCTGCAAGCAGTCATGGAAATCTTCTTAGAATATTATTATGTCATAATCCAGTGAAAAACCCCTGGAATCTACACCTTCTTGCCTCACCAAAGAGTAAACATCTTTGAGGGTATGCCCATTAGATGTTGTCTTCCAAAAAGATCAGGCCTGCTCGATGAATAGGTTGTTGTTTGTATATCACATCATCTTGGGAAACCAGGGTAGCTAATTTTTCTTTAAGTCCATGAATCATTCTGCCACACCTCTCTAACCTTGAGCTTGAGGTTAGAGCTTGGCCTGCAAGGCCCCTTGATAAAGCAAGAATCATCCAAAAGGAGCATTTCCTCGGCCATGTACCCAAAAGATGTTGTCTTCAGGATATGCCCTAGCTTGCAAGCGTAAAATTTGAACACTCTGGAATTTGGAGCTGTAGGATGATTCGGTGTAGGGGTGATGAAGCTTCATAATATCTATCCAACATGTATCTACCGTTGGAAATCAATGAAAATTAATTCCTTTATTACGCCTGCTGCGATAATCATATCACCATTTACTGCGCTTATTAAATGCGACATTTAACTTAGTTTTTACCTTAGCATCAGAGCACAAGTGCTCAGCGATAACTTATGGGTTATGAGCGATTGCTATTTACGAATAATCGTTATAATAGTGTGCAATTGGTCAATTATTATTATTATACAACTTACTATTATCCGAGCCTGGGAAGGTCACACACATACAAGGATATTATTCGAATTATATTTCATGCATGAAATTAAACGAGATTCTCAGATATCGGTAGATGTATCTTCATTATTTATATATTTGATTTAATATAGGTTAATTAACATCAATTTGCTAAACATACAAGTTTAATCAATTAAGAATTGAATTACGAATAACTCGATAAAGTTATTCGATAGTGATTGCTAGTATTTTAATTGACTTGTCAAGTTAATTAAAAATGGAACAACTCACTAGTGACTCATTATTTGATTCTAGGGAGCCATAACGGCCCAATTAAGAATTATCAAACCGATTTCTTAACGAGTTGCTTAACAGTGGAATTAGGCATTTGGTATTTAAAGAGCAGGCTGGTTTTTCATTTCATGAAATCAAACCCTTGCCCCCCTCCCTAGTGTTTGGAAGAGAATTTCTCTTCCATTTTGTTCCTCACAACTCTAGCAAGTTCAAGCTTTCGGATTCGATTCCCTTTCCGAGTGTACACCTGTATGACATCGTTGTGTCAAGCAATTGGAAAGGTTTTCAAGGCATTCACGCCATTGGTTGGTTGAGGAGTTGGTTTCATTTCGCCTTCCGCTGCAATGTAAAGAACTCTTTATTCATATTGCAATTTATGTGTTTCCGCATTAATATACATTATTTTCTATACTGATTCTAACAGCTTCAGATAGTTCTTACTCAAGTTTGACGATTTTATCTAATTGACCAGGTGTTGACGTGGTTGTTAATTAATTAGATTGATTCATGATTTTTATATTCACATGAATATATAAATATGAAAATCAACCCATTTTGTATGTATATCATGGCCATTTAATGTATTGATTTTGATGATTTGCTATTTGTTTAATTGTTTCATGAAATGAAAGAGATTAAAACTTTGATTAATTTGCATTTTAATTTTAGGTGGAATCAAGCTGATTTAAGGTAGAAAAGTTTATTATTTTTAAAATTCGAAATTAAATTTGTGCTGTTCACTTAATTGACATCCTCATGACTGCTGTAAGGCCCGTGGGCACGGATTTTGATCGCCTGCTACCCGTACTATCGTCAGACCGCGCCACTGGCGCTGTGGCCGGAGGCTTCATCAGATTACAATAAGTCCGCTGTATGCTTTAGAAAACCCCTAAATGTATTTTATGTAATTATTTTTGTTTTAAAATTATTGGTAATTATTAATTTCAATTTTAAATTTTAAATCATAAATTTCATTAAGATGATGAATATATATTCTAATGGCATTAAATTTGATTTTATATTTCCTTTCATAATTATTTTCATTAATTGATAATTTTTGAAAATATTTTTCATGATAACTTTTAAATTTTGAATTTTGGAGTTAATTACTTAGGCAATTATTTCATGATTTAAATGGTTGGTAAATATTGTAATAATTATAATTTAATCATGAGTGAATATATTTAAATTGAAAATTTACATTAATTGATAATTAATTGTAAAATAATGGATACTACTACTAATTATGAACATATTTATTTTCATTTCATTTAATATAGATGACATAAGGCATTTACTTGTTTTAATGTTTCTCATTTATATATATTTGCCATGGAAAACGGAATGGGAGTGCATGATATGACCCATGCTTTATTTCCTCGACGACACCGTGATTGTTGTAAATGACCGGCCGAGTCATATTATTTTATTTAATTCTTTCTTGTTTCTCCTACAAGCTTTCATGATGTCTAAGTCAGATTAGTGTATTTGAATTGTAATTCAAGACGAAGCTTCGTGAGATTATAGAAGCTTTAAGACAAGAAAATGTAATGTGGTTAAATGTTAGTTTTTTAAGTTTGAAAATGTAATAGGTTTGTGGTCATATCATACTTTCTTGAATCAGACATTTGTTTTATTTTTTCAGCGTTAAAATATATGCTTGATTATGTGTTAGCAATTGCATGGTAAATAAAAAGAATAATAATTCACCATTTAAAATTTGAAGAATGACGCTCAATTTTAAAGTCAGGAATACACAAATATCTCGGCACACCACATCGCAGTGTGCCAGCTTTTGCAATTTGATATTACAATGACTGTTGAAGTGATTTCCACTAACGCTGTGGGATTTCGATGATCACTCCAATTAATTTGGTTTAATTTTGGTATGCTTAACCTGGTTTACCTGGAGATACAAAAAGTCGTGGGTAGCATCTGAATAGTGCTCGTGACACAAAGAGTTATGTAGTTTTGCCAATTGGTTGATAACCTACTATTATACTAGATTCAAAACGGCGTGTTGTCGGGCTGCTTTGAATTTGGAGTATAATAGATGTCGATACTAATATATTTCGCGAGATTCAAGTATCGGGTATTTACTTTATAATTTATTTGTGCGAGTAATTTATAGTTTACCGATTCTGCTGTCTTTATTTACTTATTTCTGTAGAAATTATAATGGCTACCACCACTACTACTCCTAAGAAACTCTTTCTCTCAAAGACTTGAAAGGTGTTCTAATAACTCGAATTTCGACGAAGTTGTCTCAAAATCAGAATCATTCTGCCAAAGAGAGAATCAATACGTGTCGAACAATAAGGTTCCTCCAAAACCTAATGACAGTGCCTCCCATCGTGAAAAGGTGTCCCACAAAAGCACAAGTCCGATGTCGCTGATGTCCAATGTCTCATGTTTGCCAATACGAACCTTCGCTCCGCATTCAATATGAAAAGATGGCGCGATATGACATATTATACCGACAACTCGAGGAATTATTCCTAAAGCGAAGCTAAACGAGAGATATGATAATGTTTGTGTTTCGTGGACAAGAAGTTTGTGGAACGCATGTTTAAGCCTCATATCATTAAATTGATCGGGTTTCGTCGACGACTTAACGCCTCGGGCACCAAGTGTTCTGGAAGAACTGGGTCATGATCTCATCCCCAAGTCCTTCCGCATTAAATTCTCAGCTATTATGAATCAATATGCACAAGTTTGAGTTATTCTAAAAGAACCGCATATATGATCACGAATGCCGGTATGAATCATAAAGATAAGTGCTAATCTCGCTTTCTAGGTGTAAAATGCCCTTCATTAGATTCAATGAAAGCGGCAAGTGACTTATCGGGGATCATACACCTATGTATGGGCCAATGAACACATCCGGCAGTTAAGTATTATAACTACTTCATTGCATTTTACCACTTACAGACGCGGTTTTGTGTATCTCATTTATATAAACACGAGTCCTTTGAGAAATTCAAGAGTTCCAAAACGAAGCACAAACCACTGAACAAGATAATAAAGATTCTCCCGTCCGATGTAGGTGGAGAATATTTGAGTCACGAAGTTCAATACTCATCTTAGAGAGCGGATTTTTTTCACAACTCACAACAACAGAACGCCACAAAGATAATGGGCGTTGTCTAAAAGGAGAAATCAAATTTTCGATATGGTTCGGTCTATGATGAGCCTATCCGATCTACCGCTAATTTCTCGATATGCACTTCTAAGCGCCATAATTTACCTTTTAAACATGTCCAACAAAGTTAGCAGAGAAATCTCCCCATGAACTATGGTTCGGGGAAGATTCCTGTTGGATTTTCGTGATTCGGGCCGTAGTTTATGTTAAGAGATTAACAAAGGATAAAATTGCACCCAAATCGGATAAATATTATTTCATAGATATCCAAAGGAAATGGGCTTGGTTACTACTTCTACCTAAAGTACGAGAATAGAATCTTCATCGCTTAAAATGTGAGCCGCTCCTGAAAAGTGAATATCATTCGTAAGGACTGTGGCAATGGTGTTCATCTCTCATTTAAGCTCAATTTGATGAAGTCAATGTCGATGCATCTAATGTAGAAGATTCGACGCGAAAACAAGCAATTGCACCTTTCATGAGAATCCAATTTTGATCCAAAGGAAATCAAGGAAGAACTCAACCCCCAGGGTGATCCAACAGGATCATCACGAACCGTGAGGCCGGATGCGAAGACTTCATCATTGAAAGCGACGAGCCCACTTTTTATTACAAAGAAGCTACTTAATAGAAAGATATTTAGCTAAAATGGCAACAGCCAAGAAATATGAGATGGATTCTATGTACCTAAACAAGGCTCGTCCTCGTTGGATTTATCAAACGGAGTTCACCCTATTGAACGTAAATGGGTATTTAAGAAGAAACATGATAAAGACGGAACGCCGATATTTTCAAAGCTAGACTCAGAGCTTAAAGGCTCAAACAAGTCTGGGCTGACTATGACGAAACTTACTCGCTGGCTACGCTTAAGTCCATCCGGATAATCTAGCTATCAATATTTCATGACTATGAAATATGGCAATGGAGGTAAAGACTACTTTCCCGAATGGAAATTTAGAAGAGGATGCGTATATGGTACAGCCTTCGTGCTTCATGTCCTAAAGGACCTAAAAGGTACGAAGTTACAAACCATTTATGGTTCAAGTAGGCATCCCGCTAGCTTGGAATCACGCTTTGATAAATCAATTAAAGATTTTGGTTTCATCAAGAAAAGAAGAATCTGTGTATACAAGAAGGCGAAATGGAGTTATGTATCATCTATACCTCGTATGTCGATGACATACTTATCATTGGAAACAACGTGAGTTACTAAACTCGCCAATAATTGGTTGTGTAAATATTTTCTTAACGGCGACTTAGTATGGCACAATATATATTTCGAATAAAGTATCCACCGAGATCGGGCCGAAGGCTAATTGACTTTGGCAGACACGGCGTATGAATAAGCGTACTCAAGGTTCAACAGTAAGTCCAAGAAGGATAATCTCCCACGGTACACGGAGTTCAACTCACCGCACTGCGCCACGACTAACAGCCGAGATGAAGAAATGAAGGATGTGCCTACCCTTCTGCCATAGGATCCATCATGTATGCCATGTCGCGCTTGCACTGATGTGTCTTATGCAATCGAAAACTAGTAGCATTGCCTAATCTGTGAAAGTCATCGATTGAGGCCAAGGCCTCTAAGTATCTCGAAGAACTAAAGATGCTTTCGTATATGGTGGAGATGATGAAGTTAGTAGTTACCGGTACACCGACGCCGCCAAACCCGACGCAGATAACTATCGCTCCTGGGCCCGGGTATGTATTTGTCTCAACGTGTGGAGCAAGATTCGAGGAGTTCCAAGTAGTACTTTGCCATTCTACCATAGAATCTCGAGTACATCGCAAAGATTCAAGCCGCTAAAGAAGCATGTCGATTAAGAAATTCGTGGATCGACTTTTGTGTGTAATCCTAGTATCGAGGGACCAATGAGTTAAGCCAGACAATACTAGCTATACCAAGCTAAGGAACCCCGAGCACATCACAAATCCAAGCACGTACCCAAAAAGTATCACCTAATTAGAGATATGCTTAATAAAGGTGATATCAAAGTATGTAAAGTAGCAACAAAGGTTGACTGGGTCAATTCCCTTTACCAAACCAAAGAAGTCGAAAACCATGATGAAGATGCAAATAATCATAGGTCTTAGGACAGACAAGCCGCACAAGCAAGTAGGTTGCTGAGTCAAGATGTATCTATATCTTATGAACAAATATTTGAATATTGTCGCTTCTTATATTCTAGTATATTTGTTTGCTTGCCTATATGTTTTAAATTTTACATATAATATACATGTATCAGACATCGATGCAGTTGAAAGTTAAATCCCTAGATTAGCTCCATGCTTGTGAGAGCAACATGAATTGTTGATTTATACTCTTCTGCCTAGAAACATGTGGATAGCCAAAGCCTCGGGTCGATGTCGATAGTTAGGGCGACAAGCATCATATGACTAACACGGGGCGATTGATTAAGGATCAAGTTTGATCACGTTAGCCTCGGGCAGGACTAGATCATCACGAGCTACCGGTCCTACGACCGGGAGCCGGGTATGACCGAACGAATTCATAGAAGATGTATGTATATCTGTCCTATGATATTTGTTTAGAATTTTAGGTTTGACAATTCTTAGACCTAATATATATATATATATACATAAGCTCTATACTTTGACTATGACCAAACGTCCGCCTCTTAAAGAGGGGAATATAACGGCATATGTCAGGTCACAATAAACGAGTATAACTACAGGAAGCTGGATATATCAGAGGGATTTATCCATCCTTGATATACAAGAAGATCTCGTGCCTCTCACACACTGCAAGTGATTGGTTTAAGGGACGCCATAAATGCTTATTCGGGCTCATACTGAGTAAAGAAAGTCATGCTTTCATGACACACTTATGGTTATCATACGATCAGAGATCGCGTGTTAAAGGAATCAGATGGTAATCGCCCAAGTGGCAAGCTGAGGTTTAAAACTAACAAAAATTAATAATACCCTCTTTTATTATGTCCGTCATGACAATCATGGTGATCAATTCATTTACTGCGTTAAGCAATGTGATTACTAGAACTTAGCTTTTAGTAATTACATTGGGCAAGGGTTCTCATGATAATTTAAGGGGTTACGAGCTTATCATAGATCTTTACTATTAATCGTTATAATAATAGTAATTGGTCAATTATTATTATTATATAACTTACTATTATCTCGAGTCGGGCGTCACACACATGACGATATTCAATTATATTTCATGCATTTAAATTAAATGGTATCAGATATCGAGTGACGATCAATATTTATATATATTTGATGAATATATATTGATGAACAATCTATCAAGTTAAACTCGCAGTTTAATCAATTAAGCAATCAAAATTCGATGAATAACTTGATAAGTTATTCGATAGTGACTGCTATTATTTTAATTGACTTGTCAAGTTAATTAAATGGAACAACTTACTGCTGACTCATTATTTGATTAGAGCCATAACAAATAATTAAGTTAACTAGTTAAACTGATTTTTAACGAGTTGTTTAACGGGTGGAATTAGGCATTTGGTATTTAAATAAAGAGACAAGGATTATTTCTATGAAAATCAAACCCCTTTGCCTCCTCTTTGGAAAAGCCGCCTTGTTGAAGATAATTTCTCTTCCATTTTGTTCCTCACAACTCTAGCAAGTTCAAGCATTTGGATTCGATTCCCTCATGCGGTACAATCTAGAGGACATCGCTTTTGGTGTTGGACAAGCAATCGGAGAGGTTTCATGGGCATTCACGCTTGTTGGCTCGGCGAGTTTATTTTATTTCTGCCTCCGCCGCAATGCAAAAACTTTTTATTCATATTGCAATTTATGTGTTTAGATTAATATACATTATTTTAAGTTGATCCGGATGTATGAATTCTAGTATTTTATCACGAGTAAAATTCATACTAGATTCTAACATCTACTCCACAAGGATTCCCCAGACAATAGCCTATACCATGGTTTAACCATAAAACATTGATTAAGATCCCTGAGTGACCTCATATTTAGAACCTCCCTTTTCGTAAGGCTTACAAACTTTGCTCCATGTTTTCCAGTTCTTACTCTCACCCCACAGAAATTTATTGAAGTGCTTCTCCATTTTATCAATTACACCAGATGGAACCTTCATGGCCTGCAGATAATAAGTAGGAAGAGTGCAAAGAACAAACTGCAATAAAGTGATTCTCCCTCCAATTGAAAGTTGCAACCCTCCCCGGGAAGCAATTTTATCTTTAATGTTGGCAAGAAGGCTGTCAAAGAGGCAGCTAAACTTAGTACCCTTGTAGATAGGCACAACTAGGTACTTAAAGGGAAGAGATTCTCTCTTGAAACCAGTGTCATGGATAATAATATTGGCTCTCGTAGAGGCATCTTAGAGGAAAGATATGAGCTCTTGTCTTTATTGATGACTTGCCCTGAGATCAACTAGTAGTGATCCATCAATTTGAGCACTTACTTGACAAAGCTTTTTAAACCATTACAGAATATAATGCAAGCAACTACAAAGGAGAGAGATGGGACACAAACTTACTCTCCATTGTATGTAATGAAGGTGCCACTGCACTACTAGAAAGTGTACCGCATATACGGGCGTCGGGTGAACGACCGACACCCCATGGTAAGTCGTATAGTGCTCTGTTCGGTGTCGTGTTTTACAGCCCGACGCCGACGACGCCAAGAAGGCCACCGCCGACCCCACCACCGCCACGCCTCCCCCACCGCCGAATTTCACCGCACTCCACCGGAAAAGTAGGTTTTTTGCTTTTTTTGTTTTTTTTTTCATTTTTTCGTTTAATGTTTTTAATTGTTTGTTTTTATAATTACTTGTATGTTTAATTATTTTTTATTATATGTTTAATTATGATCTAATTTCTTTTAATTCATTTTTTTTGTTTATTATTTGAATTAGTTGTCAGATAATTCGCTTAATTGTAGTATTAATTATAAATTTAATTGCTGTTTAATTAATTATTATTTTGGATTTAGTCTGCTTAATTTGTTAATTTGTATAGTTATAAATTTAATCTTACTTTAATTCTAAGCACTAGTTATATCGAATCGGGAATCAATGCTGGATTATTCTTGGCTAATTCGCTTTTAATTGATTGAATCGGGGTAATCAATTGTTGTCAATTTAATTGAATTGATCGAGTTTGAATTATATTAGATTTGAGTTTGATTTAGACCGAATTTGAATCAATTGGATTAAGTTTGAATTTGATTTGATTTGAATTATATTTGAGATTAAATCAATTGAATTTGAATTGAATTGATAAAGAATTAGTTTCTAGTCGTTGTTTGAATTAGATTGAAATGTTGTTTGAATTAGATTTGAGTTTGAATGTTGCTTGAAGCTGATCAATTGGATTTGATTCGAATTCGAATTGATTTCAATGATATTGTTTAATTTTGAATTTGAATTTTGAAAACGTTAGCGTTTTATGGCCTCATGGCGGTAAAACTCGGACGGTTAAGTGTACGACGTAGAGCAGTGAGAATGGGACGGTCGCCGAAGAAAGCCTGTGGGTACCCATCCGACTCAGGATCGAGCCGATCGGGGCTCCATGCCTCGACATAAAGGCACTACCTCATTGACCTCAGACGATACTTACGAGCACGTTGCCCATATCCGCCGCAAGACGCCGACTGCCCAGCGCATTCACAGCATGCCCACGACGATAAGTCACACTTATCGTCATTACCGACGCCGATGACCGGAGAGATATACTGACGAAGCCTGGTCGGTGTCGACGACACCTTGCGGACAGAGTCCTGTAGAGTACGGCCGGGTATGACCCTCATAGGCCCACGCCATCTCGCTTTCCGGCCGCCGTGAGGATAGTTGCCATTTCTGGCGAGCCGTAAAGGTATTTGTATTTATTGAGTTTGTCTTTGTATTAATATTTATATTTATCATTTGTATCTTAGTGACACTGCTTGTTTATGTTACAGTTATTGCGGGCGAAAAGGTTCTTCGAACGAAATAAGGAACCGCGGAAGATTCGCGCCACACTTTACGATGGATCAAAGCGTAGCGATGGCATGAACGCTTTTTGGAAGTATTTAAATATAAAAGTTTTGCATTTTCTAATTGTGAAATTAGACTAACTTACTTTATATTTATTTCGTGATCGATACGAGATTCGGGGAGGGAGCGCTGCATATGCCGGCGTATTTTAGAGGCTTCAAGAAGAGTGCGATCTTCTTACGAAGGGAAGACAATTTTACGCGGCACGGTGGGTGTATTTATCATCCGCCCTTCTCCTTGGGATTCGTGTTCACTGATTCAGACCCCGTCAAGCTGGGAGAAGTACGCTGCACGCGCCGGGGATGACCAGCTGTCGATCTCTAAAAGAACCGATGCATCCGCATGACTCTGCTGGGCGGGTTCGACGGAGTTCTTTCAAGCATTCCTCGGGAGTGCGGCCTTCATGCAGGCTCCAATAATAGGTAAGTTTGGATTTTTTACTATTAAATTTTAATTTTCTATTATTTCCGCTTATTAACTAGCGCTTTAATTATGCTGTGTGTCGTAGGATCGGGAAGCGCCCTTCGGTTATTCAATACTGGCCTCGATCTTAACAAAGCATGACAAGGCGATCGACGAACCGGTATGGGGAATTCTACAACTGAGGTCGAGATCGCTTTTTGTAAGTTTAAATTTTATACATTAAATTTAACGTTATTTTATAATGCTATTTATATTTCATTCTCTTATGTTTCTATAACTTGTAGGATGAGTACGCGGTCTTGTTCCACGAGAAGTACGGGCCGGACTTGGATCCATTAAAGGCTCCGGACAAGTGGATCGGTGGACGCATCACCGCGAGGTCGTAATGAGAAAGCGTCGTGATGCTCGAGCCTAAGAGTCCCTAAGCCGAGATGCTGATTGACGCTGTCCATCGGAACCAGCCCGCCAATGGTGATGCGCAGAAATGGTTGTCTGAGTCCGAGGCGAAGAACAAGACGCCGAGGAAAGAGATCATGGCTTCAAGAATCAAAGCGGCCCAACCGCACGCGATGCTCCGTGGTTATACGGAGTCGCCACGCTGACGGGTCGGATTTCGCGGCTCCCGGCCCGCCCGGTAGGGACTCACGCAGACTATTTGCGCCCATTCGCCTCCCCATCTCACCTGTAGCCATGACCTGCAGTTGTAAGACCTCATTTTCCTATCTCACTACCAGCCTCCCACCTTACTCCCCGCATGAAATTTCAGCCCCCCGGAAAGATTGGGGATGCGCTGTATATGGATATTTTATGGATATTTTGTTTAATTATTTTGTTTAATTATTTATGGATATTTTTATGTTTTATGGTTCGATTTGTGTTTTATGTTTTTATTTAGACTCATCAAGCAAGGAATCTATAAACATTTGGAAAGTTAATCAACAGCCATTAGTATATGTTCATAGAATCGAGGAAATAAACATTTGATGCTTATGCTATGTTGTTTATAGTTTCGATTTGAATGATTTGTATTATAGTTTGATTTGTGCTTATGGTTTAATTTGTTTTTATAGGTTGTATAAACAATTCAGATGTTTTGTCATCTCGATTCTCGCAAATCAGTGCTCTGGCCATTTGCCCAGATAAGGCCTGCTAAGTGTCGGTGGCTCTGGGGGCCGGGGGTCGGCTGGCCAAGCGCCGGTGGCTCATAGTACGGGCGCCGATCAAGGCCGGTTGTGTTACTGCGCTCTACGGGTTTCAAGGGTGTCGGTCCTTAAAGAATAAAAATCATTTTTCTTCTTTTTAACGTTGTTTTAAGTAATCTAATTAATTATTATGTATAATAATCCTTAGATATATTATTAAAAAATTTTAATAAAAAATATTCGTAAAGATTCGGTACATGATCGCATAGCCCAGCATAACTCGACTATTCACACATCATATACCATACGACTATTATCGACATGAAGAGTTTTATATTTATAATATATATATCACTTAACATATAACTAATTTGGAATAAAATATATTTATTATACGTTGGAATAATTAGATTAATATAAAAAAAAAATAAGAAAATGGAGTATCGAGGGTTTGTCATGCCTACAAGGCCAAGCAGGTTGCACTCGACACCACAATCGACGCCATTTCTAATATATAAAACCGAACTCGCAGACGGGATAAGAACAAACCCAATAAAAAACTTCTCCCTCAACCTTACCATCCCCCTCTCTCTATCAACTCGAATCCTAGGTATGTTTTGATATTTTTATGTTCAATTATATTCAATTATGTGCAATTATGTCCAAGTATTTATTTTTTTTCATTTAATTCGTTTTTATTCCAAATCTAGGGTTTAATTACAACAATTATTTATGTTCAAGTATTATGTCCAATTAATTATGTCCAATTGTTAAGTCCAATTATTCAATTATGTCCAATTATATATTTTCAATAATATAAAAACCTAACATAAATTATATAAACCGAATATTCCAAACGATTTCTAATATATAAACCCAACATTCCAAACGATTCCAAACGATTTCTATAAGGCAAAAAAAAAATTATCGAAGTCCTTTGTTCTTGGCTAAACAAAAAATTCATGCTTGTGTGAATAATTGTACGTTGTTTTACAAAGAGGATGAAGCAGTTGGTACGCCAAGCTATGAAAAGGCGACGAGGAAAGTTAGCGGAGGAACAACGTAGTTCGATCAGTAAAGAAAAGTGTTTTGATATATATGCCATTAGCCCCTCGACTACAACGATTGTATATGTCAAGAAAGACAGCTCAGGACATGACATGGCACCATCGGATCCGTACAGATGATGGTTGGATGACGCACCTCGGTGGACGGAGCAAATGGAAACATTTGATGTAACATATCCGCATTTCTGAGCGTAGCCGAGAAATGTTCGCATCGGCTCAGGTACGCATGGTTTTGCACCTTTGGCAAGTTCGACGCCAATATTCCCGTTGGCCGCTTATTATCTCAAGCAGTGGTACAATTTACCACCGGATTGCAACAAGGAGCCATATCTCGTTTATCCCCGATTATATTCGACCTAAAAACTGTGGAGAGATATAGATATTTTTCTTTTTGACCCTTGGGTTGACGAGTCAAGCGAGCCGCTGCATAATCGTCGAGACATTCAATACGCCGCCTGTGTTGCACTTCAACACGCGGGCTTCGATGCTGACGATTAGCGATTTTCCGCAAGATAATGGCATGTTATCTCGGGTTGAGCACACACGGTAACATTACCTGTCCCATTGTGAGGAGCATGTCAGTGTGCTTTTCGACTACGATCGCCGAAAATTTTCATGGTTTGATTGTCACCGCCCTTTTCTTCCCGCTTCATCCGCTTAGGATGCAAAGGTAGCGCATCGCGGACGAACTTGTCGACCGTGCAACGAGCCACTTTACCGGAGCCGAGGTATAATCTCGTATTTTATTGATCCCGACAGAAATAGGCGTATACGGAACACGTAATCATAGTGGTATAATGTTGTGCACAACTGGTGCAAGAGGAGTATATTCTGCGATTTGAGTTATTGGTCTACAAACAAAATCAGACACAACATCGACTTCATGCATGCAGTTAACAACGCGGTAACTCTATTACACACTGGGGAATGATGTTCAGAAAACGAAAAGATAATGAACGGCAAGGATCAATTTTGAAACTTACTGGCTCACGAATTCCCCAACTGCATATGTATGAGATTCGTGGGAGGAAAGTTTAAAACCAAAGGCTTTGTATTACTCAACCAATAACACAACGTAAAGAGTTTAGAGTCAGTAGCACCAAATTACCCGATGGATATAAGCTTCAAACATTTCGGTGATGTGTCGAATGTGAACTTCAATGGATCAAAAGTCACGATGCAGTATATTATTGTGCGTAAATTATTTCCGTAGACTTCGCCATGTATTGCCCGATAAGATATGTGGGAAACCGTATCAGAAGGGTGTTTTTTCACGACATTTCATCAACAACTTTACCGCTGGACGCGCTGAGGAGCTCTCGCACATAATATTGTCGGTGACACCTGGCAAGATTCGAGACAATATTCACCAAAGATTCTTTGATGCGAGCTGAAGACCTACCAATACATTTGCCTTATGAAGCGCTTAATGGAGGTCCTCAAGGCAGTGATGTGACGGATGTACCCGCTTGAATAGTGAGCATTTGACTTCATTAATATATGTTGATTACCGGTTTATCTATCTAATTATTTAACTAAGCTTCTACATGTTTGCGCATTCGGGGGATTAAAGAAAATGAAAGACAAAAGGCACGTCAAGGTCAATACGCGAGGCGTATTTAGTCAAAGAGGTTTCAAACTGCTCAATGTACTTCGAGGAAGGAATTGAAACCCACTTAAATCGTCTGTGAGGCACGACACCAAATTTCCGAAGACGATCTACTTCGCTGTTTCGTTACTCCAAAGCAGGCACGTTTCAAGTGAAACATCGATATTTTATGACCCATGGTCACACGATAAATAAGATACGATATTTTGTGCAACACACCGAAGTGAATGTGAATACATTCGCAGTTTATTATTTAATGTTCAATAAAATGAATTTGTTTATTATTATAATAGCTAACTATACGTAATAAATCACGACGTGGGCTTAAATTTCAAGAAATGGTTTCATAACCATATACGGGCACAATAAGTGGAGATCGCCAGACACCTCAGACACTCTCAAGTGTTGGGTCCCACTAATGTAAATTAAACGGCATGCGGCTATTACGTCAATGGGTACTACTTTTTACATTAGGCAGGCGATCGTAATCTAGAGCACTTACAATAGCGGAGCGTGTGTTAAAGTTCCTCACGTATTTATGACGCACTACGCTGACATATTATGCAACATGTAAGAGATTCGAAATTGTCGCACGGCTACCATTTAATAAAGTTATACTCTTTCTCAAGTGTTATTGGTTTCACATGCCAGCGGATGCAAAATACATCCGAGGAATGGAATGGTTCAAATCAAACACAAAGAGCGTAACCCCAAGTGATTTACCCCTTTATCCCAAAGATCACGTGCACAACAAGTATACTATCTTCGCTACATCTCAACGAGCAGTAGCATAAACAAGTGGGTGCTACAAATGAAGACGAATGCTAGAAGCCTATTTGATTGACTCATATGCAAATGTTGATGTGGGCCGCCTTAAATACCTAAGATATCTTTCAAGAGAGGAGCAATAACCGCCGTTTCATGGGATCCATCGAACCATGTCGACATCGCCGCAGTAAGGGATATTCCACTCATATCGAAGATGATTCTGACACGACGACAAATAGCTGATGCTCACAAGACGCTGGGCTTCTGACTACCCTGATAACGACACGCTTAGACTCGAGGAAGGGCTATTTGGGGACTAAGATTAAATAGGCGAAGCCTCGGAAGAGAATTGTGATCCACTGCTTATTTTCAAGTTTTTCGTGGTAATAATCGACAACCCTTACGGTGCGGTAAATAATCATAAGTACTTTAATTTCACATTTACATTCTCGCTCTTCCCCTCCTCTCTTCACTTTTGTTTTCTTGTTTATTTTCTCAAGAACTAATGACGCTTAATACCACGTTTAAATATGAAAACAAGGTCATTCCGGGATTTCTCCATTAAGTTGGGAGTTTTGTCACTGCAAGAAATCTCTCATGTTGATGATCTTTTCGCTTATACGTGCTTTGACGGTGGCCTGCTAAGGCCCGCCCGTGTCTGGCCTCAGATTTTTACATTATTCAAACCGTGTCGGTATAGCCGGTAGCGCCGGGTCCTCGGGGGTTTTCGCATTCTCGCTTAAAATAGTGCGGAATTTTAAAATATTTTATATTTAATGGTGTCGTGGGCTGCCGGGTTCGCTGGCCTGCCCTTCTTAAATTTCGTAACTCATACCCTTCCACTATATAAACACTTCCAATCACATAATCACTATATTTTGTACATTTTAACTTTCACACTTCGTAACTCAAACCCCTCAATTATAATTTACTTATTGTTTTGTTTAATTTTATAATAATGGTTACTAACTTTCATATCAAGCTTTTTAGGTGAAAATTATTTCAGATAATTAATTTATTAGATATCTAATTATTTATTATCTACTAACCTGTTATATTGTTTCATTTAGTAGGAAAATTGTTTGAGGTAATTATTTTGTTACATTTATGTCTATCTAATTATTTTGTTTAATTTTGTTACATTTCATTTTTACGCTCTATCTAATTTTTTATCTTCGATAATAATGCTGTTACATTTCGCTTTTATCAGGGAAAATTATCGAAAGAGAAAAGTGGTAATTTTGATATTTGATATGTTGATGATTTTTGGATATTGTTTGTGTTATTATTTTTGTTTGGATGTTATATTGTTGCTTCATATTTTTTAGATAGTATTTTGTGTTACTATTGTTTGATGTTTATGTTGTTGTTGATATTTTTGTTTGATGTTTATATTGTTTTTTGATGTTTTTTGTATAAGTCATTGCCATGTTTTTTGGGTATTTTTTAGAATTTTGCACCCAGGTGTCTGAATGTTGCAACATCCAAAGCCGCGTAATTTTTTTCAAAAATATATTTTTGTGATTATAAATTATGGTGTCTCAGAGGGTGTCGTAATAAAATAAATCAAAAATAAAATTAATTAAATACGTTGTCGTAGAAGGCCGGTAATAAATATCAAAAATAAAATTAATTAAATAAAGTGTCGGTAAGGTGTCGGTAATAAAATAAATCAAAAATAAATTAAAATGTTTGATGGGTCATTGTCAGCGCTCTGCAAATAACCCAAACGGGCTTGGTAATATCTCTATGTAGTCTCGGTTTTGCCTGTGACGGTAAATTTAAAGGTCGCCGACAGCTGCCGGTCATATACTCGACACCCTAATCTAATAATTTAAACCCTTACGGCTGCCCAGAGGCCATTGGGCTTTTAATAATCTTCATTCGCTTTCAAGAAGACAAGATAACATATGAAGTCCTCGAACAAGTACTCGAACAAGAATTAATAAAGCTGGAGATAACGGATCCCCTTGCCTGACCCCTTAGTAGCATAAAAATACCCCTACAATTCCCCATTCAACATCACAGAGAACCAAGAGTTGCCCACACACAGCATGATCAACTTGATCCAAGCCTGGGAAAAGACAAATCTGGCAAGAACAAGCTTGAGAAAGTCCCATGACAGCTTATCAAAAGCCTTAGTCATGTCCAGCTTAAGTATCACATTGCCCCCACCCTTGACCTTATCAATACAATGTGTCAATTCCTGAGCCAACAAGATACTATCATGTATGATTCTATCTTTCATAAAGCCAACTTGAAAGTCTGAGATAAGCTTGGGAAAAATTGTAGCCAGTCTATTGTTCAACAACTTTGTAACTATTTTGCTAACAAAGGTACATAGGCTAATTGGCCTGAATTCCTTCCAGTTTTTAGCACCCTTGCATTTAGCTATGAGGCAAATAACAATGGAGGTTAACTCCTTGGGGAAGCTTATTATCCCAACAGGCTTGAAAGAACACACCATTATACCCATCAGCACCAGCAGCACTATGTTTATCAATAGAAAAAACTACAACTTTGACCTCCTCCAATATTGCCTCAGCCAACAACATGGCATTATCTTCTTGAGTAACCAGTCGAGGGATAGAATCCATAAGTTGAGCATCAGTGGGGGTGGTTGTCTCATCCTGGAAGAGGTGTTTGTAGAATTGCACCACAGAGTCAGCCATTCTATCCTTCTCAATAATCATTCCCCTTCCAGCACAGTTCCTGCAATATAGTTCTTCTTCCTTCTTCTCTTCACAAAAGAGTGAAACACAGCAGTAGATATTTCACCCTCTTTAATCCATCTTATGCCACTTATTCGTCCCCAATATTCCTCCTCCATGGCCAAGCATCTAAGGTGATCAGCTTGGGCCTTTTGCAAAGCTTCTCGTCGGCAGGGGCTTAAGATTGCTCATATAACTTCTCATACCTGAGAACATCATCTTCAGCTTGTTCAACCTTAGAGAAGACATTACCAAAAGTGTCATGATTCCATTGCTTCAAGGTAGCCTTCAATCTCTTAAGCTTATGTCAGAGAATATACATAGGTTCACCATAAATTGGTTTATGCCAGTCATTAATAACAATCTGCATAAACTCTTGGTGATGGAGCCACATATTTCGAAACCTAAATGAGGATTTAGAAGCCTCACTGAACCCCCTACAATCTATAAGGAGTGGTGCATGATCAGAGCCAGTCCTAGCCAAATGTCTCACAATGCAATTAAACTTAGAACCATTGGTCCAAGTAAATACTGAGCCAATGTAACCAGCATCCTGAAGGTGACAATCAGAAATGCAATTAGTGATATCTTGAAACCCTTTTTGTGATTTGCAGCCCGTAGCCTCCACAAGATCCACTATACAGTTTAAGTCCCCCATGACAAACCAAGGCAAATTGTCATTAACCAAGTTGGAGAGGCCCTCCCACAACTCCTTTCTATTTCCAAGCTCAGAAACAACATGAACAATGGTTACATAAAAGGGCACCACATTAGTAGCAAAAGTAATTTTAACATGTAGATAATACTTAGCTTCAATCACAATGTCAACCTCATAATTAATACTCCTAAATATCCAAATCCGATTGCTAAAACTAGAGCTACCATCCTTGAAATTAAAATTTCTAAATATTTTTGTAATCTTTCGCTAGGGATTTTAGGTTCTTGAATAAAGAGCAAGTAAAATTTATATGTCTTTTTCAAAGCTTTAATTCGTCTACAACTTGGAGAGTTACCAATAACACGAATATTCCAACACAATATCTTATCAGAGATGATAAAGGTTTGAACGCACCTCCTTCTTAATATCTTCATCTACCTCCAGGTCCTTATGTGTGTCCACTTGCCGGCTAGTGGATACTTGGATGTTTTCACCTGGGGCAATACCATCTGAATCTGCAGGCAGCTCTTCATTGGGCTCAAGGGGAGCCTTCAATTGCAGGTTTCCTAGATCATTATTGTCCTTATATTGGAAAGGGTCAAAACGCTTGTCACCAACCTACTCACACTTGCTTCAATGTCTTCTTTAGACTGCAGGCTTTCAATCTTAGGAGATGTTGTAGTGGATGAGGCTTTGTGAGGTAGTCATACATCTCCTATGTGGTCTAGTTCCTCCAGAGGCTGGTACCTGTTTGGAAAAATGGAGGCTAGCACCAACTGTCAATTTTCTATTCAATACTAATTTTGTGGGGTGCACCTCCGTCTCTCTCGGCTGAATAGTGGTCCAATCCAAGGAGCCACTATTTCCAATTTTGGCCTAAAAGGAGGTAGCCATTAACTTGCTTGGACCTATTTTATGGGTCTTGGCAACCCATTCTTGCTTTTTGGGACTTTAGTATGCACCACCAGGTTAGGGCAGCTCAAAACTGGTGGTTGAGAAGGGTGAACTTGCTTGCCTTTGCTATGTTTACATTGAGAATCCTTTTGACCAAGATGAAAACAACTGGTACAATAATCACAGATGTCATCATATACAATTTTTTGCCATAACCCTTCCTGCTCTTTCATAACTTCACCTTCTTCTTGGATGTCATTTTGCTCAAACCCAATACAGGTTTCATTCATTCTAAGCTTAGAGACATCCATCTCCACCAAACACTCGCAATACCAAGCTTAAAATGCCTGACATTGTTATTGTCGAGGCTGATAGGCTTACCCACAGTATTGGACACGGATAATGAAGCTTCTTCATTGTATAAATATAATGGCAATCCCGGCATTGAATTCATACAGGACAAACACGAGACTCCTTCGAGAGGGTAAAGTCAGGCGACCACTTGAAAATTCTCGTGATAAAACCATTAATAAACTAATTCAAGCGAACCCATAGGTGTATGTAGTCCTCCAGGAGGGCACACTCAATTATCAAGTGTTTCGTGTCAAAAAAAGATAAAGTATATGTTCCTTTTAGATTAAGCTTTGTGAAGAACTCCTTAGTTAACATAATGGAGGGACGACCATGCGAAAATTTTCCACAAGAACATGCTTCATCTCCTTCAACATGTTGTGTTTCTCTGATATTTTAAAAACTACTGCTCGTTTACCTTCATATAACGTAGGGACCTTGATAGTGAGGCTTTCATTGATAAATGCACGGGTAAGTAAGTGAATTATGGTTTCGCCTAACGGGTCAGTTTCTCCAACATGTGAAACCCTTAGGTTTTGAGGTTTTGTATACCGTATCGCCTTTAAGAGTAATGTCAAGCTTTCACCACCTTCTAGTAGGAGAATGTTGCTAACCACCACAAAGAGGGTGGGCGGAGGTGGTCGAAAGTTGGGAATACCTGCCGCCATTAGGGCGAGGGGCTAAAATTGAACTAGAACAAGGCGCGTTTGCTTTTCTTGTCACGAGGATTAGGTTCCTCGAAGCAAGACTTAAATGTGCCCTATACGTCCATTTATACCAAAAGTCGTCGATAAAGAAAGCGAGCTTGATAATTACCTGCTCAAATGATCACAACACGCTAAAGTCGCCTTTATCAATCATAAAGTGTCAACCAACATTTTCCAGACAAGAAAATAATCTTACACATGGTTGTTTCTTTCATTCTAACCTTTCCATCAAAACCATATTAAGAAACCTCCCCCGTTATCTTAAAGAAAAAAAAATACAAGATCCCAGTAGTTTGAACTTTCAATATGCTTCAAAGAACAACACCAATATAAATTTAGCCATGAACGGTACGAGTTTCAGTATGCTACAGAGAAAAACAACAATATAAAATATTTTCGTGTCCTATATGGAGACAAAAAAATTTTATTTGTTGGCTTTTGTATATAATCTAATAAATAAAAATGGCTTACTACAACTACCTACGCTTCTTCCTCTTATATATTGTAAAGTAGTAGATTATCTTTTGTATCATCTGTGTCAACTGTATATTACCCCCTCCCTCGTTATTACAGGTGCGTCAGTTGCCAACCCGGCGAGCCTATTTGACAGATTGGGCATGATATTGTTATTGTAAAACAACTATATGCCAACAAACTTCAAAGTAGACATTGTGCAAGCAGCATGTTAAGGTTGAACTATCAAATCGAACATGCACCATCCTCGAGAACTTATAATTTGAGTAATAGCATCATTAGACGCGTGCGACAAAGATCCACTATAGATCATGCTTCTTATACGAAGAAGATCTCTTGAGATATGATTTGTACGAATGAAAAAATAATTACTTGAGCATCAAGGAGGAAGATTCACATGTTTAATAAGAGAAGGAAAGAAGACTGAATACATTGAATGTTTTACAAGATGGAATTTTTATTTATGGAAGTTATTACCATAAACTTATCGGGTGCCTCAGCGCTAGCACCTAGAAACCGACCGAAATAAGAGAGAATTACGTGATTGTATTTGTGGGAGGCAAAAGAGCTTGAGTTTATTTTATTTGTGCCGCATGCATTTAGTGGTTCTACAAACTCCTTTAGTAGATCAGTATTAACCGTTTTTAACACTCATACGCCTCCCGCTTTTTAGTGTGATAAATACGTAGTCGATACATACCAGTGGATAAGAGCGCTTAATGGGAGATAAAAGCAGACAAGCTCAAATGAGCCCGGACTTATACATCGGTGATAGGAGTGTAAAATAGGACGTAAGAACGAAGCAGCATTCGTATAAATCCTTATTCAGAATTCTCGATCATAAATTTTAATCCTTCTCTGCAACGCCTCAAACGTAGGCGCTACATCAGCAATCTCAAACCGGTTAAGTTAGCGGTGTTTTTACTTTCTGGGCCCGCTTTACTCACGCCGTAGTCGAGTCACTATAGCTGCCGCTGTGGATCAGTGTACCGATTAACTAGTCAGTTCGGCAGACAATTACATCGCCAATTAGTATTAGAGTAGGAATTATAACATACAAGAGCGAGCTCGTGTAATCTTTGCAACAGAAGGTTTTGTGAGAAGGAGGCCTACCATTCGACCACCTCGTTTCGACGTGAACCAACTATGCCTACCGGAAGGCCAGGACACGCATTCCTAAAGTGTATGGATTACTTCCAAGACATGGAAAGTTGTGCGTGGCCGGGTGGACAACACTAATCGCCGACAACGGCGCAGAGTAAATCTGCCAAGCTGCATGACGACGGATCACGGAAGAACATGAACTTGCTCTAACAAATGACAAGACCATGAATGCAATCTTCAATGTTGTAGATCTTATTGTGTTTAAGTTGATCAACACATTTACTATGGAAAAGACTGCTTGGGATACTTTGCAAGTCGCATACGAGGAACCCTCGGTTACGAATGCCTGAGACTCCAACAAGCAACAAGATTCGAACTCTAAGAATGAAAGAAGACGACTCCAGCCATGCATAACACTGAAGAATATGGCTCACGAGTCTTTTTCATCGGGGGAAACTATGAGCAATGAAAAGTCAGAGGAAAGTGCTAAGACCGTTGCCCAAAAAAGTTTGCTCATAAGGTAACGGCTATCGTAAATAAGCTCACGATTTGACTACCATGAGTCTGGATGAACGGATTGGCAATTTGGCTACATCTCGAGATGTCCCTAATTGAAGCAGCCTAGTGGGCAAGAAGGAATCGCGACCGAAGCTTCATTCAGAGGTTAATGACGAAGAATCGGGGAAAACCATAAATATACTTCGCTAAGAACTTCAACAAAACCCTCAAACGATGAACAAGAAACCGCTTTACTAGAGGTTACCCATCCGTTATCGACAAGAACAACAACAAATGGAAAAGTCGATAAACCAAAAAGATATTCAATGCACGTAAAGGCTTTGGACATATCCAAAGAGAGTATCCTAACTATCTCGTTAAGCAATCAGCGAATTACTCATCTACCTGGAGCGACGACGAAGTCGGAAGATGAAGAAGATGATCAAGTTAATAACTTTGTGGTATTTATCGAGCGCCAAGCCAACTGCTCAGAGTTGATGACAAATGCTGAGGACGAGAAAGACATGATCGGATTTGGGTAAAAGTGTGCTTGAGAATTACAAACTCTTATATACCAAATAGATGGAGCTAATAGTGGTTTACACCAAAGTGGCTGCTGAAAGGAATAATCTGAAGATAGAAAATGAGAAAATAAGGAAATTATGAGTAGATCAAGATCAAGAGATTCATCACTCGAGAGCTCAAGTTAATGCACTAAACAAGGGTTTAAAAATGATGAATTCAAGCACAAAATTTCGAGGAGAATCTTTGAGCTGCAAAGACGCTGTGATAGTAACAGAATTGCTTGACAAAGAGAAAACTGCTTAAACCAACAAGAGAGATCAAATTTGTCCAGAAGGTTGGGTATATCCACAACAACGTAAAAAGCATCAGCTTGGTTATCAACGAAAGCAGGAGCAAAGCATGGTATTGTCATTATCAAGTGAAAGAAGGTCATATCGCTTCCATACTATTACAAACTATACGGACCAAGAGGAAGTATCACCTCGTAACTCAAATGTGGGGTCAAGTTAAGTGAATATTGTTAGTCAATCCTCATTTATACCTCCGAAAAGATCGTAGAGTCGCTTCGGGTACTGATAAAGGGTTGTTCACACATGACATGTGCTAAGGCTTATCTCGCCTGTGATTTGCTCACTTAAAGGTGATCACTGTCCACTTTTCAACGATGGCGGCAAAGGAAAATTATCGCAAAGGGAAGTTGAATGTGTATTGTTTACTACATTTAACTGACGTTTCTCCCCGGGTCGGGTGGTTAACTACAAATCACATTAAGGACACGGTACGAAAGTGTTCTTTGGGCAAGCCCAGGGTGCACAAATAATGATTCACGGAAAAGACTATGCATCGAACGAGGTCTCGTTAACAACGCTATACGTGTGGAGCTCCGCATAAGCCCCGGCTCAAGAGGAAAGTAGGACGCCGAATTATGGCACAAGAAATTAGGTCATACTAATTACAAAATATTCAACAACTTATTTTCAAGGAAGTCGTCGAGGAATACCGACGCTGATATCAAAGCATCGCTAATGCTGGAGAGGCCAAAGTTGAAAAATGTACCACGCAGTTGTCACTGTCGCAAATGTGGTCACAACGTTGCACTGAAGCCATGCACACGGATTCGACAGTTCCATACAAGCTGAAAGAATAGGAGGCAATAAGTGTCTATGTATGTGATGATGATTTCTCATTTTGATACATGGGTTGAAATTTTAAGAGAAAATCGACACGCTGAGGCGGTTAAGCCGGGTTCTTCAAGTTCAAAATGAGAAGGAGCAACATGTTGTCCGGATCAGGAGTGACCATGGAAAGAGTTCGAAAATTCAAAATTTGCTGAGTTTTGTGTTGATGAAGGAATTACTCATGAATTCCTCCGCCCTATCACGTAATCTACTCCACTCCCCGTGTCGGTTGTTCTATATAAGATCATCAACAACCTCAGACACCGTAGCCTACCAATCGATTGGATAACAACAAAAAACGAATACTTCATTTCCGAGATTAATAAATAAAATACTTTAGTCCATCATGGTGAACGAACAACACATCCCTAAAAACACATCATCAACACAAACAAGCATCAACCTGAATAATACAACCAACAAAACACAACATAGTATCCACAATACATCATAATAGTAGTATGGTCACACACGACCCCTCAATGTACAACATAAAAGTTCTAGAAACATAGCAAGAGGAAAAATAGGAGAATGACTGTTGAGGACTTCCTATGCCATCACCGCCTCACCTACGATCTTATTCCTCGCACCTCGGCCAACGCAGCCTCCGCAGCTAACCTCAACAATCACTCCTAGAAACCTAGACATAAAACGCCCGCCGATAGTAAAATGTCAGTAGCAGTTTATCGTTCTTGGGCTAATGGGCTAAATACTACTTAATGGTATCCAACCACATATAATCATACTTATATATAAGAGCATATGTATGAACGTTAATAAGACTACTCAATGAACCACTACTCTCAAATTTCATAGTAACCTCTTATTTAATATTACTACTAGATCAATGAAACACTCCACACATATATTCATAACCATCAACAACGCATAATCAAATATTCATTCAAATAAAACAACACAAACAATAATGGTTAGTCCAACAAAATGTATAACATCAAAACCTCCATCCGCACATCCATCCACCAACCACACATCCACCAATACACACATCTCCCAACACACAGATATATATACATCACAATCCTCCCGAGGTTACCCCCTCAATATGCATATCACACTCAACCTTCGAATCATCTCGGGCTACCTCAACATGCATATCACACCAAACCTTCCGGCCGATGGCTACTTCCTCAATATATATATATATATATATATATATATATATATATCATTTCACCCAAATCAACCTGCAAAAGAATACACACACCAACCACAAACAATACACAACACACGCAACACAATCACACACAACAATCGTAGTATAATCATAACAACTACAACAATCTCATAACATTAATCTCAATAACTCAATATACATTCCAATATAACCACATAACAAACACATGCCAAATATATAACCATAATATATAAGAAAGGTTCCCATCGCGGAGATTTGTAATTACTTCCCGAGCGAAAGCAACTAAAATATCTCTAGGTAGTCCACGTGCTAGGTCCGGGCTCAACTCCTATCCAAAGAAATTATATACATTATTTACCTTCCGATTAATAACCTCCTCTTATATCTATTAAATCCCAAATAAAGATCAAATATAATCCAACAACCCCTGCAGAAAGATCCTAGTCCAACAAAATCGCCCGGGACATTGATATATCATAAAAATATAATTTTCCCCATTTAAATCCCGATTATTATTCAACATCTCATAATTCAAAATAAATATCATTAAAACACCAAAACTAGTAACAATTTCTAAAATTCCAACTTTTAACAACATTCTAGTTACCAACTTGTCAACTTTAGGTGGAACGATTACTACGCGCGTTTAAACGACTAATAAACAACAAAATTTCCACCATTCTAACCCTCCATATAGTCGGCCCTCACTCCTACCCCAACACCATCACTTTAAACGATTTCTAATCAATCCTACAATCAATTCCCCAACTAATTAAACCATATTAAACAACCTTTAATTCAAACCCCAACTACTACACAAACTACCTCAACATAATCTCTTCCAATCAACATCAAAATCAACACTTCTACCCCCAAAACAATTATATTAAGGTTCAATAACATCCTAATATAATTTAAAGGAATTTTGGAAAAAGTCAACCTAAAAGTCAACTAACCCATTCAACACATTTCAACCCCAAAGATCGATTATTATCACTTCTAACCACATAATCCAAGCTTAGATGATGCATCTATACCATTTAAAAGTCTCAAAGTTCAAAACCATAATAGTCAACAAAAGTCAAACTTTCAAAAAATTTGAAAATACTACAAAAGTTTCAAGCTTTCTTACCTTAATGAGTAGAGGATGATGAGGGGAAGATGATAAACCAACTTTTAGCTCTTGAGTAACAAAGGAAGAGATGAAAATGGAGGAAGAAAAATCTTATCTTTTCTACGGGGGAATCTCGGCCAAAGCATGAGGGGAAGGGGTTGGTGAGTTGTGATGAAGAAGATAAAACTGATGGTGGTGAAAGATATTTAAGAGGAGAAACATTAAGTTAAGTTCGGTGCGGTGCTATTTACCACTTTTGGCATTTCAATCTTGAAACCCGATTTAAAATGTACAATTTTCCGTGACATAAAGCTACTTCTTTCATCTATCTTAATACCGGTATAATTTTATTCCGAGTATTTATACTATCTCAAGATTTTGCTGACCGATATATATATAATAATGTAATCGGCTTAGGGCGCAACGGGTTATTCGTATCAACGCGATAGAGCGGTGTCATTTAAAGGAAGAATCGAACTATTCAAAAATTGCACGTGTCATGATTCATGCTAAAAATATTCCTTTCAAGTTTTGGGCCGAGAAATTTGCTCAGCCTTTGCACAATAACGTCCACTTGGCATCATTTTACGACCAGGTACAAACAACACAAATTATGAAATATGGAAGGGAAGAAAGCCTAATGTTTAATATTTTCATATATTTGAGCCCAGTTTGTATTTTATTCTTCTGGCGAGAACCAAGGCAAAAATTTTGATGCTCAGAGTGATGAAGGCATATTTTTTGGGATCTTCATGACATAGTAGGGCTGTGTGTGTTGTTCAAAGACTCGGTGAATTAAGTAAGGTCTATAAATGTGAGGTTACGGACTCGAGAGTCGCGAGATGAATGAAGAACACACAAATGATGAGTACGCTGTCGATGACAATTGCTCGAACAAAGGAACATGTTCTTCAATGGCAAAGGTGTTGGTGTCGAGAGTGATCGTAGTCGGCTTTATCTGACCCGGCCCGATCGTCGGAGAAGAACCACGAGTTGATAACATTATCGGGAGATTGTCGAGTCTTCTGGCAGAAGGGAAGGAACCCGGTTGACTACGAGAAAAATGGTTGGCCTTATTGGAGAAAGCTATTTCATATCTAAAAGTAGAGGCCAAAAGGAGAAATGTTGATGAAACCACCGAACACGAGTATTGGATAAATGCCATGAAGATGGTGCTCGATTTCAAAGAAATGATGTATGGGAGGCTTTTGCAGGTTTTAAGGATCATGTCTCATACAGGAATAAAGTGGATCTTCAAAAACAAGTCGATGGCGAGTTATTCTTTAGAAATAAAGCAGAATCTAGTGGCTCCGGGATGCTCGCTTGAGAGTGGAAGAGTGTTGGCTTGAAACTTTTGCTCGATTTGCTAGATTGGAGGCTATCATGCTCTCCTCCCAATCTAACATCTTGATGAAGTTAGTAGACCAAAATGGATGTGAAAGGTGTGTTTTTGAATGGTGTGGTTGAAGAAGAAGTATATGTAGAAGCGCCCAAAAGGAGGTTAGTTGATGACAATTGTCCCCAGCGTATTATGCCAGGCGAAGAAACTCTATATGGCCTTAAGCGAGAAGCTCTCGAGCATGAATGCGAGAGGCTTCCTTTAAGTACTTAATGACAAGGATATGCACGTGGAGGGAAGCGGCAGACTCTCTTTATTAAGTATGATAATTTCAAATTGATGGTAGCCTGAAATCTATGATGATGGCAATATTTGAAGGGATATCCGAACAGCCCATTGACAGTTGTCAGCCAGATGGAGTTAAATTAGGAGCTTGAGTATGGTTGATGAGCTCAATTATTTTTCGGAATTTAGTCAATGAGATGAAAAGATAACATTTTCATATCTCGGTCTATTTATGCGAAACTTAGTGAAGTTTGGCCTTAATCTGATCGAGAAAAGGACACTGCTGCGGCTTCATTGAAAGTTGAAGAATGTCGATGAGTTCGATTGACATTAGTAACTATAGGAGTATGATAGAAAGTCTTCTCTATCTACACAAAGCAGAACCAGAACATTGCGTACTGGAGTTGGGATGTGTGCTAGATTTCAAGCAGATCCTAAGGAAAGTCATCTTAATCAACTCAAGAAGATCATCAAATATGTGAATGATATTGTGAATTATGGTCTTTTATATTCTTTTGATAACAGTTCTTTGGTAGGGTATTATGATGTGGGCTAGAAATCTTGAAGATAAGCAGCATCAAGGAGGATGTTTCTTTTTGAAATAATCTTGTATCTTGTTTTGACGAAACAAATTCAATTTCTCTACGATTAGAAGTTGAATATACATGGATTCTTGTGATTGTACTACCTCTTTGTGGATGAAGCGGATGCTTTCGAAGAATACAATGTCATGCGAGTCTTTATGGCCAGCTCTATTGAATAACTTGAGTGCCATCAATATATCCAAAATCCGATTACGTAGCATAACAAAGCATATTGTTATTAGGCAATGACCGTTAGGGAGAAGCATTTGAGAGATAAAGTGATTTCCTTGAAACATGTGAATGCAGGATAAGCGATTAGTGAATATTTTTTTGCAAAGCTTTGATCAAACAAAGTTCGAATCCACAAGTCCTCCCTTGGATTATGTGTTATTAACAAATAGCAACCAAAGAAGAGTTGTAGCGCTAGAGTGGGAGGTTGATACGAGTGTTTCAGCGGGTGGAGTGAGAACATGTGTTCTCGAAAGTAAATCTACAAGGTGTTATAACTATTGGCTTATGTTGAAAGGTTCCAATTTTGATGAATTTGTTTTGGCGGGAAATTTTAAATGAGAAGTTAACCAGGTTAATGGTAGGCGTAGTTTCATTAATTATGGTAAGTCTTACATCGAGCCACCTCATTCCTTGTTGTGCTTAAATTCACATAAAATCAACTTTACCAAAAATAAAATTTTCATTAACCTCTTCAAAATCTACTCGTACGCTTGCTCAGCGGTGCAAATCTGTCCGAATATTTCTCCTGCTTTACTCACAAATCTGACAATGCCGCCTTGCAAAATTCAAAAAAACTTCAAAATCAACAATGGTGAAAACTCAAAGAGGCTTTAACACGTCGGGAAAAGCTATTAAAGGCAAGAAGAAGGGTGTTGGTCGGTGGCAGCCAGCGTTCATGGAGAGTTGAACCGCGATTGTGAATCAAAAAGCCAGAAGGCGAAAGGGAGGAAGTAAAGCCCGGTTTAAAATGAGTATGGAGGAAGAAACGGGTTTACTGATCCGACTCCGATAAGAAGTATACCCCGTATTCATACTTCTCAAGAAGGTACACGAGATAAGTACCTTAATTCACAACAATTATTCATCGTGGGTTGATTACACCCGATGTTAGAACTCGACAACCTAGGCCAGAAATATAGATTCTTATGGAGGATGATGATGTTGGTGGGGAGAAGTCCCATGATGAAATTAATGTTGAGGAGGACATTATTTTTTTTTTAACAATTGAGTTTTATTATTGAAAATGAAAAGAGTTTTACATATGAGAGAAGCGCCAAGATGTAAATCTTTGCAAATCTTGTCTAAATCAAAATAACTTGACTACAAATAGAAAAATACAAAATTGATACCCTGAGACATAAAACTAATGTAATTTGCTAGCCGTTTTTCTTGACTCTCGTCCATGACTCGCCACTACGTTGCACGAATAATTATCCGTTCTGTGACCAGGCAGATTCCCTACTAACATACTGAAAGACCTCGGGGTTTCGCTCTTCCAGCAGCGACCATGGCGACAAAAGCTACTGTTGATGCCTTGTTTGAAATTTCTTTCCCCCATTGGTAGCCTCGACTGAAACTTTCTCGCATGCTGGGCATGGCACCTCTATCTCACTTGACTGCGAGACCGCTCATGGCATTACCTCCATCGCATAAGAACACTCCAAAAGCAAATGATCGTGAGTCTCGAAACCTCCATCTGACGCCTGATAGATCGACTTCCGTCCCACGGCGGCATACTTCATCGCCCATGCGATCTATTACTGCGTGGCACAACCCGCAGCGATGGGTCTGAGCCGTATCCCGTAACTCATGACCATTTGCCCCATTCTGTTATATATACTGCTTTCAGCCCGACCATGAAATGACTCTTGCACAAAATCCACGGCGCTTGCGTAACATCATTTCCTCGAGAGAAAAACCAATTTTGCTAAAACAATTGCCTTCTTGAAACCTTGATGCATAGCACCGGGCGTAATCCATCAACCTCGCTCGGTTTGGCTCCCAGAAAGGAACACCAGTAGCCACTACCGGCTCTCGTCAAATAATCATGAGGCCACTGTCACTGCATGGATCATACCAAAGAACACATTGTCTCAATTCGGTGAAACCTACGATTTTGCCTAGCTAAGAGTCGCTTTTCAGTAACTTGCTTGATACGGTCTACTCCCTCTTGTAAGCCCATGGCAAACCCGCTTTCGGCTTTCCTTTATCACTTAGCTGCGCGTATAGTTTTACTTCGTACTTCGCCTTGATATTCGAACAACTTACGAAACTTGTTTTCGACTCGATTAAGCGTACATTTGAACCCGGTCCCCCTCTTTCGAGTCAAACACAGGACTTCAAGGTACCTTAGAATGATATGGACCCTCGGCCTTACCAGCCCAAAGAAAAGTTCTAATTCTTTGCTCAACTTCATGAATAACATACTTCGGAATGGAGATATTATACGCTTGAAGTCTGAAGCTGAATTGAGGACACTTACAGCTAGCCACACTTTCCAAGAAAGGCTCAGTTACTTTTTGCCATGAATTGATTTTTGAGCAGATTCTATCAATCAAGCCTCTATAATCTCATGAGCAGATGCCACGAAGTGAGAGGAATTTCAAGGTATTTCATAGGAAGAGAACAAATCATTTGTAGTAGCCCTCTCTGAATCCTCTCCCTCTACAAGCTTTACTTTTTGCCTGATTGACTTGACCTGTAATTTCCCCAAACACTACAACAGTCTTTGCTTGGCTTTATTTTAATACTAACGTGTAGGAGAAACAACAATCACCATGTCATCTGCAAAGCTCATATGTGTAATGCGGTGTGCGACCTGAATGATGAGAACTAAAACCCGGCATCATTGCTTCGTACTAAATATTAAATACAGGTTAAAAACCTCGGCCTTGGCGGGAACAAATAAGATGAGATTGGATCCCCCTGCCTCAGGCCTCTTGTACTGCCAAACCACCCTTTCAGAGTCCCATTAATATTCACAGAAAACCTGGCAGACTGCACACACTGCTGCAAAGGAAAATAAACTGGAAGGAAAAGCCATAGTCTCGAAATCCCTTTATGAAGCTCTCCCTTGACCCGTATCATAAGCGCCTGCTTGAGTCGACTGCAATAGCCATCTTTGGAATGCCATCATCCTTATAATGACCACTAGGCCAATTCTTCTTGGCTTGACGATACATCGGTCAGACCTTCCAGGAATGAATGCAGACTAAGACAAGGACACCAGACTAGACATAAACCCTCTCATTCGCCCCATCAATATCCTTGTAATGGCCTTATATAAAATATTACAACAAGATATAGGTCTATACTCCATCATACTCTTAGGATACTCAACCTTAGGCACTAGAGTTATTGTAGTAGCATTAAGTAAGCGAGAAAACTCCCGATGGCAAAGACATACAACGACTGCATGCTTCCCGCTTTGTGAAGATTGCGGTTGTCGCTTTGCAGTGCAGGCTAAACCCGTTTGGGCCTGGACTCTTACCGTTAGCCCGTATCATGAAAGCTCTCTTGACTCCTCCCGAACTAGGAAGTGCTGACTAGTTGGCCCCGATACTCCTCGGGAACTCTGCGATATGATTTTCACGATGATATCATATACTCCCCGCCCGGAGGACGCTGCTAAAAGATCGCATAAAGCTGGGCAATCCACTCCTTGACCTTGAGACTCATGACATGCCCGTATCGCCGATCACTGAAAATCTTATGTCTACGAGTATATGTCCTTCCTACGGATCTATGAAAGAATGAAGTACTAAAGTCCACTTTCTCAGAATGGTTACTTTAGCTTTGCTCTTGACTCAAATCGACCTGCACATTTGTACCATGAGAATATACGAGATTCAGTTCCTCGCGTAGGCTCGCTTTATCCTGATACGTCATAGATCCTACTTTATCTTTCCCACTGAGCTTTTCGGTAAACTCTGCCGCTTTTTGACATACTCAATGAAAAGCGTTTGCTATTAATCCTTTCAGCCTCCACTTTCCTCGGCCTACGATCAGGCCGTCAAGGCGGAACCGTCAGTAGGCGTCAATGACCTAATCGGCATAATGGGATGCTCATAAAACTTATGATCTTGAAGGCCTTGGACGGCTCACCGATATCATCCTTGAGTCATTAATGGAAAGAAGACGTAGGTCAGACCGGGAAATTTGAACATGTACCCATAACTAC
The DNA here is from genome assembly GCA_019722365.1 of Lithospermum erythrorhizon. Classification (NCBI taxonomy): domain Eukaryota; kingdom Viridiplantae; phylum Streptophyta; class Magnoliopsida; order Boraginales; family Boraginaceae; genus Lithospermum; species Lithospermum erythrorhizon. The sequence continues at coordinate 82,033 of JADFUC010001916.1, forward strand.
GAGGGGAGACATTGAATACCTCCCGAGTTACAAAATACATGATCGAGGCTGCAAGTGCCGCTTCTCTAGATGCCTAGTTAGAGCACTTGAGTGAACCTTGCCCGTACCCAGCCCAGTTGATCAGCGTCGGTCGTGTCTGACATTTAAACTCGTCCATAGCAAAAATTCTCATGCGACTTTCCCCTACAAATGATGGGATCTTTAAAAGATATTAAAATCCCTACTGATAAAAGCTGAGCGCGTTCCTTTACCATTATCTACTAAATTATTCCATAGGGCTCTCTTATCCCCGTAGGCGGTAGCCAGCATTACACAGCCAGACAGTAGAACTCGAAGCAAGCTCGTCGCCACCTTCTGGCAACCACATCTTTGCTCCGTAACCTCTGCGTAATATGAACAGCGTCGTCATCGAGCTACAATGATCCGGCCTACTTGATTCCCTTTATAATATGCATGAGCTTCAGTAGGTAAGTGAGACTCCGTAACCTTTCTGATATTGAAGAGCCTCGCTATTCTCTGATACAAATAATTTTATAAAAGATGTTTTTTATTTTTTATAGTTTTTTTTGTTTAAGGGCATCATTTAAAACCCCTAATATTCCAAGCTAAGATATCCATTAAACAGGCTTTGGTGGCGGGAAAACTACTGGCGTTCCACTTTTTACCACTTCTTTTTACTTCACTGCGCTTCTTCCTTTCTTTCATTTGACTCATGACCGTTTGTCTGTGATAGTAAGGAGACCTTTTGTAAGATATTAGCCTCCAGATCTTTTGAGCCAGGATCTCGAAGACTCTTCTTCTCGGCTATCGTCCTCGATGGGTGATAAATACGAACTGAACCTCCAGAACTCCTCGACCCAGCGGTGTATCTGGCTTTAACCTCCAATCGCTCGTGAGGCGTAGGTAATGCAGTGTTATTTCAAAACTTCAGTAGCGCATTTATCTTTCTCGCTCTTCGCGCTTGCCAACCTTTTTTAGGCGCGACACTTGCCTTTGACTTACAAGCTGCAGTCCGTATGACCAAATCTTTTGCTCTTCGTACACTTAGAAGGAACCCGCTCATAATGCACTTTTTTGATAATGCATAACCATTCGCATCTTCCACGGTATCTCTTGAATGGAACTCTCGACGCCCGACCTCGCGTACTGCAGCGGCCCAATTAACACCTGCTACGATGTATTCACACTTCAATGACAATGGCTTCCCAATACATTTAGAGATCAGGCTCGGTACTCGGTGTCCGAATCGTCGGAAGGTGTGGATCTTGCGCTAGTCGGTAAGTTGTCCGCGTCCCCAGACATAAAGGCCGTCCCATACAGGACGCGGCCTTAGATGAAGGATGCCGTGAGAGCTCCAGGAGCCCGCACCACAGTACTGGCTGCGTCCTGGGAGTCCGTCTGGACACAAAGCAGAGCCACCCATAGGATGAACTCGTCTTGCCCCAGCTCGTGGCGACTCTTATGAGCCCTCAATGTAAATGGCCCAGGGTTTAGCCGAGAGGCAATACCGATAAGAGTGTCTTCCAGACGTGCTTTGATGACCACGATTATTGAATACGGAATCTGACACATTAGTTTCGAAAATCCGCTGATTGAGGCTGATATAGTCAAATCCATGCAACATACGGTCTTTATTTTTTAGCTGCTTGGCATGACATACGATTGACCTTCAGCAGGTGTATCGCTGACTCTCGATTTTGTGTGTTTTGGCCTTGACCCGTTATCGGTGGTGAATTTGCATTTGGGGGGAAGGAAGCGGTTACAAGCGAGCTTGAGAGAATATTTAGAGGACCTTGTGGAAGAGGTTGCTCCGATTGTTGATGAAAGAGTGGGTGACTCTTGAGTTCTTTGAAATGTTAGAAGTCTGGATACTCGAGGATCCGTCGCTAATCCGTATATCGAAGACACCACAGATAAGGCTGAGCCTACCAACATGTCTAATAAATCCTGGCGAAGTGATGAAGATGTTCCCAAAAGGGATGGTATAGATGTGTCACAGGCTGATATGGATGTCAGTAAGGGATTAAAGACTCCAATCTTGAAGGCTTGGATGCGTAGTGGGCAGTATCAGGCGAAGTGATTCGCTAAGGGAAGTGTATTTACAACTTGACTATCAATGACTCTTGCCAAAGACCTTTGTAGTTAAAGAGTATGACATTGATATTCAAATTATTATTCTTAGCGGATCTTTGAGCCTAATAAAATATGGAGAGATCAAACTGAATAATTAATTTGATGACATCTATGGAATGATACTTTGAGGATGTTAGTCGGAAGGAAGAAATTCAAAGAAGGAAGCTGAAGAATCTTTGATGTTTGGAGTAGATCCTCACGAGGCTAAGAGGAAGTTGAGTAAAGAGGAAAGAGTTGCCAAGAAAGCTAGAAAGAGAAAGGAGGCTAAGGAAGGTACTTAGGAGCGGGTAAAAAGCGAGGAGAAAGAAGTTATTGCCGTTTGTGACTCGTCGCTTATTGATGGTGGTTACGAATATGAGCAGCATGGTGATAATCTTTGAGGAGGTTGAAGTCGGAAGAGGAGGATATAGGCATTGCCATTGAAGCAAAAGGAGGAGAAGACATGACAATTTGAAGGCTGAATCGGAATCGCACCAAAGTAGGGAACAAGAGGATTCCCAAAATGTTGTATCTCTTTGCTAATGTGTCCTTGAATTCGAGGAAGAAGTCGGATGAAGGTTTGTGTGAACAAGTATTATGATTGAAAATGGATTATACAGGCTGCGAAGAACCCAAACATTATGGGCATATTGAAGGGGCGAGTCATCTGACCGTTGCGCTTGATTAGTCACTACCGAAGTTGTAAGTAGGAATTCATTTACCCAACATGGTAAAGGACAATGACCATGCAGTGCCAACTATCACAAGTAGGAGTAGCTAATTGGGTACCTACACTTATTACATGATATAAATTACATGGTTGGTTAGGGTTCTGTATATGATAGCCACTGGGGCCTCATTTGATCTCGATCGATTTATCTTTGATCAAGTTGTGCAACATGCCCAATCCCATGCTGTTCTTAAGCCCATAGCCTACCCCAGCATGCTTTGTAATATCCTACAAGCTCAGAAGGAGGATATCCTTACTGTTGATGACACGGAGGGACCACCGCTTGGAGCCATTACCATCAGTCCCAAACTCATGGAAGGAACTCATGTTGCTGATATACCCTTGGCACCTGTTGATGCTGGTGGAGCTTCAGGGAGCAGTACTGATGGGATAGCCTAGCTCCTGAGGGATGAGATCAGATATTTGGATGGGGTTATTCAGTCTAGCTTGGCTAGAAAATCTGTGCTGGAGGCACGTTTGAGGAGCCTAAGTGGTGAAGATAATCCAGATGTTGATCCAACTATTGGTGACAGTAGTGTAGAGGCACCTCAGGATTGATGTGGTTCTTGGACATCTGTTTAGCCATCTGTCTTTAACACTTGTGTCGACATTTGGACTAATGTGTTCTGTTCGTTTTCCATCTTGTGTGTTGATTTGCGGTTATATATGCTGAATTGTGACGTGTGAGATTCTCAATAGATTTGTCACGAAAAACTTACCCAACAGGAGAGTTCGTTGGTGCATAAAAATTGGCCAAGTATTTCGCGATGTCAGACCAACTGTCTTTAATAGTTGGTAGCAACAGCTCGAGGGCGGTGGCAAGATCTAAAAAGAGATTGTGTTTCCTTATCTGATTTATGCTCATCTGAAACTCTCCTTCATAAAAATGTTGAAAAAGGGTTAAGACCAAAATGTTGCAGACCTTGATCAACGTGAAAGTTAGAGAAAATTATGTTCTGGAGATAATGAGATTGATTGAGTTACTCCGGTACTTTGGATCTCTCCGGAATTGAGGTTAAACATCATCATGATTACTTACCCCAACAAAGTATCTAATTTCATTGGATTCTAAACGCCCACACTAGCCGCCACTGTCCCTACCCTCTCCGCCTGCCTTATGGCCGAGGGAGAGCCAGCACAACCACGTCCTTCTTCATACTCTCACGTGGTCAAAGGTCATTTATCTAATGGTCAAAAATATGACGGCCATTTCAAGCAATTACATTCAGATTCCACTACTTACAAACCAATTACAAGATTTCAAGGTAAACCATCGGTGTCATTTACAAAAACTGAGAAGGAAACTCTTTTGCAAAAATTAAATTTTGTCCTAAATTTTCACACGGCATAGTTCATAAATGTCTTTATGTTTTGGAATGCTTTGTTTAGGAATGCTGTTGTTATTTATGTTTTGGAACAGTACATATGGAACTCCCTTTCAACTCATTAAAACACCATTCACAATCCTCACTCCAAACAAATGGAACTCCCTTCCTAGTCAACTTAGCCGGGTGTTACAATAATCGAGAAGTTCAGATAAATTCGATAATATTCCGCTAGACCCGTAAAAACTTCTTTATTTCAGTAACACTTATGGGTCGTTCCCAATTCATCACAACTTCAACTTTTTGAGAATCAACACTTATACCCTCTCTGAAATAACATAACCCAGAAACTGCACCTTCCCCAACCAAAATTCACACTTGAAAAATTTAGCATATAATTCGTTTCTCCTCAAGGTCTCCAACACAATTCTCAAGTGCTCTTCATGCACTTCCTCACTACTACAATATATCAAAATGTCATCAATAAACACCACCACAAATTTATCCAAATAAGGACGGAACACCCGATTCATAAGGTCCATAAATGCTGCAAAAGATTCACAACCCAAACGGCATCACCAAAAACTCATAGTGCCCATATCTTGTTCTAAATGCCGACTTCGATACATCATCCTCCTTAATCCTCAACTGATGGTAACCTGACCTCAAGTCAATCTTAGAAAATACACGGGCATCCCTCAATTGATCAAACAGATCATCAATCCTAGGCAAAGGATATCGATTCTTAATTGTTACTTTATTCAACTGCCTATAATCAATACACAACCTCAGAGATCCATCTTTCTTCTTGACAAACAATACAGGAGCACCCCAAGGTGAACTACTTGGTCGAACGAATCCCTTATCCAACAATTCTTGCAATTGAGTCTTCAACTCCTTCAACTCTGCAGGAGCCATTCTATAAGGTGCCATAGAAATCGGAGTAGTACCAGGAAGTAATTCTATGGAAAACTCCACCTCTCGCACAGGAGGAAGTCCTGGCAACTCCTCAGGAAACACATCAACATACTCTCTCACGACATGCACCTCTCTTAGTTCGATCTCCTCCTTACTTGTGTCAACAACATGGGCAAGATAACCAACACATCCATTTCTCAACATCTTATGGGCAACTAAAGCAGAAATGAGACAAGAGGAAAGAATTTTTCTATCACCTAGGAAAAAGATCTTAGATTTTCCAGACTAGATATTTCGATCTTCTTAAGATGACAATCTATCACTGCATGATGTCTCCCTAACCAATCCATCCCCAAAATAAGGTCAAAATCATTCATCTCAAAAGGAAGTAAATCTATCTCCAAATATTGATTTTCAATACTTAAGGGACAGCTTGGCAATCTTTATCAATCTTAACAAACTTTACATCATGCTAGGGGATTAAAAGTGGCATAGCAAGAATTTCTCGAGTTATCGGAATATGCTAGGAAAATTTTAGAGATATGAAAGAATGAGTTGCACCTGAATCAAACAAAACTTTTGCTTCCAACCCACATAAATTTAGAGTAATTGGCCATCGGGCCTAGGATAAACCCGAGCTTCCTTGCCGCAACTCCGCAAATACCTGACCACTCCCTAACTCATACACCGCCTCCGACTCACGCCAATACTACCACTCTGACTATTTCCAGTTCCACGCCCGAAGCTTCCTCTACCACCGAACCGACCTCCACGACTTCCTTGATAACCTCCTCTAATCGGCTGCACTGGAGTAAATGTGCTAGTACTTCCACTAACACCTTGCCTCTGGGACAATTAACAGCAATGTGTCCTTCCTGGCGACATCGATAACAGACCACAACTCTATCACGGCATCTACGCCTTATGACCCGGGTTTACTACAACGAACATCTCATTGTTAGTCCGCCCCGATAACCTCTCCGAGATCTCTCCGAATGCACTAAAAGACCCGGCAATGTACAATAGTGCTAAATTGAGAATCAGCATGGGAACTCGAACCGACTCGCAATGGACGTCCCTGGAACCCAAAACTCGATTGACCACCCATCCTAGAAACATCATGTCTTCCTCTTTTCTCCCCACTAACTTGACACTCAGCCAACTCCATCTCTACCTGTAAGGCATCATTCAATAATTCATGAAAGGTTACAAAATTCTTGAGTGACAATCTGGTGCGGATCTCCCAATTCATCCCGTCTCTGAATCTCTCGATCCTCTTCCTCTCGCTAGCATTTACCTCTGGAAGTAAACGGCATAGATCACTGAATCTTTTCTCATAGTCATTTATATTTCTGCCCCCTTGTTTAAGCTGGATCAATTCTCTTTCTAAAGCCGACATGTGCACTCTAAGACGTGCCTCGAAAAACAGCTTAAACAACCCGATCCCACATCACCGGTGTCTGTCCAGCTGCAACCAAAGATCTCTGTACATTTTCCCACCAATCTCGAGCTCCACCATGTAATCTATAAACCGTAAAATGTGGTGCTCAACTCTCCACACCCCACAGCTCAACATTATGCCTCCAAATTTCGATGAACTCGATTCCCGGATACGGGAATCGCCCAAATGTAACTTCGCGGGTCCCACTCGCAGCTGTCAAATAGTTTGCTCAGAGTCTAATTTCCCTGCCCCGCGACATGTAATACGCCTCTTCGATCTCCATCAATATTTATCCCGGAACCTTGTTGTTCCACACTAGGCTCATCACTGCCTACAATGTTATCCACTTTTCTCGAATCTCGCCTCCCACTCTTCCGGCACTCTCTCCTCTCACGCACCTCTTGATGCACCTCTCTCGCCCAAACGACAGACCATGTGGTGGCATCTTGAACAAATTTCACGATCTATCAAGAGAAAGGAAATATTAGACTCACTCAAGACTCCAAATATTGCTTTTCAACTCCCCAACAACTATAAACCTAGTATTACAACCAGACAAGACACCATGTTAATCTTTAAACCTAGGCTCCGAGCACAAATTGTAACGACTCCACCCCTCGGGTCGGCCGCCGAAGATTATCAACAACTGCACATCGTAGCCACCAATCACTTGATAACCACATAAAATGACTTCATTTGATATTAATAATAATAATACTCTTTAGTCCATCGTGGCAAACTAACAACATACCCCTAAAATACATCATTAACATAAACATACATCAACAAGAGTAATACAACCAAACAATATATCATAGTCTCCATAATACATCATAATAGTAGTATGGTCACACACGACCCCTCAATACACAACATCTGAATTCTAGAAAACATAACAAGAGGAAACAATAGGAGAATGACTGTTGAGGTCTTCCTATGCCACCACCGTCTCTACCTATTTATCTTATTCCGTTGTACTCGTCAACGCAGCCTCAAAGAACCTCAACAATCACTCCTAAAACCTAGTCATAAAAATCTGGCCCGCCCATAGAGAATAACATGGAGTGCTCGCGGCTTAAATATCAAGAATTATATCCAACCACATATAATCATACCTTTATATATAAGAACATATGTATAAACATTAATAAGGCTACTCAATGAACAATCATTCCCAAATTACAGTAACCTCTCATTCACATCACTACGAGATCAACATAACACTCCACACATATATTCATAACCATCAACAACGCATAATCAAATATTCATTCAAATAAAACAACACAATCAATAATGGTTAGTCCAACAAAATATATAACATCAAAACCTCCATCCACACATCCATCCACCAACCACATCCACCAATACACACATCTCCCAACACATATATATACATCACAATCCTCCCGACCGAGGCTACCCCCTCAATATGCATATCACACCAAACCTCCCGAAACATCTCGGGGCTACCCCCTCAATATGCATATCACACCAAACCTCCCGGCTCAGCTTTACCCTCAACGATGTATATATATATATATATATATAATATATATATATATATATATATATATATATATATATATATATCATTTCACCCAAATCAACCTGCAAAAGAATACACACACCAACCACAAATAATACACAGCCACACGCAACACAATCACACACAACAATCGTAGTATAATCATAACAACTACAACAATCTCATAACTCAATATACATTCCAATATAACCACATGACAAACACATGCCAAATATATAACCATAATATATATGAAAGGTTCCCATCGTGAGATTTGTACTCACCTCGAGCAAAAAGCAACTAAAATATCTCTAGGTAGTCCACGTGCTAGGTCCGGGCTCAACTCCTATCCAAAGCAATTATATACGTTATTTTACTTTCCGTTTAATAACCTCCCCTTTACATCTATTAAATCCCAAATAAAGATCAAATATAATCCAACAATCCCGGTATAATGATCCTAGTTCAAAATGTAGTAAAATGGTCCAACAAAACTGCCCGAGTATTTTTATAGCATAAAAATATAATTTTCTCCATTTAAATCCCGATTATTATTATTTTAGATCTCATAATTCAAAATAAATATCAAGTCAACTTTAAAATTTCCAAAATTTATATTTGTTTTCATTTGTATATCATTTCTACCATTTAACTTCCAAAATTTTATAATATATACAAAACAATTAAAATCAAACCTTATTATATAGGTCAACTCCATATGATAACACTTACTTAAAAATAGAATTTTATAATTTGTGGAACATATTTCCTATTTCTTATATAAAAATTGAGATTAAATAGGAACAAAATCAAACCCATACATAATATAGCTATCTCTCAATGATATACTCCTAAAAATATTCCAATATGTCGGTCATAACAAAATATGGTTCTAAATCTACCATAAACAACATAAAGATTCAATCTTGAATATAATATTCATTTTTGCTAACTTTTCAAATTATAAAACAAAATAACATAACATCTAGATGTTCTAAGACAAGAAAGGAAGAGCTTAAGAGTCAGATTATATACCCGGTGGCGCTTAGATGATAAGAGGGAACACTTAAGCTTGAATCTAAGATGAGAAACTTCACAAAGAGAAAAGAAAAAATGAAATAGTGGAGATGAAGATGATAATTTCTCGCCAAGAAAGAAATGAAATAAATGAGACGAAGATGATAATTTCGCCAAGCAGAGAAAGAAGATAAGGATGCTAAGATATTTTGGGTTTAACGATATATATAGAGTAAAAGTTAGGGCCTCGCTTGGTATATAGTGCTTTATTTTTCCACTTTTTGTCATTAAATTTAATGAAAACGATTCTAAATATATTATTATCCGTGTATTTATACTAGTCTCGGTATATCGATTTTATTCCGAAAGTATTTATACTATCTCCGGGTCCCACCACCAAACGACATATTTAACATATTTTTAAAGGTTTAAACGTAACGGGTTATTTCAACCCGACTAGTAATTACAATTACTATAGTTGAACGTTTCGTTTATGTAATCACATTTACAAACTAGTAAATGAATTGTTACAACAATTGTCGCAATAGACATAATAAATGAAACCAATAACTATTGATTTCCAACAGGTCGGTCTTCCTTTTTTCCTCCAAGGCATACCAAATGCAGTTCCACGGTTTTTCATGCATCGGCGGGGCGTTAGCCTCCCCAGCGAGGCGGCTTCACCCATTTCTTAGCCCTGCCATTATTGCCTGCAAATTTTCATGCCCTGACTCTCTCCCTTTATTACCGCCAACAATTTGAATTTGAAAAGGCCCCTCTCTTTCTATAAATTTCAAGAGCGGCATGTAGTTGGCCTTCTTCATCCGTACTCTTCCACAACTTCCTCCTCTTCTTCCAACAACCACTAAGTTTCTATACTTTCCCATGGAAACTTAAGTCGCCCCCACCCCCAAAAAAAAGACCGAGGTCCGCAGTGAGTCAAGACGCTTCTCCTTCCTCTACTCCCTCGCTCTAGTGAGGCCCGCCGCGCCCTCCTAGCGCCCAGGCCACGGCTGTGCCCGCCATAACTCCCTTTTACCCATCCTCGACTCTAAAGCGAGAGCGCAGTAGGTCACTGAAGCCGGGTCCTGCCCTTAGGCCAGCCCACGACGTCTCCGGATTCGGGTTGTAACTTCACTTTCACTTCGTTATTTTTATCTGTCCCTTTGCCCTCGTTTAAATCCTATCTTCTTTTTCAAGCGGCCTCCGCGTCCCTGGCCCTGGCGAATGGCAACTTTGGCCTTCATCAATGCTCCACCGGGACATGAGGAATTGTTCTTGGAACGTGCTGGGCGCGGCCACTTGGGAGAAGTGAAGCCTGGAGCTACGTCCCCTCGAAGGCCGCTGTGGCCAGCCATCTTCCATGGGATCGAGAAGATCGAGGGACGGTCACAGAGTGGTCATGGGATATTCCATGACGCGAGCGAGGAGTGAGGATGTTTCTCTTCAAGCCGATCGTTGCCCGAGGAGCGGATGACTTGCTCGCTCGCCATCGAGTCTCTTGGAACCGCTGCAAGCGAGCCCGCTCATGACTTTGTTCTTCATTTTCAAACCTTGCCTCAACTCCCTCGCCATAATGAGTATACAAAGCGATTCCTGAAATGGTTTACGACAATTCGACCCCTTCTCCTTCATATAGGCTCAGGTTTTTTAACCTATGTATTCTTTCCTCCGGGGTTGTTTCTAATATAAATCTTTTCTTTTATCGTTCATTCTTAACCTTTACTATTTTTTCTTTGTTTCCCTTTCTCTTTGGCTCTCAATTCTATTTTGTTTGTTTGGTATTTACTCCTCCATGTTGGGTTGGGCTCACTTCTTGACTTTCTGGTCAGATGAAGATCTTAGCCGCTTATGGCTAAGGGTTCCACCTTAAAGATTTTTGTATCCTTGTTTATTCCGTGCCCCGGACCCTTCCCTATACCTTTATGCATGGGGAATTTTTGATCCTTCGCAAAGGATGGATTTTACATAGACATTTCCCTTTACTCTAACCTCCTCTTGACCAACGCAAAGTGGAATTTTGCCCTTCCGATCAAGAGGGACGGTAGAATATACTCAAATATTTAGATAGATTTCATCAACTTGCCTTAGGTCTTCTTAAGACAACCATGCATAATTGACAGTCTAGTCTAAAATAGAACTTTTATGGGCGGAAACAGTTTTATAAACAATCAAGTCTTTTATTCTTGAAAAAATATCGAGAGAGGGCTTACACATAGCATTTCCTTATATGACAAGCATTCCAAAGCCTGCACTTATCGCCTCTAGTGGTCTCCAGCTCATACGCGACTATCCTCTGACGACGCTGGGGTCCATCCCTACGAGACTCTAACGCCCGGGGTTTCCCATGAAATGATGCCCTGCTTTTGCTCTCCGGAGCACCCAGATCTCCCACCGTGAACCTGCCCGATCGGACCCTCATGATGTAATAAGCCGCGCCTGCTTGTACTGGGTCATCTTACCGACCGCGACAAATTTCTTTTTCCCTCCAACAAGTCCGTGTTGAGTCGCAGGCCTTGCTCATTAGCTATCTCATCATAGTATGTCAATTGCCGCAGATCCGCTGCACTCCACTTGCAAAGTGTGGAATCATATCAGTAGACCATGGTAAAGGGGGTATCTCCCATGATGGGATTCGGGGTTGTCTAGAACGATCATAACATTGTTGTAAACTCCTGATCCCAACTACGCCCCTCAAGCTTGCAAATTGCCACGCCCCTTGAAGATTACCCAGTTCATCACCTCCACCTGACCATTGGCATGTAGGCACTAAGGTCAGTCTCTATGATCTATATCCACTCAAGATAGATCCTCAATCTTCCCGGCTATTAGCTGGGTCCTGTTGTCCCTCACCAACACTCTGGTACCCAAACTGGTGGAAGTTTTCAGAATCGGTATACCCGCTCCCGGTCCCGCCTAAAAGAGTCGATTCGGGCTCGACCCACTTTGGTAAGTAGTCCACTGCCATAATGACATATATCTTGGACCCGGCATTCCTCAGGAGGTCTCCCACTATATCGACTCCACACTTAAAAAAAGATCGTAAGGTGAAAGATAATCGACCACCCCATGCAGAGAGGTTTCGCCGATGAGGAACGACAGCGTTTTGGCAAGAATTGCATTTCCTTATGTGGTCCCGAGCATCGGTAGCAATTGAGGGCCATATTACTCCCGAACATAGAATCTTCTACGTCAGGGCTCTCGCATTGATGTCGCTCCCACACATGCCCCTATATGCACTTCGAGCGCCATTACCCTTTCTCCTGTCACGCATCTAAGCAGCGGACCCTGGAATGATCTCCGGTATAATACCCCGTCCAACAGGGTATACCTCAGGCTCTGCCTCTGTATTTTATTAGCCACCGGGGGATCTCCGGGTAGGACCCCGGTCCTTAGCAAGTACAAGAAATCCTGATACCAAGGCACCGAGGATCCCCCCTCACCCTCCGGGCCCGGGTACCATTAGTCATCACCTCCTTCGTCTAGAAGGCTTCCTTTTCGACCCATTCCTGACTACGTGGCCTCCAGAGTGTCTCTGCACTCCCACCGTACAATTGGGATAATCTATCTACCTCCCGATTCCTCTCCTCGAACATGCAAGAGTACAAAACTTTGGCCAATTTCTAGACGCCTGCAGATACCCTACCAACCTTCTCGGTTTCGGCCAATCGTGAAGTCATTCTCTCACATGCCCCACTAGTAAATGAGAATCCGGCCCGTATATGTTGTGCTATGGTTCTGAAAGCATTTGCTAATGTGAGTCCATTGGCAAGGGCTTCATACACAACTTCATTATTCGTGGTTGTGAAGGCGAACCGTAGGGCATACTCAATTTTGTTGCCCTCGAGGGACCATAGCATGATCCATGCCCCGATCCTCCAGGGTCAGCTGCCCGGTCTACGATAACAACTGTGCTCTCTCTTGAGAGTCCTCAATCGTGTTGGGACTAATCCCTACCGCAGCCTTCCCCAAGCGTCACGCACTCGACCACGAAGTCGCTGGGGCCCGAGCCTGACACTCATTGGCTTGCATCAGAAATAAACTCACCTTACCCCATGGACCACTTACCAATTGACCGGACCGGCCGGGTTCTGCACTTGTCGGGGCCGATTTCCAGACTACCTCCACCGGATGCCTCGGCAAGGCTTCGAAGCTCGGGCGCTACTACGTTGCATACACCAGCCTTCTCCATCCGAGATACCCGCCTCGCCTACTCTCAAGACTATGCTAATGTAGTACACCGACTCGACTTTGCCATTCCTCCCTTTATCGTGACGCCGTGGCACGGACTCCGAGACGCTAAGTACAATTGTAGGACATCACCGCCACCGGATCTGTTTCTAAGCCGAGAAACGACCGCCAAGGTCCACTCGAATCCTTTCGCTTTTATAGCTTTAAAGAATGGTAGGCTCCAATCCCCGGCTCTGGATATGAACCTAGTCAAGGTCAGGATCCTTCCCGTGAGTGTGTCAGGCTTCTTCTAAGTCTCGGGGCTCTTACATAGCTTCTCGAACACGAGATCTGTCCGGGTTCGCTCTATTCCCCTCTCATTGATCATGTATCCGAGAAACTTTCCTGAGGTCACTCCGAAGACACATTTGTCAGAGTTTAGCCTTAGCTTGTTCCTCTCATAAAGATTTAAGCTGCTCTCGAGGTTACCATGATCTTCACTCTCCCGGATCTTGATGAGCATATCATCCATGTAGATTTCCATATTCTGGCCAATCTGGGTGGAAACACCTTATTGACCATCCGTAGCCAAAGGCTATCACCTTCCAACAGTAGATGTCATACTCAATTATAAATGCAGTATTCTCCACGTCATAATCGGCCATGAATATGTGGTGATATTCCCGGAAAGCATCCAACAAATTCACCACCTTATATCCTACATTGGAATCCACCAACCGATCAATGTTAGCAAAGCAGGTAACAATCCTACCACATCATCACCATGTTTTCAGATCCTCGATGCAGCTGAGTGCTAAAAAATCCCTAGGTCTCCAGGTTAGCCTCATGTTTTCTGAGAGGCAACATAAATTGTTGATTACACCTCAGATACCAAAGACCTCGGGTCGATGTCGGAGAAGTCAGGCGACAAGCATCATGACTAACATGGGCGTTTTGATTAGCGATCAAGATTGATCACGTTTAGCCCGGCAAGACTAGATCAATACCGTGGGCCGCCGGGGTCCTATGAGATCGGGAGCTGCACGACCGAAACGAATTCATGTAAGATATGTATATCTCTGCCCTATGATATTTGTTTAGAATTTGCCCGGTAATTTTAGACCTACGATATATAATCAACTATTTGTGTTATATGAGCTATGTACTTTTGACTATGACTCAAACGCCCGCTTTAAGTAGGATTATAACGCATATTGGGTCACACAGCCGAGTATAACGATAGATGTTTATATATATTGGGAGGGATTTATCCGCCCTGATATACAAGGAAGATCTCAGCCTCTATACGCTTGGTACCGATTGGTTTAAGGGACTATAAATGCTTATTCAGCCATACTGAGAAAGTCATGGTGTTTTGTTTAATACACTTCTTATGGTTAGCCTACTACTGACGCGTGATAAATGAATTGTATGGTAATCGCCCGCGGCAGCAGCTGGAAATCAATGAAAATTGATTCCCTTTATTATGCCTGTCAGGACAATTGTGTATCAATTCATTTACCGCGCCTAAGTAAACGCGACAATGGAACTTAGTGTTCACTTTAGTAATTGTATATTACCAGCTGGTTCTCATGATAATTTAAGGGGTTATGGGCTATTGCTAGATCTTACTATTAATCGTTATAATAATAGTAATTGGTCAATTATTATTATTATACAACTTTACTATTATCTCGGTTCTGGCCACAATAATGTATTGGCTGACGTTTGAATTATATTTCATGTATGAAATTAAATTGAATTTGCTAAATTGAGAGTTGATCGTGAATCAACTAATATTTCACTGGGGAATTTTACATTGATAATGTAAAATATAATTGAATGAACCCGACTTAATTACTCAGTCAATTGAATTAATTCGAGGTTTCTAGTTGAAGCCATAGTAACTCAAGTTAGCTACTTTGCTAACAACTTGTTAGTGTTTGATTTTACTTAACGGTTTAATCCAATTAAACGGGCTGGCTCATTAACTATTCGGTTGGGCTTTAGGTTTAATAATTATAATATACTTAAACCTAACCTAATCATTTTGGTAATCACAGAAACAAAAAGCTTTCTACACCCAAGTTAAGCGGCCATGAGCTTACAAATGAAATTTGGGAAAATTTCATTTGTTTCTATCATCCGATTTATCCAATCCATGTTCTAGCAAACGCAAGTGTAGGATTCAACCCTCCCGGTGGACTAACTGAGTACCTACATTTGGAAGGCTCGAACGATGGAATTCAAAGGAGGTCAGGAAAGATTCGAGATGTATCACATCTCTGTAAGTACTCTCGTATTCATATAAGTCATTATATGAATTTTAGATTAATTTATATCATTTTGAGGATCCGGGATGTATGAATTTGGTGTTTTATCACAAATGAAATTCATACTAGATTCTAACACTGGGACTCTCCTCCGAATATGTAATGTACGTAGTGTTCGGGTCCCGGCTCCGCCGGTTTCTTGATGGAAGTTCCCCGCCTCCATCCGTCTTACGCTTTTAGTGAAGATATGTAACATCCTTGAGCCTTATTATGGCTGCCGTGGATCTCCTCGCCCCATATCCCTGGTAATTTCATCTTTAGGCGACTCAAGGAGACTACAACTAATCGCGACAATGCCGGCCGTCGATTATGCAATCAGAGTTCTCTTCATTCATGTCCACGATGGTAAACTCCACCATCTTTGTGGCTTGCTGTGGATGCTTTCCCATGGTTACCATGAGGTTGGCCACCCCCAACGGACTCACCGCATCCCTTGTGAACCCCACTAGCATATCCACCGGCCGGATCTTCATCCGTTCATCCCTAACTTTAGGTATGCATCCAATAATAGAATATCCATGCAGCTTTCGCATCCACCAAATGCCTCTGCCTCAAAATTTGCAATCACTAGAGTGATCAACAGATCTCGTGAGGGCAAATAATCCCTCGAAACTCTTCCCCGAGAAAGACAGTCCGGGAACTCGCGCCCATCGCGAATCGCATACACGTGTTCACTGCCTAGCACTTCGAGTCTCCTTCTCCATCATACTGATATGATCGAAGCACCTCAAGGGGTTATGCTAGGAATACCATCCGCGACTGACCTCCCATGATTGAAGCGCTTTGTTCACAATCGGCGTCTCCTTATGAACGATTCTTCATTTGCCCCCTCTCGTATTTAGCTTTTCAATCTCTCTATTTTTAGATGTCTCGCAATCATCCGTATCATGCCCGTGATCTTTATGATATTGACAAGCATTTGCCAAGGCGTTTAGAGGGGTCACGCACTCACCCTTTCCCTCCTTCACCTTCTTTTTCTTCGATCCCCAGAGACGCCGGTATGAACTTCCCCGTGGCAAAGCTACCAGAATACCTCCGTCGAGCCCGGATCCTCGCCTGTGGTGCTCCGCCGCTTGGATCTCAGGCTCCGCCAAAGCAGTTTCTTCCATGTGACACTTTCTATGTCCCTTCTTGGCCCTCCTCTATCTCGGGTTATACTCTGTAAGCTCCTCATTAACCTCCAAGCTCAAGGATCTCTTCTTTGAGAAGTGACTCTTTGAACTTGCTCAACCTTAATCCTTTCCGAAAGCTAAGTGACCGCTATTTTCCTCGGTCCTCCCACTAGATTGAATCCCTTTGTATGAACCGGTCCCGAGGGAGGAAATCCTCTCATCTCTATCCGCTTGACGGTCATCAGAGAGCGGTCATCTTTGTCCCTCGCCGACTCTCCCCACCTAGGTTCTAGTAAACCTCCTGCTTGAGGTCTTCGGCTGGTGCTTATACACATCCTTCCGACACCGTTGAACTATTTTCAACAAGGGTCCCGGCAAGACTTTATGGAAAAGCGCCAAGCAAGACACCTTGTTACAGACTTTCTGAAACGACATCTAGGATCAAATTCCACAATGTGTTCCTCCGGGTCCGTCTCTTCCCCGTGAACTGCAAAACACGGGAGCTTCATGCCACATGCATACTGCCTCGATTTCAAAGCAGTTAAGGGAGAGCTAGGCCTCACAAATGATGGTTCCCCTTCGCGCTTGCTGACCTTTCATGAAAAATTTATTCGGCTTTCTACAACAAGCGGGCTACCGCATCCGCTTCTCGGGCTAAAGCAACTGCCTGGAACCGACCTCACGGCGACTCATTGCCCCTCAAGTAGGACTCGTTGTTCATCCCGACCGAGGAGTGCGTGGTGTGTTTCCTCCCGGAGAAATGACTCCACACCGTAGGTCTTTCCCCTGCCGGGGAGCCGTCATCAAGTCATCCATGACACCGACGACTATTTGATCCAGAAGTCCTTGTATCAACTCCCTCGCCATCTCTCGGGACGGTCAACCTTCATTTTGTGATTCAATCCGAAATACATTTGTCATGTCTCTTTGTGAATTTATTTATATAGATATTTAACAACTTTGATATCACAACACTTACTTTCCTATGACAATTGAATTCACCAGCAACTTAGTAAGGTTATATAGTATTACCTACTCCTGTTATCAAGTACATGCCCTCTAACCGCCGTTCTTCCATTGTTTCTTCTCTCGGGTAGATGTGATATGTACCTTTCCATGTGTGTATTCTCGCGAACTTTGGCATAATGATTCTTTCATTTTCCCATTCACCACAAACATTCTTTCCTCGATTTAAACTTCCACACGGTCCATGCATCACGTGCTTCCATCCGGAAGCTAGCACTTACTATTCTATCATACGCCCGACTCCAGATATTATTTATAAAGGCTTGGAATATGATTAGAAAATGTGCACGGGCGGACCGCTTTTTGAAACTCAATTACATGGACTGACGACAAGATTTTCCAAAATTTCTCCGCATAATTCTATCGCTGAGAATACTAAGTTTCGCTTGAATACTCTACAAGAGATCTCGTCGATTATGGTCTTCTTCCCCTTATTTCAAACACTCTTTGATTTCCATCTAGTTGGGGTCAGTAAAGTCATCACAAGAATATGTCAAAGCTTCCCATACTGCATTCATCGCTGAATCCATGTATGTGCCTCAAACTTGGTACTTCCAAATGAACGTAGCTGCAAATATAGTCGCTTCACCTACTACGCCAAATCGGACTCCTTTAAACGATATTGTCCATCATGCTCGAGCAATGCTCTCGCCTTAGCCGCTTGATACTTTGACGTAAGCGAAAATTTTACCTTCATCGATTCAAGTCACGTAATTGTCCACAACATATCATGGAAGAAGTCTTCCAAACGTAGTAGGTACGATCGATCATTTTCACGTTGCATCAACTTGTATACATAATATTCTCTCGCAGCTAACGGTAAGCTGGCTTATTTCAAACCATGCCCCCACTACTGATGTCATCTCGCCATTACTCATGATGATTGGATGTTGAAGCACATGTTCATGCATTATAAAACCAAAGTGGATCGTATTAGAGTCATTTATTATTAAGAGGATATCAATAAAATAAAAGTGCATCTAAAAAAGAGAAAGCTAAAGTTAATAAGTTACCTTCCCTTTCTCGCTTGAATTATTTCTTCAAAAGAATTATAACTTGAAAATGTCTTTTCCTCGTATTCTTTCCTTTTGTTCCATGACCAACTTTTGGAATGTTACCATGCCATCCCGGCTCCCCAATTGGAAACATTAACACATACCGGAGATGATCATCACACGATAAGAGTACCGCACTCTTTATGAGTTGAGCACACTGTGTACACTCTTATGTCTCTATATCATAAGGATCAATTTCACAACTTGCACTTTCACCATATCCAACAACTTCTAAAGACGCTGTCATTGTGGATGTTTTGATCGAGGCCTATCCATCTTAATCACTATATGATAATAATCTATGTTATCTAGTATAGATGCTTCGAAGAAAAAGTGAATAAGGGTTGAATTCATCACTACAACCAAATCTTCTCAACTAATGCATTCAACTCGAACCATGGATAGTGATTGCTGCTTGACGCTCAGATCATAAAAATAGAATTGAGATAGCTTCTTTTGGAATCATCACGAGGCATAAGATCATCGAGATAAGGGTGGACTTGTCCTTGCACTCTTAGAGTATACCTATGATCCGCTTTCTCAAAGGTTTCATCACAACGCATTCCAATGGATGTGAAAGTTTGAGGATTATTGTATGTCCCGATCATATTCCTGGAATTTTCAGATTTCAGGTCCATGCCTATGATAAGCTAAACCGGATAACTGAAGTAGATCTTACCAGAGAAATTCCTAACAAATGTAACGCATCGCCTCTATGAAATTTATGAGCTTTGCAATATCTACATGGCGGCGCTAGTTGAAGCATTAACAATCTCTTATCGTTTTCATCGATGGTTACATTTCTTCTCTTCTTTTTGATGTGAAGTTCCTGTAAAATAAACAATAACATTTTAGAATATCTAAGTCTTCAATCATATGAAATGATATTAAAATATTATCATTCAAATTTGATATTCAAATGTTATCATTCAAATTTGTTACATTTCAAATTTAACAAGAATATTTAAATCGAAGCCTTTGATACAAAATGTGATTTATTGAAATCAAAGTCTTTGATACAAAAAGTGATTCTATAAAGATTGTTTCTTACCAATGTATGAAGTTCTTTCTACTGCAGTACATCTTTGATTCGCCATCACTATCTGTATCAATAACATTACATTTTAAAATATTTACCACAACTTATGAACAATTTATATTTATATATGTAGCAATATTGATGTACCTCTTTTTTCAATGCCTCGGCTTAAGTAATCCTGATAATCTATAGTATTCACGGCAGGCTCATGCACCTGTGAAAATGAATCACTTCAGAAGATATAAAATAGTACATGGAACATGAATGGTGTCTCTTGTGCATCCCGATTTACCGACAATAATAGTTTTTGGTGTCTCTTATTTTTTCTTTTTTCACTTCAGAAGATATAAAATAGCACATGGAACATGAATGGTAAGAAAACACAAAAGATTTTTTAGGTCTATCTTAAAATTAGATGGTGGTAAAAGAGTTAGTCTAAGTGCTACCTACACGTTTTTCTCTACGCCTCTTATTGATATGGTCTTTGTTTGCAATTTGAATTCTCAAATATCGATCGGTTTCAATAATGGATGGACAATCATTTGCGGAGATAATATAATATATAGAATAAATGCCATGATCTATTTTTCCATTTTAACTACATATAGATATATATATATATATCTATATGTAAATTGATTTTAGTTATGTCGACCAACTGGGATAGTATCTTCTGTAACACTCTCTTCGTTGCTCTATATCCTATAGCCATTGTGCGGCATTACTATGTATATATACACTATAGATACATTAATATACTTGTAAGCCTAATCTTAAAATTGTTCTAAACATTAATAGTAGATGATATTTAATAAATAACTCTAGCATCTAAAAATAACTTGTATAATAACATCTTTAAACAGATGCACTTATTTAGCAACGTATAACTACTTGATTATATAAGTATAAACAAGTATCATAAGATGGTAAAATCAGTAGCTAACATATAGTGAATCAATCTTCATTCATCAGGATATAAATGTAACTTACACATTATACCTAACTTAAAATGAGTCAACATCCATATACCAACATGTAAATGTTAAGATGATAGACTCAGTAGGTAACATATAATAAGTCAGCCAACCTTCATACACCATCATCTAAATGCAACTTAAGATCATAGAATAAGTAAATAAGAGTCAACCTTCATATACAGAGCATGTAAAGATAGTATTATCAATAGGTAACAAAAGATCATAGAATAAGTAAGAGCCAACCTTCATATACACAACATGTAAAGATAGTACTATCAATAGATAACATATAATAAATCAACCCTCACATATCAGCCTGCAAATGCAATGCATATTCAAAAGTATATGATATCAAGCAAGTAAATCATAAAAGATGTTACTAATAAATCAAATTTAAACCAACAAAACATATTCATAAACATTACTATGAAAATATTACCTAAGCTTTTTTCAGTTTCATGAAATGCTCTTACTCAGAATTTGAACTTGCTGAACTATGTAGAGTTGCCAACTTAATTTTGTATGTATTAGGTACTTGAAATTACCATAATACCCTCAATAATGTATTTAGACATCAATCAAAACTTTCTCTAGATTATACTAAAAATACTATACCAATAAATAATTATTTATGCTGAAATATCTCTAGGAACATGTGTATCTTTCAGCTTGTTCCAATTGATATCAAACTACACAGTTACAATTCAATTAAAGCAGAACTAAATGGCATACTTGATCAAAGAAGAACATTAGGAGATATTTTACATATTAAAAGGACAATAGCATATAAATAAGTGGCATAAAAATTAAATAATTAATTATATATACATACACTTTTTATATAGATGATTATATATATTATATTATTATTATTATATAAAATTATATAATTAACTAACCCTAAAATCATGAAATTATACTAAATACGATCAATCGCACGTATTCAATACTAATTCGAACATTAATTATTTTTTTGTTTAAACATTAAATGTCAAAAAGTTTGTTAACACCTTAGTAATGAAACAATTAATCGACATTATTAATTGCACAAAAATTCATTTAGTGTAAGTAGACAACTTAATTTAAGACATCTTAATTGGTTCATATATTTAATAATCACACAATTTATATTGCACTTACGGTTATAAAATACATTACACCTCACTAATCGTATTAACCAATGTGCATCGATTTCCATGAAAATTTAATTAATCAAATTAGACAACTTAATTTAACACATCACACAACTTATAATAAAAAATAATCCAATTAAAGATGAATTTCCTTAAACTTAACTGAAACAAAGATCATCATCATATTTATAAACAACATATAAAGCAATTGAGTTTCCACTAATGGCATGCAAATAAACAATCTTCAAATTGAGGATCTAGAATGATGGCGGAGGAATCAGGGTTACAAGCTTCATTTCGTTACTATAGCAATATTTTTTCAGTTTAATGAAGTTTAGATTTGTTGGATTTAGCTGATAATAACATGCAGCTTCAATTCGTTATTGTAGTATGAAGATGATGTTAAGCTCATGTTTTAAATATACAATAGATAAGTTTGTATTGGATGTAAAGAGAGCATACAAATTAAGAAGGATTTAATTGCCGGAGCTCATAGATAACCGATACTTGACAATTTGCTCAATTATGGATACACAACTTATACTAACACAAGGTGCACTAACGTATTTAACACACCCTTAGATATAGGTCATAATTGTAGCATTTGTCCATATGTAATCTTATTTTTTTAACACGAAGTTTTGGGCCAAAAAGAGAATATCCAAACCACATGAGATTCAACCAACATTTGGATATTTTTCACCCTCTTTCATGAGATTCAGCCAACATTTGGATATTTTTCTCCCTCTTTCTATGTTTGGATGGAGAGGGACTAAAGACACACCAAAACAGTAACAAAAATATGTAAAATGATTATTTTGTTTTTAAATCAAACTTTTTCAAAAATTACACTTACAAATAAGGGGGCTAAAATAATAATTTCAGTCTTTTTTGGGATACTGTTTCTATATGAATTTAGCACCCGTGGTTTGGATGACATGGCAACATAATCTTCCCCTGTTGTTGCTCAACCACAAATCTCAACCCTACAAATATTTCTCCCTGCGAAATCGAAAAAGTAGAAAATCAATTAACCTCTTCGATTTTCCCTGCATATTTAATTTTAAACCCATCATCTTTATTTGCTTTAAAGACACTCACAAAAGGGTTTTTATTTAACGAAAAATTTCGATAATTGTGATTATACTATTTGAACCGAGACCTCTCGTTACAAAGTAATATTAGTTCACGAAAGTGAAAGGAAGCTCACACACAATATCTTAGAAAAACTAAAAAAGTTTCCATCTAAATTATTGTAGCTACTTTTTTCGAATTATATGGCGATGGGGTTACCCAATATTGGTGAATTATCGGCGGCAGGCGGTGAAGATGGGGTTGAGTCAGAAGGTGCCACGTCAGTGTCGATTGAGGACCCTTCTAAAAAAATTAGGAAACCCTACACAATTACTAAGTCTAGACAGAGCTGGACGGACCCTGAACATGATAAATTCCTTGAAGCTCTTCAATTGTATGCCTCTTCTATTTCTTACTCTAATTCTTATAAATATGTTTTTGTTTATTTTAGAATGGTTTGATTTCAACTGATACTTTTGGGTAGTATTAATTATTATGTTTTTGCAAGTTATTTGACATTTTGTTGTTTAAGTGATACTTTGGGGTAGAATCGATTATGTTTTTCATGTTATGGTGAACCTTAAGCTCAAAAGATGGCATTTTTCTGTGGTTGGTTCTCAGTGGCAATCTTGTGGTGGTAACGGATTATGGATCGAGTCAATCGATTATTATAGCATTTTGTCGGTGAAGGTGTCATTGATTATGGTTTTCAAGTTATGTGGCATTTTGCCTTTAGCTGAATACTATTGTAATCAAAATCCATGAGAGTTATTTTATCACATTTTATATACACCACAAATATGTTATATGTAACGTGAAAGCTGGTGAATCGCATCATAATATCATGTTAATAATGAAGTCGGTTGAAAATACTATCTTTAATATGTTATTCCCCAAATATTATACAACACATACAGTCATATTTGAGTTCAAAATTGTAAAGTCGACCTTAGAAATTTAAAACTAGACTCTATTATTGAAATAGAGGGGCTATTCATTTGTTATGAATCATGGCTTCTTTAAGAACTAATAGAGCTCCTGCAATGAAGGGGTCTGGTTTTGTTCTCGGTGAAGTTTCTTTGTTCACAAAACTGCTTTAATTTGGTATGAGGTATAATTTCTCTTCACCACTAACTATTTTGTCAAGAGAATAGGTGACGAAAGTATGTTTTAAACAGTTATGATCAGATTAAGATGTTGCTGGCCTATGAGCTTATAGGAGAATATAACCATATACACTAACATTTGTTTGTATTCTCTCTCCAACTAGCATACCTCTTGCACAAACCGTATCAATCTTGGTTCTATCTCAATTTCCATCACTCATATTGGCATCTTATCAATTTTAGATTGCATGTTAAAACATTCTAAGTCTTTGAGTTTAACAAGTCTTCTAATTTTTCCAGATTTGACCGTGATTGGAAGAAAATTGAAGCATTTATTGGGTCAAAAACTGTAATTCAGGTAATATAATGTGAGGTATCAAGAGTCACTCTTAAGAGTTCAAGACCGTGCAACGAAACGCCTTCTTTTTTCTTCTGCCCTATTGTTTTTTGTCATTATATTTTGTTTATAGTGCTCACTCCTCATATCCTTAAATTCTTGGTATCAATAAACTTTTAATTTTTCCGTTATCATGTGGTTTCAAGATATCTGTTATATAGTGTTTGGTTCTTTGAAGTACACCCATGCAACCGTTGCTGTTCTACGGTTTGACTTGTACGGCATTGCTGCTCTAGGTTTTGTTCAAGATTGTGTGTTTTGTCCAGCATATGAATGCAGAGATGTACTAGATTCCTATCATACATGAACTATTCCAATTTGATTAAAGATGGTTGAATTTGAAGCTTCATCTGAATTGGATTTTTAACTCGTTGATATGCTAATTCAAATTTTGAAAATTCAAAAAATTCTTAATGGATACATTTATTATTATTCAAATATAATACTATACTCTTATTTTTAATTTTTAAATCTAGTAACTTTATGATATGCCACACCTTATCAAACATATTTTATCCGAAGTTGATAAACCAAACCAAACCAAATTAAACCAGGTTTTATCCTACTAAGTGGGGTAAGCTATATGAATACGGCATCTTGATCTGAATTTGATAGTTTCTATATATTTTTATGAACATTTCCTTCACTGTAATTCATGTTCTAGCTTCAACATCTGGTTTCTTACATTTGATCTGAATCTCATGTGTACAACAAATGGATTGCATCATCAAGTAGCTATTTGACATGTTTGTTCTTAACATAAATACTTGAGATTCTTTTTAGATGGAAGAGATTGAGTGAAAATCACTTGTGCAGATACGTAGTCATGCGCAAAAGTACTTCCTGAAGGTTCAAAAGAGTGGAACCAATGAACACCTTCCTCCACCCAGGCCAAAAAGGAAAGCTGCACATCCGTATCCACAAAAGGCCTCAAAAGCTGGTGAGGATATAATTCCTAAAGTTGTTGAGCTGTCATGGGAATAACTTTATAATAACTATTCCTTGCTCTAGTTGTAGCTCCAGTACTTGACCAAGGTGCATCCTTCCAAACCGCTCCAACTTTATCTGAGCCTGATGCATCCGCAACCTCTAGGCATGCGGTTTCAGTTGCATCAGTCCCTTGTCGGTCTGACAACTCTGTTGAGACAGCTAATTTATTGCATGTGAAAGAAGGTTTGTATTTTGTGGGTAATCATTTTGGTGACTCCTGCATATGCATTTTCTGCAAATTTAGTCTCATATTTCTGCAGGGAATAAGAGATCTAGTGAACAACAGATGGTAGCTAACTTGTCTTGCCATGGAAATGAGATCATGCAGAAGACTCTACCAGTTGGTCAGATGACCCAGCTGAACAGCATACCTTCACTGAGAGGTAACATGTTGGCCTGGATTTTCAAGTTCACTAATAGCTTATTTGCTCTGATTTTACTTGACAAGTTGACTCATATGTTAAAATTCCACTGTATTGGGTTATTTAAAAATTTCAATTGGAGGTTCCCTAGTTATAGTTATGACAATTGCAGCTGAGGTCATAGTTACAAAATAATCTTTTAAACTAAATTTATGAATTGACATAATGAAACAATTTGTGGATGTCATATTTGACTAATTTCAGTTTCTTTTAAATATAATGGATTCTGCTGTAGACTCATGTGATAGACTACTCTCTGTTGAGCTATTATCCTTTGGATGAAGTATACCTTATCTGCTATGATAAAATGAAAATGCTCTTTTTTGCCCCCCTACAATTTAGTTTTGTGTATTTATTAACTTCACCCTTTTGGTTTAACTTTAGAATCTTGATGATCAATACTTATTCCCTATATATTTGCTAGAGTGTGAACATTTTGTTTTTACACCATAACAAAGAAAATAAGAATTCATCAGGCTTCGATTCCTGATGAAATGCTGTTCAGTGAATTGTATCACATTTCTTAAGCTGTTTATTCAGATTTGCTGCAATGTAAGGTGGATATGCATTTGTGTCAATGCCTCTTCATATGGCTATATGGCTATTAGGATGAGTTTCAGTTGTAGATTAAAATCCAGGCTTGCATTTTTTGATTCTCAGTTTCTTTTCTGTTTTAAACCTTCCTGCAGTTCTGCCTGATTTTGCTCAAGTATACAGCTTCATTGGCAGCATATTCGATCCAATTGCAAGTGGACACTTGCAGAAGTTAAAGAAAATGGATCGCATAGATGTTGAAACAGTAAGACTGTCTTCTGTAACGTTAAATTGTTGACACAACCCGTCATATGTAGTTTGGCCTAGTTCGAACGATAACCATGCTGGTGTGTAACATTAAAGTTGTAAGAACGCATTCCAAATTTATCGTACATTCTTTTACTGTAGTTTTATGCTGGCATATATGTCAATGTGTCATGTAGGCTCTCAATTTAGCCAAAACAATAAAAATATATATTGACAATGAAATTTTGAGCTATTTAACAATCGCTATTCTCATGCGGATATTCCTCTTTAGTAACAGTCCTAAGGTTTGTTCAAATGTGCATGATTCATGCAAGCTATTTCAGTGACTCTCCAATCTTCACAATCGTCCCCTTTCGCTCTAATATGTTTTCAGACCAAGGGCTTCTTTTTTTCATATTATTTGACATTTTCCCTGCAAAGGAGGAAGAGATCATTTTTATATTTGATGTCCTAGTATCTTTATTCAGTCAAGACTCGAGAGTAATTATATTTTCAATTGGTTTTAAATGTTCCTAACTAGGGATCACATCAGTAATTTGGTACCGATTCTAATAGATATAATTCACCTAAGTGTATTTTTCACGATCTTGAATGTACCCCTAAAGTATTGTTTCTCGTGCAGGTATTACTATTAATGAGAAACCTCTCCATCAATTTGAGCAGTCCTGATTTTGAGGAGCATGTAAGTTTATGATTGTAAATGGATTTGATACCTTCGGAGTATGACATATGCTGACTAATGAGGATAATACAGATACTGATGTGTTCCATGAACCACACAGCTATAGCTTTTGTTATATTTCGAGTCCTCTATGATTCTGGTAAACAAATAGTCAGTTAAATCTGCTTGAAAGTAGTTAGGGAGAGAGTAATTTTGGGTCTGGGATGCAAGGACTGATCTCTATGTTGCTACCTGTCCCTGATATGATTTGAGACTCCTTGTCTGATGGTGAGGGTTTTCATTATGATATAGAATCTTTGGGTATCCAATCCTCCCCTCCTCTCTGCAATTTAAGAAACCTATTCTAAAGCAGTCAGTTAGATAGTCAGATAATTAACTAGTAGGATTTTGAAGTAATATCCGCTTGTTAATTCTTCTTAGTTTGCATGTTAATGATTTTCATATGGGTCTGCAGAGAAGGCTTCTCTCATCTTACGAGATAGACATGGACAAAGTACATGTTGTAGACGATGTCATCCATGATGGCCTTTCTGGGAATGCTTCTTAATTTCACTGACTTGTTAAACAGGAGAAGTTGCTGGCTTTTCTTTTGAATTTTTCCGTGACTGAACAGCGGTATTCCTGCAGACTACTACTTGTTTTGAACACTGATAGAAACAAGGCTTGTAAACTATTGAAACCAAGAAGTATAGGCCTGCCTGCCACCACTTGGGAGGATTATTCAGTGAACTTATTTCGAAGAATTCAGTTACTGGCAATCGAATTTGTAATGATGTTTGAGCTCTGATTGTTTGATGACAAAGGCTCTTTTTGCCGGATTGTAAGTATGGACTATTTGAGTTAAGATTGCTTTGCAGTTTCTTCTGTACATATAAATGTAACAGTAATGAACCCAGGAGAGTAACTGTAGAAAAGGGAGAAAAATTGATATGCTGAAAGATATTAATGATAATAAGGCTGGTATTAATATGCATCAAAATGTCTCTGTGTGATGTAGTTTCCTCAAGAGTGAGTAAAATATATTATTGTATTGGGTTTCATTTTATTATATTTACATATGATGTCCATCCATATATCATATATATTGGGCTCTGTATGTAGTAAGAAAAGATGGTGCAATGTGGCATCGCCATTTTAGTTTATGCTATTGTCTATTGGCATCTTGGCTTTACACCATCACTTTTTTGTGTTCAAATCATGAGCCATGTCTTGTACTCGCCTGTCGAAAAGCAACCTGATCATAATTTGTCATCCTTTCGGATTTTTTTTTGGTTTACATAGTAGGTTTGGATCCTCTAACAGCTCGAACCTAATGTGGATTTACAACGTAAGCAACTCTTGCCATTACACCGTCATACTCACGAGGATGTGGCGTTGTCTGTATTTTAACTTATAATGTAAATATTATATACAGTACTAACTCCAATATAATTATAAATTGCGGTTGGATAAAATTATTGGAATTAATTGTGAAGCAAGCATGAATTTTGTGTAATTGTTATTTTGCCTACATTGACTCATCATCCTCTGATCAAATTTTAGTTGTATGTGGAAATTCATTTTGTTCCTGTCAAAGTTTCAATTAAAAAAAAACTCCAATATAACAAAATAGAGTATCTAACCCAATAGACGGAATATCCATACACAATACATACCCAAAATACTCAAGATATCTCAGAAAACATAATACTTAAAAGCTGAGGCAACATCCTCGCAGTTACAACTCAAATCCTTAAAGTATAACTCAGAATACACAATTTTTCTAAAGTCATAAAGTCTACGAATAACACAACTCCAAAAAAAAATTAAAAAGAAATAAATGATAACTCGAACAAGGACATCAGGGATCTCAAAAAACATAATACTCAAAAGCTGAGGCAATATCACCACGCGTTACAACTCCAAATCGCTTAATATAACTTCGGAATACAGTTACAAAGTCATAAAGTCTACGAATAATACAATTCCAAAAAAAAAGAAATAATATTAACTTCGAGCGGGGCGTCGGCAATCTCTCGAACCATCCAGCAAATGGTACTCTCAGATCCAATCCTAATCTGTAGAAGGTGAGTGAGGGAGTGAGCTATCCACAGCTCCGTAAGTAATCATAACCTGGACATCATATTATAGATGAAGTTAAAACATCAAGTAATGAAATCAAATCATTTGAAAACATATATATTCAAAACTTTTCACAAAATAGCATTATCAAAACATATATTTAAACCACACTTAAATTAGTAGAAATTCCAAAAATCTGTTTCGTTTATTCAAACATAATCTATCTATATCGAGAACACCATTTAAGAATATATACAATAAAATAACCGTTACGCTTGAAGCGATTAAATTATATATATATATATATATATATATATATATATATATATCGTTTGGTGAGGTGGGACAGGAGATAGTATAAGCTGAATAAAATGTCGATATCACCAGAGTAGTATTAAATTAGTACTACCTCCATCCCACAAAGATTGTCATTTTAAATTTTTGTTAATCTCTTTGAACTTGGCTAAATATATTTATTTGTATTGTATAATATCTTATAAAAAATATATATTAATGGAAAGAGTTTGAAAATATAATTTTCATTGATATAATTTTCATCAAGTATTATACAATGAAACAAAATATCTGGTGAAGTTGAAGAGATGAATAAAAGTGCCAAAGTGGGCCCGATCTTTGTGGATGGAGAGAAAATGTATTATTCGCGGATAATAATATATTTAGAATCGTTTTCATAAAAATTTAAATACAAAAATGGAGAAATAAAACCCCACACCAAACATGTCCTACCATCACCCTATAAATACCCCCCAAACATCCAAAACCCTCACTTTTTCTTCTTGAAATTGCCCCCCCACTCCTAATTTTCTTCAATTTTCTTCATTTTATTTTGTGAGATTTTATCTAAGATCCAAGCTTTAAGTGTCCTTTCAATCATCTAATCATCCAAGGTACAAGAAACAACTCTTAAACTTTCCTTTTCATGTCTTAAAGTGTCAAGATCATGTTTTGTTTTGTTTTATAATTGGAGAAATTTGGGGAAAAATGGTTATGTTGTTAAAGATTGAATCTTTATATAATTAACGGTGAATTAAAAATCATATCTTGTTATGAATAATATATTGGAATATTTTAGGAGTAAATCATTGAGGAATAATCATATTATGTAGGGGTTTGATTTTGTTTCTAGTTGATTCGGAACATATAAAAATAGAAAATAAATAGAGAATATGTTTCAAAAATTATAAATTTTTCGTTTTTTAAATAAGTTTTTGTCATAGGAAACAGATCTATGAAAGAAAGTTTTGATTTTTATGTCGTTTTGTATTTATTATGATTTTTGGAAATTACATGGCTAGAAAGTGTGTAAAATATGAAATAAATATCAAACCTTTGAGAAAAATAGAAATATTACATTTGGAGTTTTGAAACTGTACTATGAGTACCTCGGAACAATCTTGGAGTGATTTGAATCCGTTTACTATTTTTGATGATTTAATTACTAAAATGTAATTTTAAATCAAAAGAAAATAAATTGGAGTTAAACAAGTAAAAGTTGTATTTTTATAGTAGCTAAGAAGGTATAAGAAGGCTAGGTTTCAAAAATTGGAAATTTATAAAGTGGTTTGCTATTTGTTTTGAATTATGGATGTTTAAATGACTAGAAATATATTCAAATGGAGTTAAAATGGTAGTAAGTAGTAATTGTAATTTTCCGGGTGTTTGTGGTTAGGCGTGGAGCGTGGGAAAAGACACTTGGATTAATTAGGCGAGGCGTTTAATATTGCTAGCCAAGGTGAGTATTTATCTCACGGGTGTAGATTAGTTTACTTCCTCGTGAATGTGTTGAATTTGGTGATAATTGTGAACATGTTTATCTATATATTTTTGTGTTGATTGTTTGAGTATGATTAGTTGGTTGAGTAGTTGGGTTGTGTGTGGTGTTTTTGTGAAGTATGTTGAGTTGTACTATCCGGTATTGCCTTGTACTTCGGTATGAGTGTGGTGTATTTGCCTCGTACCTCGTTACGAGTGTGTTGTTTAGCTTATGTCGACGGACATAAGTTTCTCCCTACAGGTTGAGGTTGGTTGTAGGCGCCTTATTTGTTGAAATCCGGATTTATGTTGAGTTGATTGAGTTGTTTAGTTGTGGGTTTGAGTAGTACTAGTGTTGTTGGCAGAGTTTTGGAGTTGGATGGTCTAGTTGTTTAGTCGTGATGTTTTACATTGTTGGTTGATAAAGTAGAGTTGTTGACTTATTTGGATATTGCATGTACTCGCTAATGATATTTTTATTTTATTGTGGCCTTGAGTGGGTGTAGTATTGATATCTATCTATTTTATGTGAAGTTAACTATTCTTATATTACTTTCTGATTGAGTGTGGGTTAATTTACTCTTGAGATAAGTATTCGCTAAACCCCATAGCTTACACCCTATTCGCTATGGGCGGCATTTTATTTATGCCAGGTTGATGGGTGGTGCTTCAGCGTTTTTCGGAATCGTTCGTGTGATCGTGCCTTAGTGCCTAGGTGAGCGACGGGTGGCCGTAGATCCTCACAGTCTTGTTGTTTTTTTTATTGTAGTTCGGATTTCTATATTATTGTTATTTCGAATTTTCAGACTGTAATGTGGTTGTCGCTTTGTACTTTGGAAGATTGTTGTATTCTGGTTGTTTTGTATGGTTAGGAAATACCACGATTGATCATTTTCTTAAAAACTGTTCTTCTCAGATGTATATTGTTTTTATTGGTTTATTTAAGGACAGGTGGGTCTTTTAAATTTGAGTCATCCATCGATTTGGTGACTCTGTTGTCGGGCTGGGCGATTCTAGCCAGCCGTGACGACTTGGGGTTGGTCGTTACAGGAGCCGGCTGTGGACAACGAATAGGTTTTCCTCCCTACCTAAGGGAAACTAGGACACCCTCCCTAGAATGAGGCTATGAGTCACACTTTCCCGTGTCCTTGTTGCCTATGATGTTCGAACAACATCTCACGAGTATCTCTCGATATCCCATGACAATGGATCTCATATTGAGCAAGGCCAAATCATATTCAAATAATCTCCACAAAACATAATTAAAACATAGCATACATATCAACTATATAAAAACAGTTCAAAATATCGCGTCAATGTGCCCATGTCAAGTATATAAAATAATTTAATGCATCACATCAATGTCTCCATATCACACACACACACAAATCAATATATTGTCTCAAAGTGCCCATTTCATAAATCATTTTCCTTCTTGACCAATTTAGAAAACATATATAATAGTATTCGTTAAAACAAGATTGCATAACTCAAAGTACATTTTCCAAAAGTATAATTTCTTTATAAAAATAGTTTGACAAGATAATTTATAAATGTATATTTTTAAGTATCAAAATAACTAGACATGGTACAACCACTCACCTCAAATAGCAATTCTCACTAGTCCGAATCTCCTAATCCGGTCTCAATCCGATCCCTCAACATCTAAGTAACATCAACAATAGAAAGCATAAATATTAGATTTGATATCGAGCCTACGTAATACCATCTAATTCTTCATAGACCTTAACTTCAATATTCTTCGTTACCCAAACATCCGCTATCTTATAATATAACACCAAAAATTATAAACTACCATCCGAGATTATTAATACCATTAATTTCAACCCTTAAATCGAATATTCTTTTATTATTCTTAAATCAAATCAATGATATTATCCTAAAAAATCTTAACAAAAATCATCATCCAACTTAACCCATATTAATCAATTAAATTGATAATCTCTTCTAATTCACAAATCATAAGAACTAACCCAAAATAATATAATTGATTAAGATTAAAATTAAAGCTTACCCTTGCTCTCAAATTACCAATATCCGCACAAGTCTTCTAAGAGGGAGGAAGAATTCGCGACTTGTGACAAAAGCGGAGAGATTCGTTTGGGTTGGGGTTGATTTACGGCAGGGGGAATGGCTTGAGGTTCTATTTGGGTAGGTAGATACATTGTTTAGGGGTTTTGGATATCTGGGATAAGGGTGGGGCAGGGCGGATTCATAAGGTATTCAGGATATTCAATGAATACCATGTAAAAAAAGAAAATAGTTCAGATGGTATTATTGTTCAACTTTCAAATTAGAGGTTTAGTGTTCAATTCTTTGCACAACCAATGGAAAAATAAAGAAGACCTTTCTCT
The DNA here is from genome assembly GCA_019722365.1 of Lithospermum erythrorhizon. NCBI lineage: Eukaryota > Viridiplantae > Streptophyta > Magnoliopsida > Boraginales > Boraginaceae > Lithospermum > Lithospermum erythrorhizon. Next base: position 115,630 of record JADFUC010001916.1, read on the forward strand.
CCAATAACCCCACTCCCACGTTCATTATCTCTTGATGAATTAGAAGGTCTTGGTATTTAGAAGTCATTACAAATTTGTAAGATTGGCCCCGGTCGTTAGGTTTTTTTTTAAAAGAAAAAAAAAGAAAAGAAAAAAAAATTTCTCTACCCAAAGAGCCCTTCCTCACTCTCCCTGCTCTTCCAAAACAAGTACAAATAATAATTAAATCTTAGTTTGTGTGGTATGAACAAGCCAGGAGGTTTTCGGCATTTTCTAAACAAATACAAACTTTATTCTTATCTCCAATTAGTACTCATCTATCTACGTTACCTAAGTATAGATATTTGTGGTGATTTATTTGACTGATTCCTTAATGTCATTACAGTATATAAATAAAAGCTAGTTCGGTAGAAGTTACTGGAATAATACATCAAATCATATAGTATTTACTATATTCTAGTTACAAGTTGAGTTATAATTCTTGATTTTTCGATTACAATTTTGTTTTCAATTTTAATTTTCAGTTTAATTTCAATTTTAATTTCAATTTTGATTTCAATTTCAGTTTCAATTTGGTATTAGTTAATAAGAACTTTATTGATTAATTACTTTGGTTGCTTAGTTAATTACTTCCAATAATTTTAATTTTCTTTTTACTCAACAAAAATAAATTTAAGTAAAATTGATTTTGATCTATTTGTTTGGCATATGTTATGTTCTTTTATCCGTATGAATTGATTTGTTTTCTCTTGTCATGTACTTTTATTTGGACGTAATGAATCTTGAAGAGAGTTTGATAGCTTAATGATTGATTGGTGACTTACATAGAGAAAAGTGTTTAGCACCATTGATGATCGTAATATTATTAGCCGATTTCAATTAATGAAGAGAAGAATGATGATAAAGTTGTAGTTTTAATGGTCGTTACTTTTCCTTTATGTAATATTGATAGCTTTTAAAAAATCGTTTAATCTCATTATTTTCATTTACTATAATTTTTATATTTTGGATTATGAAATGAATACCCATGTTTCAATTACGGATCCGTCCTTGAAGTGAGGATTAATTGGGTTTGGGTTTCACGAGGATTTGGGGGTTTGGCTTATCTTAAAAATTTTCACTCTTTTACCCTAAACTTTCTAACAATTATATTTTTTTATCCTCAAATTTCATATTCTAATCTTAAGGGTCTCTATTCTTTTATAATAAACTAGTCCAATAATATAATCTCAATTAAAATTCATGTCGAGCCCTAAGAATTCTAAAATCAATTTAATTAATTACTACTATTAATATCCGAATAACTGTAGTATTGAAATTTGAACCAAGCGTTAACTTCAGCGGCTCTTCTCTCGAGTTGGATGGCTCAGCCCATTGAATTTGGGCACCGCCTGCAGCCCTTTCGTGGGGTCGAGTCCGGCCTTGTATTTGCGATCCATTTTTTGGAGGGCACAATCTCGTTGGGCCCGATCACGGATTGAACCATTTATTTATGGGATTATCATTTGCCCTAGACCGCCCATTTTACATGGGTCGGATCTTGGTATGGGTAGTGCTTTGCAATTTCTCATACCCAACGGCGCCTTAACTCGCCATTAATGTCGGGGGCGTTTACCTCTGAGCCGCCCGTTCATATCTTGGCCATCGTGCTAACGACTTTTTTAGGTGCTCCTCCTCTTTCTTCGTCCTCCTTTTAAATTTGAAAAGGTTTCCTTTGTTTATAAATTGAGAAGATCGCATGTAGAGCTCCCCTCATTTCATACTTAGCAATTTTTCTTCCTTCCCTTCTCCGAAGTTCTCTAGTACTCAGAAAAACTCCTTCTTCCCACCATGGCATGTAAGAAGCGTACCATTAGGAAGATGTCCCCTCCTCGAAAGAGGACTAAATCCGTTAGGGGGAATGAAGTTTCCCTATCCTTCCTCTTCTCCTTCTCACTCTCTCGCCCCTTCTTGACCAAGGGATCATGCAAAGGATGGCCAACCTGGGTCTTGGTTCTCAGGCTTCTCAAGAGTATTCTAGGATGTGGCTTAAGGTATTTTCTACCGCCACAGTTACATGCCGTGTTTTTCCTATCGAGGGTTTGACTTTCCTTTCTTCTTTTCCAAAGCTGCCTCTACCCGGCCAACCCTGGATACGAGCGAGTTGGTCTGTAAGCCTCAAGGGGAGGCGTTGGGCAAGTACAGGATCTTCCCAGTGAGCAGCCATCATGGACACAGCCTTTGCTGGAATAGGATTTGAGGAAGGCCCAGGCGGAGAGGGATGCTACTGACCGGTCCGCCCTTGCCGCCCATCAAGAAAAGGAGGGCCTGCGTAAAGCCTATTGCCAAAATAGCCCCCTCCCGTGTCTCTATATTAGTGTCGTTGTCCTATCGGACTTTGTCCTGAATTTTTAGGCCCAAGTTCCACCACTCACCGGTTGCAGTTGAGGTATGCGCTTAGTTGCTTGTGGCTCCCCTGCCCCCAATTCTTTGAATCCTCCAGCCCCTTAGGCTAAAGGTTTTGTTTTTTCTTCTTTTATTCTATAATCATGTACTCTTTCCCATTGCTTGGGGGGTTTATTAATATATTTCCACTTTTTGCCTCCTCGCACATATTCTTTTATACATATTTCCATTGATGTTTTGTTCTTTAAGTTCTATTTATTGTTTGTTTGGTATTTAATCCTCCATATTGTCCGGGCTCGCCTCTCCAGGACCATAGGCTCGAGGATGATCTTAGCATTTTATGGCTAGGGTCTACCTTATAGAGTTTTGTATTCATGTTCTCAAGCATAGGGGATGTAGACCATTGACGATGGGATGAATTGCACATGACACATCTCCCTTTACCCAGAGCCTCCTCCTTGTCCAATGCAAGGGGACTTGGCTCTCTGTCCAGTCGAGGCTGATAGGATGTAAACATTTAGTTAGATTTACACCAAATTGCTTGTTCGTCGGTCTACTCTAGTCAACCAGGTGCAATTGATACTCTACCCACGTAGAACTTGTTGAATATTCAAGATGGTTTTGACTAAACCAAGTCTTTTATTAATAATAAGGGGAATACAAAAACGGGCTTATGTACTATTCTTCGGTGGCATATGTTCCATGACCGCGGAACCTGACGCCCTTCTAGGGTTTCTAGTTCATGTCTGGTCCCACAACTCTCTAAACAAGGTATGGGCCCTTATAGGGGACTCCAGCTTTCCGGGCTCTCCATGAGTGGATGCTTGTCCTGCTTTGAGGACCAGATCTCCCACCAGGAATTGTGTGGCTCGAACTCTTTCGTTGTAGTGGCGGCTACCTCACCTTAGCCGTGCCATCTTGCTCGGCCGCGGCGGCCTCTTTCCTTCAAAGAGGTCCAAGTTGAGCCACAACCCCTGCTCATTTGCCAGCTCGTCATAATATGATACTTTCCAAGTGAATCTCCACCTGCAACAGGGCATCAGATCCATATACGAAGCTGAAGGGGGGCTCCCCTCATGATGGGATTTGGTGTCATCCAGAAGGACCATAACACTGTTGGAAGCTCCTGGTCCCAACAGCCTCCTTCCTCCTGGAGCCGTTTCTTGATGCCCTTGAAGATTACCCGGTTCATCACTTCCACCTGTCCATTGGCCTGAGGATATGACACGAAGCCTCGGTGTTGTATATCCATTTCCCAACCTGAGTCTTCAATTTTGACTATGGTGCGTCTTATTGTGGGTGACTAACACACAGGGTACCAGACAGTAAGATCTCTTTTGAAGCGGTATACCTACTCTTGGTCCTGTCGGGTACACGGCTTCGCTTCTACCCATTTGGTGAAGTAGTATATCACCAAGATGGTGTACCTCTTTCCCATAGGTGTCCTCGGGAGATCTCCTACAATATCCACACCCCCATTGGTAAAAGGGCACCTGGGAACATCATGCTAACCATCTTGTGGGCAGGCTGATGATGGATGCTAGCGTGTCTCGACAGCCATCACGTCTCGGACATGATCTTTTGAGCATCCTTATCTGAGGGCCAAAATATCTAGCTAGGGATCTTTGAGTCAGGCCTTCCCGTTGATGCGGCAGCACATGCCCCATGCATCTCCTCGACCACCGTCAGTCCTTCCTTTTTTGGGTGATGTGTGGCTTGACGGACCACGAAAAGACCTTAGGTAGAGGACCCCCTCAACAGGTATATCTGAGCTTTGCCTCACGTATCTTATTAGCCACGGGATCTCCGGGAAGGACACGGGTTCTCGAGGAATCCAAAATAGCACGGTACCGTGAATTGGGTGCTACTCCCCGCCCTGGGCATTATCCGTTACATCCTTTGTCGAAAGGCTTCTTTTGCTACCCATTCCACGGGGTGGGTGGAGTAATCATGCCCTTGTAGCCAATTGAGCGGTCTATCCACCTCTGATTCTTTTCTCGAGAGCGTGCTCCATGTGACAAGATCGAAAAATGCAGCCAAACTTGAACTCCCCTTGAGATATCCTACCCGGCCTTTCTTTCACCTCATGAAATTTGAAATCACCACTTCCGTGGCCTTGGCAGCGAGAATCCCGTCCTTATATATGAATGTGCTCTGCCTCCAAAGCATTTGCTAATGTGAGTCCATTGGCAAGTGTTTCATACTCAGCCTCGTGTGCATTAGCGTGGCCCGAACTCAAGGCATACTCGATCTTATTGACCTCCCAGGTGTTAGAATCTAGTATGAATTTAATCGTGATAAACACCAATTCATACATCCCGGATTCTCAAAATAATGTAAATTAATCTAAACATAAAATGACAAATGTATGAATACAAGAATTCTTACATTTCAACGGAAGCGGATTGAACCCAATTCCCCACGTAGTGCCTCGCGTGAAAGCCCCTCAAGATCCTCTCCAATACTTGTTCACTGACGAGCTGTCCTCTAGATTGCACACACTAAGAGGGAATCGAACCGAGGCTTGAACTTGCTGGGATTTGGTGATGATTCATCTTCCAATTCTCTAGAGAGGAGGCTATTCTTTTGAGGGGTGGAGGTTTTTGTGATTCTTATGTCATGAAAAACCTAATCCCCTCTTTAAATACCAAGTCCCAAAATTCCACTCGTTAAGCAACTCGTTAAGAAATCAGTTTAACTCGTTAACTTAATTAGACCGTTATGAACTTCTAATTAAATAATGAGTTACTAGTGAGTTGTTCTATTTTAATTAACTTAACAAGTCAATTAAAATACTAACGAGTCACTTCGAATAACTTATCAAGTTATTCATCGATTTCAATTGCTTAATTGATTAAACTTGCAAGTTTAACAATTGATATTCATCGACATATATATTTGACAAATATATAGAAATATTGAGAAATACATTTCTCGATATACAAGTCCCGTTCAATTTCATTCATGAAATATTATTCGAATATCATTGTATGTGACCTTACAGGCTGAGATAATAGTAAGTTGTATAATAATAATAATTGACCAATTATTATTATTATAACGATAATAGTAGATCTAGCAATCGCTCACAACCTTAAATTATCATGAGACCCACACTAGTAATATGCCATTACTAAGGTGAACACTAAGTTCCGGTAATCACATTTAACCAACCCGGTAAATGAATTGATACAGGTGTCGCATAGCGGGCACAATAAAGGAATCAATTCTCATTGATTTCAACACTCGCGTGCCTTGGGCGATTACTTTACAATTCCTTTGCTCAGCGCGATCTCTAGTCGTAGGCTATGCATAAGAAGTGTGTGAAACACCCACAGCAACTTTCTTTACTCGGTATGAGGCCCCAGCATTTATGGCGTCCTTAAACCAATCGGTACCAAGCGTGTGAGAGGCACGAGATCTTCCTTGTATATCAGGGCGGATAAATCCCCTCGGTATATCGACATCTATCGTTATACTGTTTGTGTGACTGACATATGCCGTTATGATCATTTTTAAAGGCTGAGGCGTTAGGTCATAGTCAAAATCTGGAGAGCTTATATAACACATATAGTTATATATCGTAGGTCAGAATTGAACCTAAAATTCTAAACAAATATCATAGGACACAGAAATACATATCTTCTATGAATTCGTTTTGATGTGCAGTCTCCCAGTCACGAGACCGGCCACAGGTATTGATCTAGTCTTGCGGCTACGTGATCAATCTTGATCACTAATCAAGAAACACCATGTTCAGTCATATAATGCTTGTCGCCTGCTTATCGGCATCGACAGAGGCCTTTGGCTATCCTATGTTTCTAGGCTTGAAGAGGTATAATCAACAATTCATGTTGCCTCTCTAAAAAAATATAGACTAACCTAAGGATTTAACTTTTCACTCATCGGTCTGATACATGTATATTATGTAAATATAAACATATAGTCACATTAAACAAATATACTCGAATATAAGAAGCAACAATATTAGGATATTTGTTCACATAACACAATGGATACATCTTGACTCCCCAGCAACCTACGCCCTTTGCGACATTTGTCTAAGACCTATGTTCGTACATGCTCATACATGCTTTGCCTGATTTAGTGGTTTGGTAAAGGGGTCGGCAACATCAGCCTCTGTTGCTACTTTACATACTTTGATATCACCTCTATTAAACATATCTCTAATTAGGTGATACTTTCTAGGTATGTGCTTGGATTTGTGATGTGCTCGGGGTTCTTTAGCTTGGCTGTTGCTGATATTGTCACAAAAGTAACTCAGCAGTCCCTGATACTAGGTACTACACCGAGTTAGGTCACAAATTTCTTAATCCAACATGCTTCTTTAGCGGCTTGACCTTTGCCCGATGTCTTTCAGTTACGTGGTAGAATCGGAAGAGTACTACTGCCCGGAACTCCTCAAGAATCTTGCTCCACCGTTGAGACAAAACACATACCCGAACTAGAGCGATAGTCGTCTGCATCGGATTTGGCGCGTCGGTGTACCGGTGACTGCCTTCATCATCTCCACCATATACCAAAAGCATCTTTAGTTCTTCTGAATACTTCAAGATGCACTTCCTTTTAATCCAGTGGTTCTCACTGGATTAACGAGAAGTATCTACTGGTTACACTTAGTGCATAAGACACATCAGGTCTAGTGCATAACATGATGGATCCTATAGCCGAAGCGTAAGGTACATCCTTCATTTTGTTCATCTCAGCACTAGTAGTGGGACACTGTGCTCTGCTGAGTTGAACTCCATGTCTCATGGGGAGATTACCCTTCTTGGAATTACTCATGTTGAACCTTTGCAGTACCTTATTCACATAGGTATCCTGACAAAGTCCAATTAGCCTTCTGGCCCGATCTCGATGGATCTTTATTCCAAGTATATATTGTGCTAGTCCTTCATTGAGAAACATTTACCTGACCAATCCTTGGCCGAGTTCGGTAACTCCTACGTTGTTTCCAATGATAAGTATGTCGTCGACATACGGGACTATAGATGATACGTAACTCCCAGCACCTTCTTGTATATATACAGACTCTTCTTCATTCTTGATGAAACCAAAATCTTTAATTGATTCATCCAAAGCGTAGATTCAATGAGGATGCTGCTTAAGACCATAAATGGACCTTTTGCTGACTTGCGTACCTTGCTTAGGTCCTTTAGGACATGTAAAGCACAGGAGGTTGCACCATATACACCTCCTCCTCTAAATTTCCATTCGGGAGGCCAGGTCTTTACATCCATTTGTCATATTTCATAGTCATGAAATCTTGTGATAGCTAAGATTATCCGGATGGATTTAAGCATAGCCACTGGCGAGTAGGTTTCGTCATAGTCCACGCCGTGAACTTGTTTGAAACCTTTAGCTACAAGTCTAGCTTTGAAAACATCGACGTTTCCGTCTTTATCATGTTTCTTCTTAAATACCCATTTACATTGATAGAGGCTGAACCCCGTTTGGTAAATCAACAAGGATGACCTTGATACAGTACATAGAATCCATCTGGGGTGCATGGCCATTTGCCATGTCGGCATCACTTATATTCATAGCTTCTTTATAAGAAGTGGGCTCGTCGCTTTCAATGATGAAGCTTCGCCGTACGGCGCTCACGGTTAGGTGGCGATCCCTGTTGGATCTCTAAGGGGTTGGTTCTTCCATTACTTCTTGTGGATGGATCTTCTATGAAAGAAGGTGCCAATTTGCAATTAGCGTCGAGATAGCTACGCATTGGATGCATCGACATTGACCATCAACTTGAGCCCCGTCAAGATGAACACCACTACTTCTAGTCATACGAATAGATACTTCTTTTCAAGGAACACTCTGTCTTAGCAATGAAGATTTATTCTCGTACTTTAGGTAGAAAGTAGTAACCAAGCTGTTCCTTTGGATATCCTGAAATAAATTTATTGGATTTGGGGCGCAAGTTTATCCTTTGTTAGTCTGTAACATAGCCGCAACCCCAATCACGAAAACCCAACTTGGGAATCTTCCCAAACCACAGTTCATGGGGAGTTTTCTCTACTGACTTTGTTGGACATTTGTTTAAGGTAAGTGTCGCGCTTAGAAGTGCATATCCCGAAGTCGCGGTGATGGATGGGCTCATCATTCTCCGTTCATTTCCATCTTGTCGTCAAACACCATGGCCGGCGGGATGTTGAGTCCGAGGTAGTGATCACGTTGGTATCGCTTTATTGGATATCCCACATTCAATTCGCGATAGGGTTCCAATCTCCGAGACATATATAAGCATTGTCTGGTATCCGGCGGAAAAAGAGGAATTCTATCCATGGCGAAGAACAAAATCGGGAAGTCGCTAATAAATTGAGCAAAAGCGACTTCAAAAGAAAAAGGTGATTAGAGTCCAAAAGGACACGAGTAACCAAAAAGTCGATTTTCGAAGACCTTTTGACTACGGTTCCAATAAGTAATCTCGGGGAAATGTTAAGTTATTGCATCCCCTAGGGCATTAGATACAAGTACACCATATCCAAGAAAAGGTTAGATTCCTCCTTTCAGACACGCCATTATGCTGTGGCGTTCCTGTCGGAGTGAGTTGTGAACAATACCACACTCTCTAAGATGATCATTGAACTCATGACTCAAGTATTCTCCTCCTCTATCAGACCGGAGAATCTTTATTTGTCTTGTTGATTGGTTTTTTGTACTTTATTTTGGAACTCCTTGAATTTCTCAAAGGACTTCGTGTTTGTGTCTCATCGGATACACAAGCCGTATCTTTGTAATCATCGATAAATGTAATAGAAGTAGTTATAACCTCCTCTTGCGGATGTGTTCATTGGCCCCATACAGGTGTGATTCCCAGTCACTTGCCGCTCATTGAATCACGAGAAGGAGTGATTTAGTCATTTTGCCCAAAAGGCAAGATTCACACTTATCATTATGATTCATGTCGAAACCTTCAAGTATCGCACGAATTGGAGTTTCTTGATTCGGTTCTCGTTAATATGACCCCAATCTGCGATACCCACGGTATGCGGTTTAAGTCATTAGGCTTATTCCATTTTAAGTTTATGTTATATGGCCTTGATCATCGTGTCTAAAAAGCGAATAGACCATTTTTGAAGGAGGCGGTACCAAATACTATCCCATTCTGGTGATCTAAAATTCATCGGGATCTATTGAAATGAAAACCCATCATTATTCAAAAGCAATGGAAATAATATTCACATAAGCTGCCCGGGTACATAATAAACGAATAAGTTCAAAAACAAGGCCCGTGGGCAAATTTAAGCGATGGATCTGCTATAGCAGTCGCAACCTTCGCGCCGTTCCCCACACGTAGATCCATTTCCCCTCTTTCGAGTCTTCTACTTGACTTGAGTTCCTGCATATTATGACAAATATGAGAACCACAACCGGTGTCTAGCACCCACGAAGTAGAATTAGAAGTTGTACAAACTTCAATAACATACATACCTGTAGGCTGAGTGGTCGTGAGACCATTCTTCCTATCATCTGTGAACTTCTGTGAGTGGAGCTTCCGGTGACCTAGGTTCCGCAATAATGACATTTTTTCATCCTTTTAGTGTTCCCTGTCCGGCAACTTTGGGATTCCTCGAGCCACTTGGCTTTCAGCGGTAAACTCTTCTTCTTCTTGAATTTCTTCTTGTTTTGGACACTTAAAAGCGGAAGGAGTAAGTTTTAGTCTTGCAGTCGTCTCGGCATTACGTGATCATCTTATGCGGTTCATTTAGGAATAACTCAAACTTGTGCATATTGAAGTTCATGACAAACTGAAGAGGCCCCAGTATGGAAAGACTTCGAGGATGAGATCCTGACGGTTCTTGAAACCTTTGGTACTTGAGCGTTGAGTCGTCGACCCGAAGCCCGATCATTTAATGATATGAGGGCTACATGGCTGTCCGTTCCCAACTTCTTGTCCACGAGAGCACAGACCGTGTCATATCTCTCGCTGCCAACTCCTTTGAATAATTCATAAGTTGCCGATTATACTGTCATATCTTTTGCCACCTTTTCATATTGAATTTGGAACAAGGTTCCATATTGGCGGCATGAGACATTGGACATCCGCAGCATAGGACTTGTGCTTTTGGGATCCCTTTTCCCGATGGGAGGCACTATCATTGATTCTCTCTTGCTTGAGAATAATCCTCAAATTCGAGACCACTTTCGTGAGAAGTTTGAGTTATTCGACACCTTTTCAAGTGTTGAAGCTGACAGTTTTATGGTAGTAGTAGCGGTAGCCAGTAAAATTCTACAAGAATAAGTAAATAAAGACAACGAAGTCATTAAACCATCATGCTAAGCATTTACAAATAAATTGTAAAGTAAATACTAATACTTCAAATCTCCCTGAAATATATATTGGTATCGAGACCTGTACACTTAGATCAAAGGCAACAACTATGACATTTTGAATCCGGTTATAATAGTAGGTTATCAGCAGTATGTAAAACTACATAACTCTTGTGTCGTTAGCATACTATTCAAGATGCTACCGACTTTTGTATCTCCGACAAACCGTTTAAGCATACCAATTAAACAAAAATTGCTGAATGATCATGCGAAAGCCCCTGGCGTTGGTAAAATCACTTCAACATGATCCATTGTCATATCTAAGTGCAAAAGCGTAACACACCGCCATCACGGTGTGTCGAGATAATGCAACGATTTCACAACTTTAAAATTGGCGATGCGTTGCTTAAATTTTAAATTGGTAAGATTATTATTACTTTGCTTTTATTTTTACCATGCAATAAAGTAGCACATAATCAAGCATATGGCACAACATGAAAAAATAAAACAAGTAATGCATTCAAAGGCGTATGATATGACCCTAGGCTGCATTTTTCAAAACTTGAATTACAATTCAAATACACTAATCCCAACTTAGGCAGCATCTTGTGGGAGAAACAATAAAATTAAATAAATAAAATAATATGACTCGAAATGGTCATATCTGTGTCTGATCTGAGACCGGAAAAACACGCAGTCATATCAATACACCTCCATTCCATTCCATAACAATATATATGGGCAAAATATTAAAACAAATAAATGCACTTAATGTCACACATATTAAATGAAATGAAAATAATTGTGTTCGCTAGTGGTAATTAATTACCGTTATATTTCACAATTAATTATCAATTAATGTAAATTTAAATTCAAAATATATTCACACATGATTAATGATAATTATTTTAATTACCAACCTCTTAAATTATGGAATAATTACTTACAAGTAATTAACTCCAAAATTTAAAATTCAAAGATTATCATGAAAATATTTTAAAATTATCAATTAATGAAATAATTTTTGAAAGGAAATATAAATCCAAATTTAATGTCATTCAAGATATATTCAATCATCTTAATGACATAATTTATCGATTTAACATTTAAAATCGAAATTAATAATTACCAATAATTTTAAAACAAAAATAATTACATAAAATACATTTAGGGTTTTCTAAGCAGACGGCGAACTTCAATGACCAAAACCGCGTCTCCATTACCCAACTATGACAGCGGCCGGTGCCATATTGCGGCCAATGGGCTACGCCCGGTGGCGGGAGCGTCCAGTCCGGCACGGTGCCGGGAGGCCGTTCGCAAGTTCGGCGTCGATTTTTGGTAATTTATTTCAGTTTTCGGTTTTCCAAATTAGTACCTTTTGTAAAATGATTTGGAGGCTCTAAAAATTCAAAAAATATGGAATTTTTCTTGAACATCAACAATATCATTATTGAACACGTCCAAGTGGTAGTTTATCAAAAACACTTCTAGTTTTTCGATTAAACCCAAAACAATCCATAAATTCAACGAATTTTTTGGAGTACTTAAAAAATTCAAAACTTCTGAAAAAATTCTGGCATGAACCTCAAAGGGTCAAGAATACACAGATTTAAATTCATCAAATACTACCAGAAATTTCTAAACATCACTGTAAAATCCAAAAATGATTACTGCATAAAATTAAAATGCAAATTAATCAATTTTTAATCCCTTTCATTTCATGAAACAATTAAATAAACTTCAAATCATCAAAAATCAATACATGAAGTGATGATTCCAGCCATCAGAAACATATATTAAAATGGGTTGATTTTCATATTATATATTCATCAATTGAATATAAATCATGAAATGTCGAAAATTAACTAACGACTATGTCAACACACAATCAAACTAGATAAAATACATTAAACTTGAGTAGGCTCTGAGGCCACTGTTAGAATCTAGTATGAATTTAATCGTGATAAACACCAATTCATACATCCCGGATTCTCAAAATAATGTAAATTAATCTAAACATAAAATGACAAATGTATGAATACAAGAATTCTTACATTTCAACGGAAGCGGATTGAACCCAATTCCCCACGTAGTGCCTCACGTGAAAGCCCCTCAAGATCCTCTCCAATGCTTGTTCAACACCGACGAGATGTCCTCTAGATTGCACACACCAAGAGGGAAGCGAACCGAGAGCTTGAACTTGCTAGAGTTTTGTGATGAAATGTGAATTGGAAGATGAAATCTTCCAATTCTCTAGAGAGGAGGGGCGGCTATCTTTTGAGGGGGTGGAGGTTTTTGTGATTCTTATGTCATGAAAACCTAATCCCCTCTTTAAATACCAAGTCCCAAAATTCCACTCGTTAAGCAACTCGTTAAGAAATCAGTTTAACTCGTTAACTTAATTAGACCGTTATGAACTTCTAATTAAATAATGAGTTACTAGTGAGTTGTTCTATTTTAATTAACTTAACAAGTCAATTAAAATACTAACGAGTCACTATCGAATAGCTTATCAAGTTATTCATCGATCTCAATTGCTTAATTGATTAAACTTGCAAGTTTAACCAATTGATGTTCATCAACATATATATTTGACAAATATATAAATATTGAGAAATACATTTCTCAATATATACAGAGTCTGGATAATTTCATTCATGAAATATTATTCGAACTATCATTGTATGTATTGAGCCTTCTAAGCTCGAGATAGTAGTAAGTTGTATAATAATAATAATTGACCAATTATTATTATTATAACTAATAATAGTAGATCTAGCAATCGCTCGCCCAACCTTAAATTATCATGAGAACCCACGCTAGTAATATACCATTACTAAGGTGAACACTAACTTCCAGTAATCACATTTAACCAGTCCGATAAATGAATTGATACATAATTGTAACAACTGGCACAATAAAAGGAAATTAATTCTCATTGATTTCCATAATAAGATTCCGGCCCTTGAGCCTTGAAGTTACCTTGACGGACCAATTGCTCGGCGGCCTCGACTAGGTTGACCAACTGAATTCTTGTCCCTTTTCATGGGTGCATTCCATCATGAAGTCTGCGGGGGCCCACATGCTTTTTATACTGCGTACGTGGCTTGTTCGAGTCAAAATTCACTACAAATCCATAGCCCATTTGACCTACTTGGGTTCTCCAGTGTCTACCATAGCGGTTGATCTGTAACCACCTCTATTGGGTGCTCCTCGAAATAAGCTTTTAGCTTCGGACGGTCCGCAATCAAGGCATCGCCCAACATTTCCATTGAGGATACCGTCTCAGCCCCCCTCATTACCCGACTGACATAATACACCGGTTTCTTCACTTTCTAGTCCTCTCGGATGAGGACACTACGTAGCGCTAACTTAGAAGCCGCCGCGTACAAGCGCATGATGTCCAATAAGGCATGCCATGCCAACATGATGCGAGAGCTGCGGTACACTTTCGACTCTTGAGGACTTCTTAGGTATGGAGTCCATTCAAACTCTCTTCCCTTTTTTATGGCTTCAAAGAAGGGCAAACGCCTATCCCCAGCGCGAGATATGAACCGTGTTAAGGTAGCAATCCCGTGAGCGTTGTCTTTGCCCATGTTCATGGAATATGCATGGCATGCACCACCGCTATCTTGTCGGGGTTGGGCTCGATTCCTCTCCGGCTGATCATGTAGCCAAAGAACTGCTTAGGAGAGTTACACAAAGACATTTATCCGGGGTTGGTAGGTTATACTTCCGTAAGTTTTCAAAGCTCTCCCGTAGGTTGGCCTCGTGATCTGCCACCTCCTAACTCTTGATAAGCATGTCATCCATGTAAAACTCCATGTTTTGGCCCATCTGTGTGGAGAACACCTTGTTGACCCGTCACCAGTAGGTGGATCTCCACGTTCTTCATCTGAAGCACGTGAGAGGTCCTTCTTTTTCTTGGCCCGGCAGCAATGCGCGCTCCCGACATACAGCAGGTGAACTAAGGACTCGGACATATCTTTTGGCTCCCATTATATCTTTTGGCTCCCGATAGGGCTAAACAACCGGCCGGCGTTGTGTTATCCTGATTGAAGCAATGGTATCACTTATACACCTCAGCTAAATTCCCATGCGGCATGCGGCACGAGAAATGCAGAGGCCAAAAGAAGCATGCAAGCGCTATCAGCCTAGGCGAAGAGGATAAAATTTGAGATGGAGGCTGGGGAACCACGTCTCGAGGAAGCCCGTGGGTCTAGGGACCGGAATGTTGTACCCTAGAATTGCCGGAGGAAAGCCCCAGAAGGCGGCCGCCTGAAGAAGAAATTCAGGCATCCCGTTCGATGAGAGGGATCCGAAGAAGGTATTCAAGATAGGCACGACACTAGGGGCAGAGCACGAAGCCATGCTCATCCGAGTCCTCAGGGAGTATCGGGATATCTTTGCTTGGGAGCCAAAGGATATGCCAGGAGTGGATTCGACCGTGTTGGTTCACCTGTTATACATAGATCCGCACTACAAGCCGGTCAAACAAAATAATAGGACATACCGGAAGAAAGGCCATCAGTGAGGAGTTGGAAGTTGTTGGGGGAAAATGCTACTCGGGACCTCTTGTTCCCCACATGGCTAGCCAATGTAGTATTTGTCCCAAAACCTAACGGGACCTGGTGGAGTTGCACGGACTTCACCAGCATCAACAGGCTTGCTATCGTTCGGCAATTTGGTTGACTCGAGCACGGGGTATAAGGTGGTGGATATCCTAGATGCCTTCCGAGGGTTCCACCAGATATTCATGGTTGAGGAAGATGTGGAGAAAACCGCATTTCTAACAAAATATGACATCTATTGCTGGAAAGTCATGGCCTTTGGGATGAAAAGCATGGGGGCCACGTATGAGATGATGGTCAATAAGGTGTTCTCCACTCAGATTGGTCGGAACATGGAAATCTACGTGGATGACATGCTCATCAAGAGTCGGGAGGCCGCCGATCATGCAGTGAACCTCAGGGAAAGTTTTGAGAATTTGCGGAGGAACTGACACATTGGCTCAGTCGGATAAGTATGCTGAGCGATCACCGGGAAATTCTTTGGCTACATGATCAGCCAAAGGGGAATTGAGCCCAATCCCGACGAGATAGCAGCTGTGCAGGCTATGTAGAGCCCACAAACACAGAAGGAAGTGTAGACATTGACTGGGAGGATTGTTGCCTTGACCCGATTCATATCTCGCGTAGGTGATCAAACTACTATCTTAAAAGCCATAAAAAAATTGGCCCCGAATAGACCGAAATGTGAACAATCCTTTCCAGAAATTGAAGGCATACTGCGGTCCCCCCATAGTTATTAGGCGAGACACATTAAGCCGAGGGGCGTCTTGTAGCTCACACAATTTGTCTCGAGTCGGCTAAGTAGCGTTCTCATGCCGGAGGAGGAGAAGGTACATCGACGATGTATTCGTCGGCGAGTGATGAGAGGGGCCGAGACCAGGTATCCCCCACGACGGAGAAGCGGTTTTGCCTTAAACAGTAGCTTGGAAGTTCAAGCCTTACTTAGAAGCACACTCGGTGGAAATGATACGGACAAACCCTTACGGAGAAGATCTTTGGAGAACCTGCCGATTTGGGCTAATAGTCACAATGGGCCCATAGACGGCCAGGATTCGACCTCCGGTACAAGCCACGGTCCAACATCAAAGTCGAGGCTCTGGCTGACTTCATGGTAGAATGTACCCAGGGGACGGTAGGAGAGGACCCGGCATTGATCAACCTGGTAGAAGTCACGGAGAAGTGAGTATGGTTTCTATATATGGACGGCTCAAGCAACCCGGGTGGCTCTGGAGCCGGTGTCCTATTGTGGTCCCTGGAGGGCGACAAGGTCGAGTAAGCCCTTCGATTTACCTTCACAGCCACGAACAATGAGGCTGACTATGAAGCACTCACCAATGGACTTGCATTAGCAAATACTTTGCACATGAGAACACACATCCATGTAAGACAGTTCTCAGTTCTTTGGTGGGCCTTGTGAAAAAGCGTTCAAATTGATAAGACTAATGAAAAGTTGGTAGTATATCTACGGAGAGTCCGCTGTTTAGCCAGACTTTTTAGGTCTTGCCACATGGAGCATGTATCTCAGGAAAGAAACCAAGAGGTAGATAGGTTGCCCCAATTGTCCATGGCAAAGTATGGAACCATGTAGGACTTCTCCCTGGTGGAATGGGTAGCCGAAGAAGCCTTCCGTGCGAAGGAGGTGATGGACCACATCCCGGAAGTAGAAGGGAGTGAACCTGGGCCATGGTACCAGGACATCTTGAAATTCTTGAGTTTCGGGGTTATCCTTGAAGACCCCCCGGTGGCCAATAAGATATAGAGGCGAAGCTTGAGGTATACTCTGCTAGACGGGGTCCTCTATCGGAGGTGTTTTTAGGGCCCGTTGTTAAAATACGTCAGCCGAGAAGATGGATGCATGGGGGCATGTACGGGAGTCATATTAATAGCAAGGATTTGACCCAAAAGATCCTAGGGTCGGGGTGATGCAATATGCAGCTAAGGATGCCCAAGATCATGTCTGGTGATGTGATGCTTGTCAAAGGCATACAAGCATTCTCGTCAGCCTCTCCATTAGGATAGTCAACATGTTGCCGAACACTTCTATCAATGGGGCATGGACATTGTAGGAGACCTTCCTAGGACATCCGGAGGCAAGAGGTACACCATTGTAGTAGTGGACTACTTCACCCAGATGGGTAAGCCGGGCATTTCTTGACGGGACCCGGGGAAGATTGAAGACCCGTGTTGGGGTGGATGTAGGAACACCGCGCTTCGTGTCGCCTCCCTGGGCTAACGGATGGTGGAAGTAATGAACCGGGTAATCTTTAGGGTATCAAGAAAAGACTCCAAGAAGAGGGAGGTTGTTGGGACAAGGAGGCTGCAGCGTTTATGGTCGTTACGGACCCGTACTGGCTATCGCGGCGAGACCCGCTTGATGCAGTGTATGGGCCCGATGCCACATTTGCGGTGGAGATTCACTTGAAACTGACTAGTGTCGTAATGAAGATGGCCTTTATGCTGTGACAAGGTTGCGGCTCGGCAGGCGTTTTTGGAAGAAGAAAAGAAGGTTCTTTGCCCGTCGATAAAATGGCTGATACAAGGTAAAGTAGCTGCTCGTTACAATAGAAGGTCGGGGAGAGATAGTTTTTGGTAGAGAACTTGCGTCACCCAAGAACACGACAGGCGTCCACCCACGGGAAGCCTAGAAAGTTGAGTCTCCCTGGGAGGATCCATACCTCGTTTGGAGAATTGTGGGACCAGTCACATATGAACTGGAAATCCTTAAAGGACAAGAAGTTCCGGGATCGTGGAATGCATGTCATCTGAGGAAATACTACGTGTAAGCACATTCTCTGTATTTCCTTTTGCTATTTTGAATAAAAGGCTAGGTTCAATTAGAAACTATCCTAAAAATTCAAATAAGTTCTATGTGGGTAGAGTGTCAATTATGCCGGTACTAAAACGAACCGATGGAGGCATAAATTGATAAAAATCTATCTAAATATTTGAGTATCACAACGCCTACTTGATTAGAGAACCAAATCCACTGTATTGGACAAGGAGGTTTTAGTAAAGGGAATGTCCATATGCAATCCGCTTGTGGCAAAAGGTCCACAATCCACTTGCTTTCATTAGCCAACTCGCCATGTCGACACGGGCTATCTCTAAGTGAATCTCCACCGGCAGTAGGGCGTCGGATCCGTACACCAAATTGAAGAAGTGCTCCCTTTGTGATGGGGTTAGGGCTTGGTCGGGAAAGACATAGCACTGTGAGATCTACTCCCCGAGAACGCCTTCCTCCTAGAGTACCCCTTGAAAATTACTACAGTTGACACTTCCGCCCGTTGGTTTGGGCATATGACACGGAAGCCTTCGGTGCTCATATCCGACTCCCGGCATAGGACTTCATCTTGGCGGCCATAGATTGTATCCTATTGGGAATCCGGCTCCGGCATCTGACACGAGTAGGCATCGCGTCTTCGAAATGATAAGGCATCTTTAGCTACAGAAGGCCAGAATATACCCGACCATAGGATCTTTTGAGTTAGGGCTTTACTATTAATATGAGTTCCATACATGCCCAATGCATCCTGTCCCGACAGTGCGATCCGCCCGACGGCGTCCAGGATATACATAGCTTGTCTCTAGATTTTATTGTACCGTCCCGCGATATACCTTAAAACTTGTCTGCGGATCTTGTACGGGAGATTTTAAGGGAGGATCCGGGAACTTCGAACATTCAAGATATCTTAGTACGGCCAGTGTACTCCGCCGCTTCCGGGGCGTTGTCCATTACCTCACTGCTTTCGGAAAACCTTGGCTTCTTGCTCCGGGGTGGAGTCTGTGATACATTACTCCGTCGTGGCCCAGGACAACTATCCGCCTCACTGATTTCTTTCTGGAACATCCTCCATGTGACAAGGCGAAAAAGTATACTGAAATTGCGGACTCTCGTGAATATCCTACCGTCCTTTCCTTTATCACCGTCGATATTGAAATCGCCGCCCAGCTGGCCCTTGACAGCGAGAATCCGTTCTTACATGGATGTATTACGCCCCCCAAGCATTTGCTAATGAAAGTCCATTGGTAAATTAGCCTTTTCTGACACTTATTATTTGTGGATGTGGCGAAGGGAAGGCGTATTAGATCTCGCAGTCCTACTCGGGGAGACAACGATAGAATCTGACCCGGAACCTACCTTGTGTTCTTTGATCCGCGTAAATCAGCGAGAATCATTTGCTCGGCGGCTTCTACCGGGTTATTAACTGCGAATTGTTTCTTGATTGACCCGTAGATTGCATTCCACCGTAAATCGGCCGGGCACAGGCTTTGATCTTGGTCAGGTGGCTTATCTGGGAGAGTCAGGCTTCAACTAATTTGTATTGCCCACCTGACTATTCATCCAGACCGGCTGGGGTTCTCGTGTATTTCCACAATGGCTAATCTGTGATTACTTCCACCGGGTGTGCCTCGAAAATGCGGCCGGTTTCTGGTTGCCCAGTCAGGCAAAAGCCAGCTTCCTCCGTTAAAGGGATGCGATGCCGGCCCGTATCTCTTGGTGACGTAATACACCGGCCGTTCCGCCTTCTCCTCTTCCCGGTGAGACACTACTTGTGTGACTCGAAGCTTGACGGATAAAGCTACAAGACATCCCCGGCCACGGGCCTCGCCAATAGCTAGGGAGACTACAGGTACTCCTTCAATTCTTGAAAGGACTTTTCACACTCCTGAGTTCATTGGAAGTCTCTCCCCTTCTTTATAAAGCCACGAAGAAGACAAGCTCCGATCGCTGCGCTAGATATGGTAGATTAAAACAATCTGTCAGCCTTTATGCCTCTTTTGCATTTGAGGGCTTTGCATGAATTTGTGACCCCATCTTTGTCGGGATTGGGCTGATTCCCACTGGTGATCGTATAGGTAGAATTTTAGGTGACTCCGAGGAACACACATATCCGGGTGGGCCATGTTGTTATACTGCCATTCAAGGCTCTCCTGGAGGTTGGTTTCGTGATCTACTGCTTCTCGACTCTTGATGAGCATGTCATCCACGTAGATTTCCATGTTTCGACCCGTCGGGTGAATGACGAACATTGACCATCCTCTGGTGGGTGACTCCCGCGTTCTTCAAGCCGAGATGTGACCGTCTAGCAATAAGATAATAAATTACTCAGTCTAAGCAGGTCTTTCTCATCCTCTTCCGCCAAGAAGATTTGGTGATACCCTCGGAAAGCATCCAAGAAATCCATGAAGATTTAGTACCTACCATTTGCCTGACCAAGCTTAACTGCCTCACCAGCGGATAGGTTCCCCGCCCACTCCTCCATGAGTCAGGTTTTTCTTGGCGGCTTGTAGTCTCGGGTCAATAGCCGGTGGACCGGCAGGGACCGGATCCGCCCCGGAATATCTTTTGGCTCCCGAGCAAAGATATCGGTACTGGGGACCGGATAAGCATGGCCGTACTCTGCCCACAGTGTTGTACTTTATCTTGAAGACTAACGGATCCTCAATCGAGAGCAGGGATCTCGATTCTCTCACTGTCACGATCGCCATGCTTGCGGCTCTCCTAAGTACCTCTAGGGTACAAACATTCCGGTCTTTGGGCCCGTGGCTCCTCGGGGGCGTGGTTCCCGCTCCAATGAAGCTTTATCCAGCTTTGTCGAGGCTAGATAATAGCTGCGTGCCTTATTTTGGCTCCCCTGTATTTCTTCGGTCCCATGCCACATGGGGAACTTCAATTTTAGGTGTATGAGTGACACCACCGCCTCGAACTGTGACAGTGTTGGCCGGCCTATTATCCCATTGTAGGCCCCGTCTGCCATGTCCACAACGGTGAACTCCACCATCACTTGTTTTTGCTATGGGTGCCTCCCCCGCCGTAACCATAAGGTTGGAAACCCCAGCCAGACTTCACTGCGTCCGCATGAACCCGCTGATGGGTGGCCTTGCGATCGATCTGGCAGCGGTTCGTTTCAACGAGATCTGCTTGTCAGGGAAGAGGATGTCCACCGAGCTTCCCGTGTCTACCAAAATCCGTCCCGCCTTGAAGTTGGCGGCTATCACCCAAAGTGATGTGGAAAGATCCTCATGTAGGCTCCGTCCACTTCAAAATCTTCCCCAGGAGAAAGGAGAATTTGGGAAACTCGGGCGTGCTTTTGATGCAACGGCGTTTATGTCCCGACTTGGCATAATAACAAATCCTTGACTCTCGAAATCGCCTCCTTCTTCCCAAAGAAGATATTACTCCTCCGGTGATGTTGGGGTCTCTAAACGGATCGACCTATCCTGTCGGCCTTGATTCACACTGCAGGTCTCCTTGTGGAATGATAATCAACTTGGCTTCCCATTGAATGAAGCCTGCATCTCGATCTTAGATGCTCGGAAGCCATCGGTATCGTGCCCATGATCTTTGTGGTATTGGCAGAACTTTCTCATATCCTGATTAAATGCAGAGAGTGATACGTCGAGGTAGCCGTGGTAATATACTTGTCCTCGATCCCGAGCCGTCGATTAGAGTCTTGAGAATTGAATGATCATTTCCCTCTTTTTACCTCCTTCCTCATCTGCCAGATCACCTTGGATGCGTGAGCAGTCACTCCTTTAGGTGAGGTCGGTGTTGGAGTAAACCGTCTCGATGGCGAGATCCTATCAGTATTTCCGTCTTACAGAGGCAGGGCTCTAGCACGGTGATCGTCTACGGACAACTTTACCTCTGCCGCCACCAGGCCCTCTTACAGACTTCCTCTAGCCGAATGTATTTGTAGGCCGTTGATTGACCTTCTCAAATCTGGGCTGCCTCTTGAGTGACTCCTTGAAAACGTGCTTTCGGCCCATGACACTTCCCGAGAAAGGCAATCGCGTAATCACTGATTGGCCCAGGTATCGAGTTGAACTCCGTTTGAAATCGCTCACAGGAAGAGGCGATTGGCTTCAGTCTCCTTTAATACGATGGTCATCGAGTGCTCATCTTATCTGCGGACCTGCGTAGGTCCCAGTGACCGGTTTTTGGTAGCACCGAAGGATATGATGCGCACCGGTTTGGTCACCCCGTCGCGTTGTCTTTTGACTCTTGCGGAGAAAGAGCCTCCAGCGTCTTTCTTAGTAATCACGGCTACTGAGGGAGGCAGGGGGCCGTCGTATACCGTGCTCCGTGGCCTCACCAAGCGGCTCACATTGTCTGTAACCGGTTCATTTGCCTTCCCCAAATTAGCCGAGAATTAGTAGGATTTCCCTCCTTGCATTTGAGAGCTACTCCGGAGGCTGGCATGTCATCTTTGGTAATATGGCCCCGTAATCATGGATTATCCACGGCCATTTCGGTGAAATAATTTCCGCCTTAAGCCTTGGTGCCCCGGTTCGTAGGTGACTAGTTACGGGATGTAGGGAGCCATCGTTCATGGCCCGACCATGGAGATCATCTAAGTTAAGTTAGTGTTCACGAGGGGTTATTTGCCGGTTATTCTCATTTGTTCCGCTGATAATAAGCAAAATGTGTGGGTAGTAGCTTTTTCTTGTCTGATCTCCCTCTTTGTGGTCGCAATGATGTTATGATCCGGTTTCGGTCTTTGGGCGGATCAAATCCTCAATCGAAACTTTGATACACGCTTGTAGTCCCAGCGAATAGAGTTCTGAAATAAGGACTAGTTGGCCGACCCGGAAAAAGTCCGACGATCAAATCGATGTAGCAGTCGAAAAGAGTTTAGTTTAAGAAAGGAGTATTTTGAATTATCGAAGTGAGCTTCTTGATTTCTTGCCAATGTTTACCTCACGATAGTTCTTTGAGACGGTTCTCCTCAAGCCTTGATGGCTATTTTTATTGCTAATTTAATGATTGGGGGCTCATTAAGGACCAAGTAATTACATATTTAATTGCCTTCTTAATTGAGCGAATGTGCATTGAGCGTCTCTAACGGTGACCTCCTCATTTCTTTCATATTTGGATGGCTTGACCCATTATTCGGGCTTTTCTCCACTAGCCCACTAGTGGTCAGAGTCCATTGTTTGATTTCTTCTTCCACGATCCGTATTGAAAGGACGTTCAGGTAATCTCAGGTCGGCCCATTTTAATTATGGGCCCGATGGTTCCCAATTGGATCGCTAGAATGCGTGTTAGTTAAGTCCATCGTTCCCCTGAAGGTTGTTGTCGTTACTCCTATTTGTTTCCATGATAATAGTTGAAATGTGTGGGTGGTGATTTTCTTAATGCAAGTCCCCTCTGTGGTGACCAATGATGATCTGGTCCGGTTTAGGTCTTTGAAATTTTGGATCGCGAATCCTCAGTCGAGCTTTGATCGCGCTTGGTCGGTCAGTAGGACTGAAACAAAGGACCGATTGTCGGCGGAACCACTCCGACGATCAGTGAAGTTTAGTTTCAAAAAATAGAGTCTTGAATTATCAAAGTGAACTTCCTTGATTTGGTTTCAAGGTTTACCTTTTATAAGCATCTTGGATGGTTACTTTGATCGAGCCTTGATGGCTCCTTCATTACCGATTAATGATTGGGCTCATTAAGGATCGAGTAATTATGGACTTAATTTCCACCTTATTTGAGCTGAACCAAGCTTTTAATTCTCTAACGGTCTTCTCTTCACTTGCAATTTGGATGGCTTGACTGAATTAAAAGTCGGGCCTTGTATTTCCCAGGCTCTTCGTGTAATTAAAGTCCATTCAGTTCTTGCTCTGATCATCTTGAAGGACCCATTTGTTGGGTTAATCTCTAGAATCGACCCATTTAATTATGGGATTATCGTATATCAAGTGAACACTTGATTTGACCTCGAGGTTGACCCTTTAATGTTTGTTGGACCATGCTTTGAGTGGCTTGATGAACCGCTATTACTATTAATGATTTGTGGCTCGTTAAAGAGATTAGAGTAATTATGATCTTAATTACCACCTTTATTGAGCGAACAGGCCGTTGGCTTCCGGCTGGCTCTCTTATACAACAAGGCTAGGCAGCTCAACCCATTCAATTTGGAGCCTTCGTGCTCTGGCCCGAACTGAAACCATAGGTTCCATTTATTCGGTGCCTTGTCCTTGCTGCGATCCATTTTGGGGCCGGAATCCTCCCATTAGGTGATCTTTAATCGCCCAACTTTATTTTGTGGGATTATCAGAGTTTCATCCCTATCAACGCCTTGATCTTGTCAAGATTTGAATTTATTCCCCTCTTGCTCATCGTATACCCTATGAATTTTCTCGAGGTCACCCCAAATGAGCACTTATCTGGATTAATCCTCAACTTGTTGGATTGCAACTGTTCCAAGGTTTCTTTCAAGTTATCAGTGGTTCTCTTTGGGTGTGCTTTTCAAAACCATGTCATTTACATAAATTTCGATGTTTCAACCAATTTGATGTGAGTGCGATTCACCATTCTACGATATATACATTTCAGCGTTTTTCCAATCCGAATGACATAACTTTGCAATAGTATAGTCCATATTTGGTTATCAACACGGTGTTCTCAGCATCTTCTGGTTTCATGCGAATTTGATGATAACCTCTAGAAGCATCCATGAAGTAAAAGACTACATGGCCCGCTTTTCCATCCTGATGGAAGCCAATGCTTTTATTATCCATTTGTTGTTTGTTTTCTTTTGTACTTTAGATCTCTGCAGGTATAGTTCTGGATCCTTCACTCAAAAGGCTTCAACCATGTTGCCATGCTATTTTTCTCCAAATTCCTCTTCTTCTATTTGGTTGGAAAAAATGCGGGTTCCACATGGAGATGATTTCCTTTGGGTAATTCCTCAGCCTTCTCTTACTACAGCGTTGTCTATTTCCTTTGGGGAATTGTAATCTTCACTTTTTCACTCACTTTCCTTGCGGTCATCACCTCACGATGATTTCCCGACCACACTTCCTTCCTTGTTATTTTACTTCCTCCCTTCTTGGCACATAGCCCGATGGCCCGATAACACATAGACCCTCTTACGGTTTCAACATATTTCCCCTATTCTTCTTGTTGTTCGGAACTTCAGTTTGAGGTGTATGATGGACACAATCGCTCTTAGTGCATTAAGAATTGCTCTTACAATGTCTCCCGTGAAGGGTCATTAATGTCAAACCTACGGAGAAGTGAGCTTTATTAGCCGATACTTTCGTTGAACCCGGCCGTGAAATAAAGGGATTCACGACACACCTAATGGATATATAGTGTGACCTTTGAATTAGTTAGTGGAATTGGCGGTTGAAGTTAGTGCTTTGATACAATCTTAACTTTTCATATGTAAATACAAATGTCATTGAACTTCCATTATCTATAAACATTCGCTTGACGGTGAAGTTTACAATTATGAGTGCTATTACGATTGGGTCATCGTGGGAGACTTGAATACTTTCTATTTCTCTATCTAAGAAGGTTATTGGTTCGCCTTTCTCTGGGATCGAGTGATTGAAGGACTATACTTCTCTGCGGTCATATGTTTTTCACGAGTTTCTAGAATCACCTTCTCCCCCCAGTCCTCTTGATATTGTATCGATTCTGCTTGCGACCTGGGGGTGGAGTTTGCTCGATTCTCCATTTGATGCGATCAGTTACCGTGATTGAGACTTTGACACCATTTCTCATTTTCTCTCTTTGGGATCTAGCTGAGGTTGTAAGCGTATGATCTGTCCCATTGTGCATGTGGTTTGTCCACATATTGCTTGAGGTAACCCCTTGTAATTAGATTCTCAATCTCATCTTTTAGATGTCTGCATTCATTTGTATCATAGCCTTAATCTCTTTGGGAAATAAGGTCTTGATAAATTTTGAAGAGAAGTCAACTCTTAGTTTTAGTTTTTACCACCTTTTAATTTTTCTTTGCTAGAATACCACCCCTCTTTTCTGGAAAGGTCTCTAAAATGCCTTAGCCTTTTCTTATTTATTTTTCTTATTCTTCAAAATAACACCCAACACAATTTTACCACTTGCATGGCTTCCCCAGTCGCGCCTTGTCTTTGCTCCTTTGGTCGCCACGCCTCTTTTTTTTCTTCTACAAAAACCACCGCCACAAAGCCACACGTCAACACATTGAAAGCCACTTGCCTCCACCTCTTTTTTCTTCTCTAAAACCACATACCAAACCACCTCCGCTGTAGAAGTCCAAAAATCCTCTATGCCCTTTGTTTTTAACGCCCCTGCCCTGTTGTGACCACCCCCTTGATACGGCCCATGCCTAGTTTTATTCTTAGTAGTGGTAGGGAGGTTGGGTTGGTGGTGGTGATTAAGGAGGGATGGCTATTTTTTTAGACATGTGGGAAGGGGATGGATGATGGTGGTGGTGATTTTATGGATGGAGAGATGATTGGTGCCACTTGGGGGTTGTGGTGGTGGTAGTTATTTTTGAAGAAGAATAAGAGGTAGAGGCTAGGGTTTTGAAGGTGGTGGAGGATTATGGTGGTGGGGGGGTCATGTGGTGGTGGTTTTTCGAAGAGGAAACAGAAGAGAATAGAGGAGAAAAAAGGAATGAGGACATTTTAGTCTTTTTTGGAGGAGGGGTGCTATTCTAGCAAAAAATTATCATTGGTGGTAAACATAAAAAGTGGTCAAGCTGTGGTAATTGTCCTTCAAAATTTCTCAGCAGAGTCTATCTTTGGAAGGCATATATTGTGGCGATTAAGGGGCTACGCCCAGTAATTCACCATGTAAGGTTGTTGCATACACTGAACTAAACCTTTTTGGAATGAGGGTGGGGAATAGTTTATTTTCCTTGAACTCTTCCCCCTATCTCATTGTAATCTTTCCTATATCTTGGGTTTCATTGGTGATGATGGTCTTTATTTCTTCAAGACTGTATCCCTCCACTCTCTGTGTTGGCCCTCTCTTTGCTGCAATAGTTCTATCTCCATAAATCTTATTGGTGGTCAACTTCATCTTTCGATGGGTACGCCTCTTTCTAGAGTTCTTTCCTCGATTTCCCATGCTCGGCGACCTCGATAGAAGGTCATGTATGATAACCCGATAAATCGACTTTGAATCCAAATTTAGTATCGTGTTGAACACTTTGCTTATATTCTCTTAAAAGCTCCTTGGGTAGCGAATAGTAAGGCGTGTCGTCCCTAGATGTATCACACGGATGTTTTATGTGGGTGGAGAATTCGCTTTCTCGGTTTGATGATTTATAGAGCTACTATGCTTCTCTTTCCTCTACATATGATATGCAGTGTTGAGACTTACGTGTTGTTCCTTCGCTCTAGTTATATATTAACAACGTTAAATTTTACTTCAGTTATTCATCAGGCGGATTTATTGTTATTAAGTAGTAGATCGTTGTCTTAAATCCGTGATCATCTGTGTATAGCGAATGAGTTTAGTGCTTAGACATATTTGTTAATCTGATTTTCAATCCTTGTAGGCGGCACCAATTGATTTCGATGTTTTTCAATCCACTCAACTCAAGTGAGTTGAAGTGGGGCCTTTAACTTGATCCATAATATGAACTAGGCTTTCTGATTTGGGTCTTATATTGAGATGGTTCTCTTGGACTTGGTTTCGTGAATGCGCCAGCTTATCTGGATTGGACAAGGAATGGAATTATCTTCCTTAGTATTGATCTTTGGTTCGTGCCCCCGATTGATCCTCCACCAAAGGTGTCATGGCCCCTAAAAAATTTGATCATGTATACGACCCCGCCAAAACTCCGGCCTGGCCCCAAAGTCGGGTTATGTGAATAAGTGTTGTATAAAACACTTGGAAAAACTAAATACCCGAGCTTATGGGAGTGTTGTGGTGTGGCCGTGTCGCATCCCGGTTTATTATAGTTAAAAAGAGCTATCGCTGACACTAGGGTTCAAAGCCCAAGACTTCTTTTTATGTGTTAAGGACCCTTTACCGAAAATAGGCGGTCACATCAATTCCATTTATGTGTGTCCTTTTACTTACATTAATAGAGCTTAGATTCATTCATCAATAATGACATCTTTCTTATTTGTTAACGAACTTTCTTCTAACATAAACACATCCATGTGTGTATCTGTCCGAATTTTGTGGAACATCAACCACAATAATTAGCATATTCATATTAGAAAAATTAAAAACAAATTATATTTTTATTAATTAATAATGTTAGTGAAAATTGAGCAATGGTTAATCGTCCCCAATGGGTAAAAAAGTCCTCAATTTCATTGAAAAATGTTGAGAATCGATATGAATCGTTGTCGATTTGGGGCGGTTCACCTCTTATTTTGATTCATATCCAAATGGCACCTCAATTGGAACTAAAGTGAAACCAAATCCTTACACCTTACAGTTTTGTTTTATACCGATATAATTAAGGAAACAGCGTTTAGTTCAATATTAAACTAATTATTGGCAAGTCTTAACATTATGATACTCCACGCACGCTATAGGTATACTAAATTTTTTTGTTATTCGTCAACTTTTGAATACTTTTGGAGTCCGACAATTTTAATTTTATTATTAAGCGATATGAAGTTAATGGCATGATGATATTTCTGTTCTGACATGTTTCGATGATCACCTATCTTTGACAAAGTTATAGTCGATCACCCGTTCCATCATCACACCGTTAAGCGTGAGGAACATGTGACTTTTTAGTAAGGACATTTTTTTCTTTTCACTTAATCGAAGGGGTGATCGACTCAAACTTTTTCAAATATAGGTGATCGACTGAGACGGTTTGAAACATAGGTGATCAACTAGTAACATTAGGTAAACATAGGTGATCATCCAGAGCATATTATTCTCCCATGCACTACTTTATTTGTCATTTGTAGGTAATAATGTTGGCGTATATGCATCACATGGAGTGCTTTCCAAAGTTGATTATTAACCATCAAAGTCACTGTGAATCTTGTATGACATTACATGAAATTTGATGGCTCTAATGGTTCGGTCAAAACATATTGGAAAAAGAAAACCAGAGTAAGATTCATTGAAAGACTTCAAGCCATGTGAAATGGAGATTTATTGATAAATTTACATAGACCACAATATTAAAAGGCTTTGATTGCATCAGAGACAACTCGAAGATTGAATTCTTCCATAAAAATATATATTTTGTTCGCAGCATATGTATTTAAGAACTAAAGGATAAATTATGCCTTTGTACTACAATCGAGCCACGCCTAGATAAAAAGCTCGTGTCATCCTTCACACAAAATCCCCCCTAAATTACGGAGAATAAAAACTATTTTATCTGATTTAATAATCTAAATTGGGTTTACCGTCAATTTGGATAGCTTTGAAACCTGCTTCTAAATTGAGCCCCATAACCTTTGCGAGTAACAAAAATCAAATTTTCCATAGTAAGAGAATCGACTAAAGAAAGTATTACAATGTCGTAAAACCTTATATAATTTCAAAACTCTAAAATTTACATAAAATCATTCAAAGTTTTTATTCAAGCATTCAAACTTACATAACAATATTTTTTTACTCAATCGACATGAA
This sequence comes from Lithospermum erythrorhizon, assembly GCA_019722365.1. Taxonomy (NCBI): domain Eukaryota; kingdom Viridiplantae; phylum Streptophyta; class Magnoliopsida; order Boraginales; family Boraginaceae; genus Lithospermum; species Lithospermum erythrorhizon. The sequence continues at coordinate 145,195 of JADFUC010001916.1, forward strand.
TATCATTACAATGACCAACGGAATAAACTATCACTGTTTGTACATGAACGAAAACAACAACAAACAAATTATAAATCATGGAAAAGGGGCATAAAAAGAGAAGAAGGCAGAGATGAGATCCAAGTAGAATCCCCTAATCCACTGTGAACCCAATGGGCGATTGAATGCATCACATTGTTAGCAGTTCTCATGATGTGATAGAATCTGACCTCCATACAACTTGTGAGGTATTGAATATCCCCCACGATGATTTCTACCTATGTAGTAACATGTTGTCTCCTTGTAATCATATTAATCAACTGCTTGGAATCACTTTATATAAATGCATCGCGTTGATTAACATAGGAAATTCAACCTCCTCTAGTAGCAGCAGCTTCTACGACAAAGGTGTAAAGCGGCATCTTGAGCTTCCAACAGCTTTAGCCTGAAAGAGCGCCATCACGTCGCTACAATTGCTTGGCTCCATCACGTGTTTTTGTCCTATGTTGCATCATTGTTTAGTTTTGTCCAGCGCTGTTGCGGTTTGATCCACCCTTGATTGTTGGCATTCGAGGTTTCAGAATCCGCCGTAGAGACTCTCCACAATGGTTATGGTTGAACATGCTCTCAAACTTTGCTCGAGCCACGCCTTCCTCCTCGAACTCCACCCTATTTCGAGCTTCGGATTAGCATGGTACGCACCTTGATCCGTTTCCATTCTCGGGACACCTGTTGTTGACAATGGGTGTTGAAAGGCCAATGATGGTTTGTAACAAGATTTTGTGGAGTCATGAACCATAACTTCACGTAGTAGGACTGTGATGAAATACAAATGTCTCGTCCTCCTTACTTTCAGAACATTTGAATCCTCAGGAACACCCCGCTTGATGTTTATCTTTGTTGAAAGAGATATTCTAGCGTTTCCATATCTAGATTTAGCCCTATGGAATCTTCATGCCCCATAATTTTTCCCAACTAGAATCAATCAAGGTACCATTGGTTCCTTCGCCTATAGGGGACCCTCAGTTTGTTTCTCTTCATCGCCCAACCAGCGCATTTTGCCGAGCCGTAAGATAGGTGCCCTCCTTTGTATGGTGCCAAATTAATTTGTCCCTAACAACACGGTGGCTTAACAAAATTTTCATTACTATACTCACATTATCCTGCAACAAATACCTTTCCATGGTATCTCGTGTACCCATTTGTATAGTTTGAAGCGGTTAAATGGTCGCCGCGAATCCATCGGATACAAAATTCATCTATTCATGGAATCCGGTTCAAATCCTAGGTGATAGTCCTCGTCCCTCTTTCGCCCGTGAACTCCTTTCTTAAGAATCTTCCGACCCTAAGATCATACTAAGAAGAGTTTGGACCCCCCTGTTTTCATCAAAGAAGATGTCCTAAAGTGTTTACAAGATTTAAATAACAATGAAGCTTCTTGAGTTGGTACCCTCCAACTTTCTTTTGCTAGCAAAGCGAAGTTCATGCACTCTAGGTCCTTGAAGCTGAGCCTCCTTAATTTATCATCCTTTAATTTATCCCCGTACCTTTCAATGTATTTTTTTGTCCAGCGTCTCCACTTTTGCCCAAAACTTTTAGAAATGAATGCTATTCGGAGGAAATGTCAATAATTCCCAAACGAAATTTAAAACAATTCATGACAAAGTTCGGGATGATCATTTATGTTTAGAAGATGTTACCCGGTCGATCGCTATATTTGAGGCCCTTCAAATGCGATCAACTTTATCTTTAACGAAAAATTATAGTCGATCACCCTTTCAATTAAGTGAAAATAAAAAATGCCCTTACTCAAAAGGCACGCATTCCTCACGTGACATAGTTAACGGTGTGATGATGGATAAGGTGATCGAGTGGAACTTTTTAAAGATAGGTGATGGAGTTTATCAGAACCATCTTGTAAACATAAGTGATTGTCTCTTCCATTAACCCTTGTAAAAATTGTCTATGTAATTTAGACTTAATTGTATTTTAATACAAATTAGTTGTCAGGCCTCAAGTTAGCCATTGAGGTAAAAATTTGGTAACTCATTTCGAATTTCGTGGTCAGCCTTGGTCAACAACATTAGGACTAAAGTGTACATAGTTCAAATTATTACATCCCCAATTATGTCTCACGTGGCTGCAACATAACCTTATTGCTCCCTTGATATTTTATTATTAATGACATAGATTGTATTGATTAATTTAATAATTTCATTTTATTAGATTAAAATAAAAACTAAAGTAATCTCAATCAATATGTTAAAACAAATTCTAAATATCATTCCATCCAAAAATATCACAAAATTATTTTTACCAAACGATAAGATATCATAAAATGACAAATAATGTGCCGTAGTTATTCGAACAAAAAGTTTTCGAAACTTCTCTAAATTAAGTACATTAGGTAAAAGCGAATGTAATTGGATAATTAAAACCATTGAAACTTCAAATTATCCCTTGATCCCAATTTTCTTTATTATGCACCGTTGTTGGATGCTCTTGAAGTATGCATAAATTGATATACATATACTCCGATTCAAGATATCTATATCTAAGATTCTTTACAAACATGTGTCTTGTACAAATGCCGAAAAGATGAATTAGTTGTTTAGAATCACTTTACAGGAATGATTCACGCCCGGTTATTTGACAGGTACAAATTCGTGCGGTCTAGCTAAACATTCCACTGACTAGTGGTGAGATAGCGATGGGAGTAGAGCAGGTGAAATCTCATATTGACCCCAGTCGTCTCATACAGGGTTCTGAATCGTCCCAATCTGGACACATTCGCTTGTCCGATGGATATCGATTTTTTGAAAAAACACAATGTGAGCAACTCCAACAAAACAATATACAATTAACGGCCGACACTTTTTAGAAAAATGATCCGCCATTGGTATTCCTAACCATATCAACAACCAACATACAGCATATATCGAGAGTGCTGTCTGACAACCTCACAATGACAAAGTATCTTAAAATAACAACTTCTGAGGGCAATGACACGATCGACAAAATAAAAGAAGAAGCTGTGAGGATCAAGCTGCTGCCATACTTCCCACCTAAGCATCTTGGCTATACCACGAAGAGAGCACATTGAAACAACACCACACATCAACCTAACCCAATAAGAATTGCCGCCGCATAGAATAGGGTATATGATAAGTGTAAGTCGTTGGCCGATGGATAGAGTAGAATTGATTGGTTGTGCGTGTTATTCACTGATTTTTTTCTTGGAGAGGGACCTTACATATGAAGAAGCTGGTGAAAATTTCTTGATCATTATGGAAAAAGTGTTGCGAAATAAAAGTTGTGGCTTTGATGAGAGTATTGTGGCAAAATCGGCGAGTGGAGAAAACTACGTGAGGAGCAGAGGAGGGGATGTCAGTCAATATCCGCATCTTTTTGAAAATAGAAGGCCCGGTTAAACTTTGTGTGTTATGTAGGTGTAATATGTGAATTGCTATGAAATTTGGGTAAGTGAGTTGGGATCGGAGGCGCGTAGGTGTTGAAGAGTAAATTCGAGGCCAGATTTTTATTGGTGGGGAGGCCCAAAATAACCCGTCCCATATAAGCATTATTTTAATATGATTTTAGTTGCCAGTTGAGTGTTTTGCGGTTAAAGTTAAAATTTGAATCGAATAATGATAATATGGGTTGGATGATAATATATTTTGAGCATAAATTTAATTTGACTCGTGTTCGAATTATGTTGTTAAGCGAAGAGAGGAAAAATTGTGAACGAAGCGAGACTAACCTCGCTTAAAGTTCCACCTACCACCTAAGTCTCATACTTATCTTCATTTCATCAAAACACAAAAATCTATCTTCTTCTTTTTCCTCCATAGAGGCGAACCTACCCTCCTATTTTCCACTTGGAATTTTTCATTTTAACGCAAATCTTGTAGGAATCCCCAGCTTCTATAATCTACGTTTCCCATCTCTCGTTCATCAAAGGTATGAGTTTTAATCTTCAAATCTCCTCATTTTAGGCTATAGTTGACTATTTGATGGTTTGACTTTTATGTTGACTTTTAGATCTTGACTTTATTATGTGATAGAAATATTATCTAAGTGTAGTTTATGGGATTTAAGGTGACTTTGAGTGATTATTGGGGTTAGAAAGTGGTGTATGTTGAGGTTCAGAAGCATTGACTTTTCTTAAATTAACTTTAAATTAGTAGTATTGGGAGATAGAGGACTTTAATATAGTTATTTGAGATATAAATTATTGGTTTGTTGGATATGGATAGGTTGAGATTGGGTTAAGAAAGTTTGGGAAAGTTAAATTATAGTATTTAGTGTTTAGATTGGAGGTTGTATTTAATGGTTTAATTAGTTGGCGATTGATTGTTGGATTGGTTGGAATGTGATTAAAGTGTTATTGTTGGGGTAATAAAGTGATGACAAAATATCGGAATCGATGAAGTTGATAATTAGAATGTAGTTACGTTTGAATTCTAGAAGTGTATACTAGTTTTGGGGATAGGATGATTACTAAGGATGGTGGTGAATTGTGAGATGTGGTATAATACACCGGGGTTTTATATTGATATTAGAGGTTATCCTCGTAATGTGTTATAAAGTATAATTTCTTTGAATAGGAGTTGGGCTTTGATGACCCCCAGCACGGACTACTATGTTCACCTTTTGGGCTGAGGTGAGTACAAATCTCATGATGAGACCACTTCATATATAATATCTTATATAATTTGCATTGTGGAGGATGGAGTGGGCCTGATGCGATTATTTGGAGGTGGATTCACCGTTTGTTTATTATTTGTGGAGGTTCCTCGTTGTTGTTATTGTGATTGGATTCTGTTGGTTTATTGTGGAGGTGGATTCCTTATTTGTTGGTTATTTGTAGGTGGATTCATATTGGTTTTATTTGTAGAGGTGGATTCCTCGTTTGTTCCTTTGAAGTGATTTTGTGTGTGGTATTGCCTTAAATGAATATGCATTGTTGATGGTTATAAACTAAGTAATATTGTGATACTCGTAGAAGAGGACTCTGTGATTTGAATGATTTATTCTTATGTGCTTTGGTTATGTATATACGTTATATATATATATATATGATTATATGTGTTTGGTGCGTCACGTGGTGACTGTATTCAACAGAGCAATAGGCGACTCCCACTCATGGGCGTTTTGCCTAGGTCTCTGGAGATCGATTGGTGGTGAGGATCTGTGGAGTCATAAGGTAGGTGGTGGCTTTCAGGAAGTCCTCGTGATCGTTCCCAACTTTTTGTTGCTGTCCGACTTTTTATATTTCTAGATTTGTGTGTTATGTTTTTCGTTGAAGTCTGGTTGTCATACTTTCCCACTATGTTGTATTTTGGATTTATATATCTTGGTTTGTATTTTCAATTTGGATTTGTATTTTGTTGTGTCTTTATTGGTTGTTGTTGGAACACCCACGGTGGAATAGAGTTTTGTTTGTTAATGTCGTGAGTCGTATTTGTGTATCCATCGATTGGTGACTACGGTGTGTATGCAGATTGGTAATGATCTTAACTTTCAATCACGGCCGACTTGGGGTGGGTCATTACAAACACATGATGATAAAAGGTTGTAAGATTATGAAGTTGATATGATGTTGAGTTGTGAGGATATGATGATATAGGGGAGTTAATAGCCAATGATATTAACATTATCATGAGATGTGTTATATAAATTAGATATTGTTCATGTATAGTATAATCTTATGGTTTGTAGCATGAGGATATTGATATGTTTGATACTAGGTATGTTGACAGCTTGTTAGGTCATTATGATAATAGCTTGAAATAATAACATATGTAGAGAATATGTTAAACTGGGTCTATTATGCATGAAGTCATAATGGATAGTAATATAGAGAATGCGGACACGAAGATAACTGAAATGATGAGATATATGTATTAAGGCATTATCAGTGTGATTATTATGTATGATAATGGGTGGTTATGTATTATTAAAATATTTAGTATGATATGGCCCCATATTGTGGAAGTGGATATGATATGTGTTGTGACTTATGATGTAGTGTCCGGTATTCTTGAGAATCAGCGGTCCATGGATCACCATTCAAAATCGGCCCGGCTTGACCATTGATCCACGATGTTGTTTAAAATCAGCATTTTATACTCGGTATTGATGGAATCCAAAGGTCATATGATTATGTGTGAATTCTATTCGGATTGTTGCGTTCTTTAATCTCTCTATGAGGTTGAAATTTGTGTGTCAGCTACTTGGTGTTATGAGGAGTAGCGGGAGAGTTGTATTAGTTGTTTGCTTGGTGTAGAGACAGCGAATGGCGTTGTTGTTCCTACGGGTTCTGCGGTGCCCGTCTACATGGTGTAAATTAGCGGGAGAGTTGTATTTTTATTTAGTCACCGTTTGTTGGAGTAGAAGCGAGTAAAATATAAGTAGTATATAATAAACATTTGTCAAGATTTGGAACATATAAAAAATTATTCAATAGAGTTAATAGAATAGCTTAGTGGAAAGACCTTGTTCAATGACCAGAAGGTCATAGTTCGAAACTCACCTCATCTCTAATTATCGAAAAAATAAAAATCAATAAAATTAATTTGAGATAAATTAATCAAACGTTCAACTCATTTAAAAAGAAGTGTGTAGTATGTTATTTAAACTAATTTAAAATAAAGGTGGGTGGCATTTCATTTCAACAATGTCAACGTATTTCATTAGCATTTTCAGATGAAAAAAAAATGAATGGACTATTTCATTTCGACGATGTCAACGAATTTCATACAATGAATCTAATAAGAAATATCTCTTCATAGTGGGTTTTCACCATATCGGAATTGAATCCTACCACACTAGCTAGTAACAACGTACAATCTGGTGGAACAAAACAGGATGTCAACTCTCCTGATTGGATCGTTGACTTTTATACTTGAAATAATATTCCAAGTCGTTTCTCCTTGTTCTTCCTCAGAACCCCTTGTCCTTTTAGTTTGAATTGGATTTAGGATAAATGTTTCAAGGCTCATAACGTATTTTTTTCGATCATTACTTCAAAATGAATGGAATTACTTGAAAATAATTAATTTTAAATTTAATCTTGCAAATACAATAACGTCAAACAAGTGAAATGGATTGAATGTTATTTTTAAATATAAGTTGTCTCTATTGAAAGAAGGAATCGTTTGACATTAAATATCTTAGCATATGATGTGGTTATAGATATTTGAATTTATCCATCTATATAACTAATTGGTTTTAGTATGGATTAATGAATTTCTTAACGTGAGTATCGAGGCCAGGTCAGCGATTTCGTCGTAATTACCGAAAATCGGGTTTCGCTTGGCCAGGAGGGTATTGCTGACCGTTCCACATTGAATATAGTCAGATTAATCATTTTATTATTATTGATGATAACTTTCTTGAGATTAATCATTCGATAGTTGAAGATAGCGGCGTGAAAATCCAGCGTGATGTGGTGGTGTGTGAAGTAAAACGGATAGTTGATGATGATGACTTTGGGGGTTTCTCTAATTAGAAAGGTTCAAAGAAGTATATCTTATTTTGGGGAATCTAGTTTTTGTCACCGTCATTTTAATAAACTTTGGCATTCTTGTTAAGCCTCGGTAAAATACAAAAATCTCAATTTTGGCATACAAACATTTGAAGCTTCGAGTTAAATGAGACGAAATGCTACTATACAATTCAGATTTCCCTTTTATATATTCCCTTTTCTAATAAAAAAAAAACATATTAAATCAACGCAGTTAAAATAATTGAAGCCCTAACGTTCATCATTTTTTGAATTATGTCATAGGCCCCGTCCCTGACATCTTGGACCTGGAGCCCTAGGTTAAAAACAATCTTTTTCGTCTCGAGCAGTCATAAGTTGCCATGTAACGCATTCTCTCCCTAGCATTTTGAGGGAAATTAAATATCAACTTTCCACCATCTCCTATAAATACTCAAACTTAACTTCCATTCATGTAATGCTATTTTTACAAGACTTGACTGCTATGGAACTACAACCCTACGAAGTGGTTTCATTTATAACTAATTTTAATCTGAACCGTTAAAGCAGTACAGTGTTAACGGATCTACCAAATCGATTGTCGGACCATTTCCACTCATACAGGGTTGTGTAGTCCGACTTATTGAGTTAATTGAAGGAAGCTCAGCGATCCAGCCCAAATCAGCAGGCCCAATTATTAACATCATAACTGATTATGCTCGAGGATATCTTATTAACACTCAATGAACGTTTAAAACCTAACAAATAAAGTCTACAAAAGTATTGAGAATCAGTAGTAATACGAGAGTTTTAATGCAAGATATTGACTTTTGGGGCAGAGAGTGCATGTTGTCTCCTAACATTACATTATTTACAACCATCCATTCATAAAGCAGCAAATGGTAGATTTGTATGAAATGTCACAATGGAGGATCAGAATAATATAGCGCACATAATAATGGGATAAACCTTTCCACAATCCAAACTTCAGTGGCCCGTACTTCCCACCATTTTGACATTTGCAAAAAAGTCGGATTAAAGAAATTGTTGCTTTTATGCTTCTTTGACTTAGTTCTATCTCCATTATAGACTACACCAATTCATGACTGAACAACTATATATGTAGGAGATTAATGTAGTTTAAGATTTTAATACGGAAGACAAAAACAAACATGTTTGTGTAGACAGTCGAAATTTATTAAATAAATTTCATAAAAATCGATTTATTTTAATCGGTGAAATCGATTAAAAGAAAATTGTGTCAGCGCATAAGGATTCTGGCTTGGCAATTAGGGTTGACCCGAGCCACAATAAAAATCGAACAACGGAACAATGAGGGTTTACAAATTAGGCTCACCGAAATTAAATCGAAGTCGGAATTAGGGTTTTTGCTCGTTAATTAACCTAAATTTTAACTCAAACAAGTTCCCAGAAAATAACCCCGAATTAAATGTCGATAAAAGGCTAGGGCTCGAAAATTCTAAATTCATTACATCAATTTGACTGTTTGGCCTGAAATGGAAGTTACGGAAGCTTTGAGGCTTAAAATAAAGATACATAGAAGCGGGTTTAAAAGCGACAACTCACGAAAGAATTGGTAAATATGAAAAGAATCTGGACCGCCGTAGCTTCATGAAATAAGGCCCATATGCTTGGGTAGGAACAAAACAATTTCATCATCAGCGAGCTGGAATCTGCGCCGAATTGATGATTAAGATAAAATACAGGTGATTTTATGGATGACCGTCAAAGAGCTGAAAGCCTATAAAATATCTCACAGTATGACTGGGAAACATCCGTCTTGAAACATACGCAAAAATACAACAAAAGCTCATATTCGACAAAGCTGAGTCACACTTTCTTCATCTGATACCTTAAATGGTGCCATCTTATCCTGGTATAAAGAAACTATTATTATATGCGAACTCCATTTTGGGTAGCTCATCATCCCAGTTTCCGGAAGAATTCAACACATGAAGCCAGCGTCATATCCTTAGCGTCTAAATTGTCCTCGGCGCCCGTCGAGTGTGGATGGAAATGATGTACTCGGATTAACTTTTCGATCCATCGGCTGCGAAACCTTTTAGGGAACCGAGAAGTGAATCTAAGCGTCTCGATCGACCTGATTGTTGCGAAACTCATCTGACCTCACAATTTGATGTGGCATCTGATCTACTTAACTACTCGGGACCATGAGTATATTTTAATTGGTAGAAATGAGCCGAAACATTGATCATCCTGCTCGCTTCATCACGTCATTCTTTCTCAGCGTCCTCGGAGTCCGAAACAAAATCCATCGTAATATGTTCCATTGTCACTTTCGAATAGGAAGGGTTCGCAGCTTGGCTCTATTTGGATATACGTAATTTGAATCTTAAACAAGTTGACAAATTGACATTTAGATACAAACTTGGCAATTTCTCTTTCATCTTAGGCCACGATATATTGTTCTTAAATCTCGATACATGCTTGGATGCATATTATATGGGCGTTGTGAGCCGTCCAAAATCTCTTTTTAACTCTTGCGAGAGTAAGGCCTGCGAATATTCGTCGTTGAGAGGGCTCCGTCATCTCTGCATACAAAAAATCCGATCTACTTCCGCCTTTACTTCTTTAATTATATTTTAGCAACTTCTCATGCTACATTTGCAACTCAAGTATTCAGTCAAGAAGAACGATTCAACTCTTATTTATGCCGACGAGCCTCCATCAAACTTTACCTCCTATTCCCCAAAATTAACACCTAGTTGTTTCATTTCATTCAACGTCTCCTTAACGCTTTCCGCTACGACTTGTCATCAGTACCAGCATTCGCTTTCTAGGATGATACTCAATGGAAATACTCGTATTAAACGCTATGAAACTCAGAATCCGCTTATTTTCAGTTCAAATCTCTTTTGTGGCAGGCGAGGTACTTTAAACTCTTGTGATCGATAAAATCTAACGTGTACTTTCCGTACAAATAGTGCAAAGCACTTGATTACAACTCCAAATCATGCGTCGAGATAATTCTTCTCATGATTTTTCAGCTGTCGCCGATGCATAATACTCTTGCCTTACCATGTTCATTAGTACGCATCCCATTGATGTGAGCGTCATTTATAAACTCTTTATAGTCATCATGTCTTGATGGAAGAGTCAACACTAGAGGCGGTGTCGGTTTTTCTCTTTAAACTCATTGAAAACCATTAGCAATCCTCACTCCAAACAAATGGAGCTCACTTGCTTAGTCAACTTGGTGGTGTTGGGATAATCGAGAAATCCTGGCTATAAATCTCCGATAATATTGATTAGACAGAAAACTTCTTATTCAGGTAATACTTGTGGGTAGTTCCCAATTCATCACAACTTGACTTTCGAGGATCGAAACACTTATACCTCACGAAATCACGTGACCCAACTTCACTTTTGACCCGAGTTCACACTTAGAAAATTTACCAAAAAATTTGGTTCTCTTAAGGGTCTCAATAGCGATTCTCGGAATTCTCTCGTACTCTTCCTCACTACTAAAATATATTAAAATGTCATCGGAAGCCAAACACCTACAAATTTATCCAAACAAGAGCGGAATACCGGATTCATGAGGTCCCTAAATGCCATTGGGGCATTAAATCGATCAAATGGCATCTTCACTTCGTAGTGCCCATAGCTTGTTCTAAATGCCGACTTGATGCATCATCCTCTAATCCTCAAGCGATGGTACCACGGCCTCAAAATCGATCTTAGAAAATACCACGGGCATCCCTCGGTGATCAAAGCGGATCGTGATCCCCAAGCGTGGATGTGATTCTTAATTGGTAACACTGTAATCGATACAATTTCAGTCAAGTCGCACTAGCGACAAGCAACACAGGTGAACTACTTCGTCGAATGAATTCCTTATTTAACAAGTCCAGCAATTGAGTCTTCAAATCCTTCAACTCTACAGGAGCCATTCTATATGGTGCCATAGAAATCGGAATAGTACCAAGAAGTAATTCTATGGAAAACTCCGCCTCTCCCTCTGAGAGGAAGTCGCACCTTCTCGAGAAACACATAAACATAATCTCTGAAACATGGACCTTTCCTAGTTAAAATCCCCTCCTTTACTTATGCTCCGATGACATAGGCAAGATAACCTTTTATCCACTTTCTGACATCTTATGGGCAACTAAAGAAGAAATGATGCAAGAAGAAAAGTTTTTCTATCTCCTAGGAAAGAATCTTAGATTTTTGAGGACTATATATTTGATCTTCTTAAGATGACAATCTATCCTTGGATGGGGTCTCACAAACCAATCCCCGTCCACGAAAATAAGGTCAAAATCATTCATTTCAAAAGGGAATGCATCATCTCTAGGCATTGATTTTTAATAACAAAGAGGCCGGTTCTAAATGCCTCCTCGATCTTAATGAGCTTTCCACTGCCGGTGTTGTTAGAATTAAAGAAGTGGGTATGAGGAAGGAGCTTCTCAGTGATAGGAATATGTGGGAAAATTTTATAGATATGAATGAATGAGTAGCACGGAGATAAACAGACCTAAGCTTAACCAGCCAAATTTAGAGTATTTGTGCAGCTCCTAGGAGAATCCACAGAGAACACATTTGGAGTAGCTTGCAAATACGACAAATGCGCTCAGCGCCACTACGACTAGTTCAGCTTGATATTACTATCACTGACTATTTCGGCTCCGTCAAGAAGTTTCCTACACCACCGAACCGACCTCCGCCCAGTTTCCCTCAGATTCTCTTGGGAACTCCGTCTCTAAATAGTTGTATGGGGTAGAAAGCACTAGTACTACCAGCGTTTCCTCGGGCGTACGATGTAATGTATTACAAACTGTCGACAAAGGAAAAAAATCACTACTCTTAAAGACAATTACGAGATCTTGCTTGACCCGGTCCTACCGCGGCTTAGACAACCGTCGTTTCCGCTTTGCAACCTTTGAACACACTCACACAGGATGCTTCCGAACCCATTAAATAGTCTAGACATAGAACCCGGCGATTACCTAAATCGAGAATTTCTTTGCCGGGGCGCTCAAAGCGACTTCTGACGAAGCAGCTGCGTTCAAATGGGCGTCCACAGGAATCCGAGAATTTGATTTGCCACCTATCCTAGAAACATCGTGCATCCCTGCTTTTTCGCCACGGATTCGAAACTCAACTTGACTCCATCTGCTTGTAAAGCATCATTCGGCGTCTAGTAGAAAGGTCCGCAAAATTCCTTGGCTGGCGAAAATCTAGTGCGGATCGGTTAAAATATAGTATGAATATAGATAGAACACCAAATTCATACATCCGGATCACGAAATAATGTATATTAATCTGAACATAAATTTAATATGAATAAAAAGAGTTCACTTAAAATTTGCAGCGGAAGGCAATGAAACCAACTCCTCAAGACAAAGTTTCACGTGAATGCCGCGAAAACTCTCGATTGTTTGTCGACACCAAAACGATGTCTCCTAGATTGTACACACCAGGAGGGAATCGAATCCGAAAGCTTGAACTTGCTAGAGTTGTGAGGAACAAAATGGAAGAAAATCTCTTCCAAATTCTAGGGGGGGCGGCTTTTGAGAGGAGGGAGGCAGAGTTTCATGAAATGAAAACACCTTGTCTCTTTCTTTAAATACCAAAAGCCTAATTCACCCGTTAGCTTAACCGTTAGTAGGCGGTTTAACTTCCGTTAACTTAATTGGGCCGTTATGGCTTACAATCAAATAATAAGTCAACTGATGAGTTTGTTCCATTTTAATTAACTTAACAAGTCAATTAAAATGCCTAAGTCACTATCGAATAACTTATCCAAGTTATTCATCAATTTCAATTTCTTAATTGATTAAACTTCGCAAGTTTAACGATTGATGTTCATCGATATATATTTGACAAATATATATATGTTGTGAGATCGTCACCAATTTTAAAGTCTTGTTTAATTCCTTACATGAAATATAATTCAGATATCCTTTGTATGTTGTGTGACCTTCACGAGCTCGAGATAATAGTAAGTTGTATAATAATATGTCGACCAATTCTTATTATTATAGCGATTAATAGTAAGATCAATGATAAGCTGTAACCCGCTTAAATTATCGCGAGAACCAGCTAGTAATATACAATTACTTTATAATTTGAGCAACAAGTTCCGATGATACATTTAATAGCGTGGAAAATGAATTGATCTGTGATTGTCGCGGCGGGCATAATAAGGGAATCGTTACTAAAATTTGATTTTTGACACTCCTGACTTTGCCGCTTGGAAGATTCTAGATACGATTTCTTTAACCGCGATCTCACAATTAGGTAGGCTAACCATAAGAAGTATGTCATGAAACACCAGCGACTTTCTTTACTCGAGTAGGCTGAATAAGCATTTATGAAGAATTAAGCGAATGTTCTTATTAATGAAGGCACGAGACGCTTCCCTTGTATATCGAGACGGATAAATCTCGAATATATCAACATCATCGTTATACTGTTTGTGTATTGACATATGGATTATGATCCCGGCTTAAGGCGATTTGGTCACATGGTGAAATCTGAGAGCTTATATAACACGGATAGTTATGTAATAGGTCTAAGGGTGATAGAACTAAAATTCTAAACAAATATCATGGCTACACAGATATACATATCTTACATGAATTCGTTTAGATTATGACTCCCGGATATTAGGACCCGTGGCCATAGTATTGATCTAGTCATAGCATTGCGTGATCAAACTTGATCATTAATCAATCGCCATGTTAGTCGTATGATCTTGTCGCCTAACTATCGACATCGGCCAGAAGAGACCTTTAGGCTATCACTATGTTTCTAGGCTTGAAGGGTATAATCGACAATTAAGTATTTGCCTCTACAGAAAATATAGACTAGCGAAGAGTTTAACTTTACTCATCGGATCTGATACATGTATATTATGTAAATTTAAAACATATAGACGTAGCAAACAAATATACTAGAATATAAGAAGCAACAATATTCAAATATTTATTCACATAACATGATATATACATCTTGTTTCAGCTTAACCTAAACATGGCTGCAGCATTGTTTTAGGGCAATATTAAATGCGTCATCGCTTTATCTGTCTTGATGGTTTGGTAAAGGGAATTCGACGAAGACCAGCCTCTCTTGCTACTACGTACTTTGATGCTCGCCTCTGTCCAGCATATCTTTAGTTCGGTGATACTTTTAAAGATTGCATGCTTGGTTTGGCGATGTTAACAAGGTTCCTTGCTTATTTATCGCCCGATATTAATGCTAAGCTAACTCATTTGAATGACTGCGATCTCTTCGGATTACGTGGTAGAATCGGAAGCAGTATACCTTACAGGAACTCCTCAGAATGTTGCTCCGCATTGAGACCAGTACATACCGGGCGGGAATGATAATTAAATGCAGTAATGGAGTTTGGCGGCGTATTAATTTAATTACCAGTAACTTCTGGCACTCATCATCTCGCGTATACGAGAAACATCTGGTTATTACCGAGATGCTTGAGATGCCTTCGCTTATGACCCGGTGGCTTTCGCTTTGGATTAGCTTGGTATCTACTTGGATTTATACTCGGTGCATAACATGGCATACATGATGGATCCTATAGCCGGGCGTAAGATTGCATCCTTCTATTTGTTCATCTCGGCTAATTAAAATTGGGGCCATTGTGCTGCAGGTTGAACTCCGTGTCATGGGAGTTTACCGCTTCTTGGAATTACTCATATTGGAACCTTTGTAGTACCTTATTCACACGAATTATCTGACCAAAGTCGAATTAGCCTCGTGAGGCGATCCCGGTGGATCTTTATTCCAAGTATATATTGTGCTTAAAAGCTCAAGTCATGAACGAGAAACATTTCTGTGACCAGTCCTTGGCTGAGTTTAGTAACTTCTAGATTGTTTCGATGATAAAGCATGTCATCGGCCGTAGAGGACTATGAATGATACATAACTCCCACTTACCTTCTTGTATACACAAAGATTCTTCTTAAGTTCTTGATGAAATCAAAATCTGATTGATTAATCAAAAGCGTAAATTCTTGTGGGATCTTTCTTGCAGGCGTAAATGGACCTTTTCTTGACTTGCATGCAAATGTGAGTCACTAGGACATGTAAAAAGCACAGGTTATACATATACACATCCTCCTATAAATTTCCCATTCGGGGAAAGCAGTCTTTACATCCATTTGCCATATTTTATAGTCGCCAAATGCGGTAATGGCTAAGATTATCCGGATGGACAAAAATTAAGTTTCGTCATAGTCCTTGTGAACTTGTTTATTAACCCCTGAGTCTAGCTTTGAAAACATTCGGCGTTTCCGTCCTTATCATGTTTCTTCTTAAATACCCATTTACATTCGGAGAACCCCATTTTGGGTAAATCCAGCCAAGGACCCGAGCCTTGTTCAGTCACATCAGAATCCATACGTTTCATGGCTATTTTTCATTTGTCGGCGTCCTTGCTATTCACAGCTTCTTTGTAAGAAAGTGGGCTCGTCCACTGCGATAGAAAGCTTACCGCCCATGCAGTGCTGCAGTTCGTGGCCGATCCTGTTAGATCTCCTAAGGGTTGATTCTTTGAGAACTTCACATTAAGATCGAGAGCTGGATCTTCTATGAAGAAAGTACCAATTCTTGTGGTGCGTCGAGATGTACGCATTAGATGCATCGACAACGACTTCATCAGCAGGCTTCATCAAGATGAACACCATTACTTAGTCATGCAGACGGATATTCCTTTTTCAAGGAGGCATTTCCTTGTTTTATGATAGAAGATTCTATTCTCTTCTTTAGGTAGAGAAAGTAATGCTAGATATCTTTATGAAATAGCATTTGCTCCAGTTTGGGCTCAAGTTTATCCTTTGTTAATCTCTTAACATAAAAAGCGTCCACCGACCTCGAATCTGAGAAAACCCAACTTGAGAATCTTTTCCAAAACCCCTTGATTCATGGGAGTTTTCTCACAGTGACTTTGTTGGACATCTGTTTTAGGTAAGGGTATCGCTAAAGTGCGTATCCCCGAGAAATTAACGGTAGATTAGATAGGCTCATCATAGATCGAACCATATCAATAAGGGGTTGGAGATTTCTCCTTTCAGACATGCAGGTATGATGTGTTCTTTGGAGTGAGTTGTGAAAACGATAC
Source organism: Lithospermum erythrorhizon (assembly GCA_019722365.1). NCBI lineage: Eukaryota > Viridiplantae > Streptophyta > Magnoliopsida > Boraginales > Boraginaceae > Lithospermum > Lithospermum erythrorhizon. The sequence goes on from JADFUC010001916.1 coordinate 161,787, forward strand.
CCGCGCTCTAAGATGAGTATTGAACTTCGTGACTGTGAAATATTTACTCCACCTCTATCGGACGGAGAATCTTTGACCATCTTGTTCAATTGGTTTTTATACTTCATTTGGAACTCCTTGAATTTCTCAAAGGACTCGTGTTTGTGTCTCGTCGGATACACAAAACCGTATCTCTGCATGTCGTGTTAAATGTAATGAAGTAGTTATAAACTCCTGCTGTGGAGGAATGTGTTCGTTGGGCGCGTACATCGGTGTGTATGATCCCCAATAAATGCCACTTGCCCTTTCATTGAATCCGGTGAAGGGCATTTTGAGTCATTTTCCCAAAGGCAAGATTCCACGCTTATCGTATGATTCATAATGTGACAGTATTCACGCGGAGTGGAGTTTCTTATTTCGGTTCTCGTTAATATGACCCCGATACTTAAATACCATAGGTATGTTTGGTTTTAAGTCATTGAAGCCATTTACAATTTTAAGTTTATGATATACGACTCGATGTGTCATGTCTAAAAACAGACAGACCATTTTGAAGGGATTCGTTACCGTATCTTGCCGTTCTACGGTGATCCTAAATTCATTGGGATCTATTGAAATGAAAAATCCATCATTATTCGAAAGCAGAAAGCGAAATAATATTAGCACAAATTGGGTACATAGTAAATGGGTGATAAGTTCAAAACAAGGCCCGTGGGAAAATTTAAAAGCGTGGATCCTACTACTGAGGGCCGTAACGCCCGGCGTCGTTCCCTGCTTAGTAGATCCATTTCACGGCAGGATCTGCGTATTATGACAAATATAAAGACACAAGTATAGTGTCTAGCACCTGAGAATTAAGTTGTACAAACTTTAATAACATACATACATTTAGGCTTGGTGTTTATTAAATCATTTTTCCTATCTTGATTGAATTTCCCTCACGGGTCCGCTTTCTAGTGACCCCTTGAGTTTGCAATAATGCTTGAATGTCATCTGCGAAGGCATGCTACTTCTACGTCTTCTTTGACATTCTTGCTTGAGAGCAACGTCGAGTAAGTGGAAAGGCCTCTTGTTAATGCTCAAAAATTCATTACTTGTCGGCATCATTAATGGTTATTTGTTTATGAATCTCGGCGAGGGCTTGATCGACCTTGTACCTGCTATAGCCTTTGATGTACCTAGACATATCGCCGAGATCTCATGGTGATAAAGAACTCTAACTTGGGGCTTATACGCATCCGAAGGATACTGCGCGCTTGGCGAGATCCGTTACCTCCCAGTGCTGTGTCCCGAGCTGCCATTATTTGACTGCGGTCAATGAAGCGAAAGGTTTCGTATTTCTCATATTACGTATGCTCCTTACGATTCACTCAAAAGAGCTTACGATAAATGTCATACATGATACTAAATGCATCACAGGGCACGAAACTTCGGCTCCATCCAGTAAGCCTAAGACTGCTGCGTTTAGAGGAGTCCTTTGCTTATCTGACTCGTATTTCTTCCGGGCGTACACGTGATGTCCTGAAGGCCTTATAGGAATTCCTTTATATAAGGCGTATTCGATCTAAAGTGCAGCAAGACAACCTTCAACTCTTGAGACCCGTCTCAAAATTTACACCATCATACATATAGCGATTTAGTAGCCAGTTTTGAGCGAGTTCTAGGGTGAGTAGGTAGTACATGACCATTACAATTACAAAAGAATAAGTAAATAAAGACAGAATGGAGTAAGCTATCGTACTTTAAGCTACTTACAAATAAATTGTAAAGTAAATACTAACACTTCAAATCTCCAGAAATATATTAGTATCAAGACCTATTATACTCAAATTTAAGCAATGACACTGGCATTTTGAATCCACTATAATGGTAAATTTGTATCAACCGATTATGTAAAACTACACTAACTCTTGTGTCGGCTAGCATCACTATTGAGATGCTGCAGGCTTTCGTATCTTGATAAACCGGTTAAGCATACCAATTAAACAAACTCAATTACTTGGAGTGATCATCTTAAAGGCCAGCGTTAGTGGAAATCCAACTGACATGATCCCGTTGTCATATCAAATTGCAAAGTGCTTAACACGCGTCGCGGTGTGCCCCGGATATTCTGGCCCGATTTCCATGACTTTAAATTGGCTTGATACGTTGCTTAAATTTTAAATGGTGAGATTATTATTACTTTACTTTATTTACCATATAATTGTAGCACATAATAGAAGCATATGTGTAACATGAAAAAATATAACAAGTAATGCGCATTCAAGCGTATGATATGACCCTAGGCCTATTACATTTCAAAACATAAAAAACTAACATTTCCCAGCCTATTACATTATCATCTTTGTCTTAAACCTGGAATCTCAATGAAACGTCTCGAATTACAATTCAAATACACTAAACCCAACTTATGCGACATGCGAGAAGCATGTGGGAGAAAGCAAGAATGTTAAATAAGTTAATATGACTCGGCGGGTCATTTCTGATATCGATGCAGCAGACAGAAATAAAACATGGGTCATATCATATACCTCAGATTCCGTTTCCACGCAATATATATAGGCAAAACATTAAAACAAATAAAATACTTGCCAGCTTGTGTATATATATATTAAATCAAATAAAATAGAATGTGTTCATAATTTGACTAATTAATTACCCATTATTTTACAATTAATTATCAATTAATGTAAATTTTAGAATTTAAATATATTCACACATAATTAATGATATTATTACAAATAATTACCGTCACTTAAATCATGGAATAATTTATACAAGTAACTAATAAAATTCAAAATTTAAAAGTTCATGGAAAATATTTTAAAATTATCAATTAATGTATATTAATCTAAACACATAAATTATGATATGAATAAAGAGTTCTTACGTTGCGTAGGAAGATGAAATGAAACCAACTCTCAAGCCCAAAGAAGTCTCAAGTGAATGCCCATGACTCTCCAATTGTTTGTCGACACCAAAATGATGTCTCTGCATTTATGCGCACCGAGGAGAGGGAATCGAATCCAGCTTGAACTTGCTAAGGAACAAAATGGAGAAAATCTCTTCCAATGAGCTCTGGGAGAGGCGGCTTTTGAGAGGGAGGGAGGCAAGAGTTCTTTAAATGCAAGAAAGCCTAATTCCACCCGTTAAGCAACTAGTTAAGAAATCGGTTTAACTCGTTAGCAGTTAGATGCGTTATGGCTTCTAATCAAATAATGAGTCACCAGGCTAGGAGTTGTTCCATTTTAAATTAGCAGCAAGTCAAATTAAAATACTAAAGTCATTGTCGAATAACTTATCAAGTTATTCATCAATTTGATGCTTAATTGATTAAAAGCACATAAGTTTAACGATTGATGTTAAATGATATATATTTGACAAAATATATATATGTTGTGAATACATCTCGATTCTGGAATCTCATTTAATTCTGAAGTCTCATAGTTTAATTCGAATATCTTAGGTATGTTATTGTGACCTTGAAGCTCGAGATAATAGTAGGATTGTATAATAATAATAATCGACCAATTACTATTCTTATAACGATTAATGAGTAAGATGTAGCAATAGAAACAAAAGCAACCCACCCAAATTATCATGAGAACCCACGCTATTGTCTGTGATTATCACGGCGGGCATAATAAAGGGGAATCCATTTTCATTGATTTCCAACGGAATCTCAATTCCAGCTTTGTTCGGAATATCTCGGTTTTCTTTCCTACCGGCTAACATGCACCTCAGGGAGTAGCGTAGCTACGTAAACCTCTTCGTAATTAAATTGACACTCTTTGCCCCCATTTGGTGAACCGACTCGGTCTAAGGCGGATATGTGCGTTACAAGGCCGATAGCTCTCTCTAACCACATTCGAGAGAGTAGGTCCCTTGGCACGATTAATGGGCCAGTCGCAACGAAAGATCGGTGCACATTTTCCACGATCGAGCTCCACCGTACAACTTGTAAGCGCAAAACTTGGTCCTCGACTCATGATGGCCACGCCCGCAAGCTCGAATATGGTATCCAGATCTCGAATGAACTCCAATGCCTGAATAGGTGAATCCGCTTCAACAAACTTTGGTGGCGAGCAGGAAGCGGTCAAACTTCTTTTCCTTGCAACTCGACAACTTTTGCCACAATGATATAAGGTACAATCTCTCGATCCTCATCCATATTTACCCCTGAACCTTGTTGTTCCACACTAGGCTCATCACTGCCTACAATGCTATCCACATTTTCTGCACCTCTCGTACTTACTCCATGGCGCCTCTCGCGCCTCACCTCCTCCGGCGCGCCTCACAGTAGCTAAATACCATTGCGCCTCCCAAACTGCGCCTCTGGGACACCCAAACAAATAGCCCTACGTGGTGGCATCCTCAATAGTCTACGATATAACGAAAAAAATGAGCTTGATCGGCCTCCAAGAAGACTCAGAATATGGAATAGCCTCTTCAACAGCTGTAAACTTAGGCACATAACCATACAAGACATATAGACCTTAAACTGGAAGCTCGTGCGAAGTGTAACGACCATTTTGGTCGGCCTTGGCTAGGAGTTAGGATCGTATCAGCCACCGAGCAATGAGAGTCGCCGTTGATGGATGTGACATAAAGACTTGCGTTGATAATAATAATAATAATAATAATAATAACATAACTTTATCCGTAGAGGTGAACGATAACACACCACTAAAACAAATCATCCAGCATATAATCATACATGAAAACTTTTGAATAATACAACCAAAACATCGTAACGACATAATCTCAAAGGAAATAAATCGCATAGTAATAGTATGTTCAACGACCACAGAAAAATACCAACATATGTTTGAGGACACGACAAAAGAATCAATAGGGCGTTGATGACATACCACACGTCTGGTCTTCATTTTACAGCAACTTTTCGAAGCGTAGCTCTGACCTCGGCAATCAACTCCTAACAACTTAGGCATAAAACACACGTCCATGAAGAAAATAAGGGTAAACTACGAAACTAGTGAATAAATACTCCTTGCGGGTGGTAACGGCCAGCATCGTGCACATGTAAAAGAGCATAAATACTTATAGGCATAATTTAAATCATAAACACGGGCATAATAATATAACATCAAGCATCAACGGTTGTATCAAATACCACGACTTATGAATCAATGCTTAGAAGTTCCATGAATCTGATAAAACTTCATCGGCGACACTTGTGAGTACACTATCGACATAATACTAACCTCCCTTGCATACCAAACACCGTTCACATGACCATTAAAAATTAAACAATGAGCATATGTATAAATATATATATACACTTCCTCTACTGCCGGGGAGGCCTCTTTGTGTCAGGTGACCGCGAGGATTTTATCTACCGTGCACAGCCAGTGCAGGCCAGCGTCTGCTCCATTTGTAGCTCTTTGGATGCGAGCCATCAGCGTCACACAGCTCTTGCTTCATGAGCCCGTTATAGAATATCCATAAACCACCAATAAATCTTACACTTGGCCCAATATAGCTTCATTAATTAAACTCGTGACCTATGCTTAAACATTAGTATAACATTGCCATTTATCAAGCGCTATATGCAGTATAACCCAGCTATTTACCACGAGCTTCATTCAACGACACACATATATTTGATACACATAAACACCATATGTAATAAGTTATCATACGTGAGATATGTACTGCTTGTACACCGAGCAGCGAAATCTACTAGTATTGACTAGTTAGTCCTGGCAGTTCTCGGCTTCGAAGTCTATTCAAAACAATTTCATATTCTAACATCTAAATAGTTTATGCTTTTACTCTAATATAGTTTATTATAACTTTTGAGTTCTAGACTTATTTTACATTTGAACATCATAACTTCATAAATATCATCCCCAAGATTATTATTATTTCGAATTTAACTCCCTTTTTAAAGTATCATTTTTCACTTTAGAATTTCTCCATTGTCACTTCTTTAATTTCTAAATAAATACCCAATAAAACCCAACTCAAAATATGTGTTAAGATCCCAGCCATTCTGTCCAAAACCGATTTTATGCCTCAAAAACTATTTTTCTCCATTTAAATACAATGCTAGTCACTTACTTGCCCATAGAATTAAAATAAATAGTTAAACCACTTTTTTTTTAAAATTCCACAATTTGGTATGTAGCTCATCTGGCGTTGAGATTCACTTGAAATATCATCAATTTTATTTCAGCTCCAATTTATCTCCTCTTGATTTAAAAATATATGTTTTAGTAATTAAATCACAAAAAATAATGCAAACAATTTCAAAACGCGAATCTTGATGAAGTTACTCTAGATATAGTGGGAATGTGAATTTTAATCTTTTTAATTTTCTCAATAATATAGTATTGATTTCATATTTTATACTTTACAGCCATTTAACTTACAAAATCATAATAAATGAAAAGCGACTCGAAATCAAACTTCTTTTCTGAAATCAACTCCAAATGTTGCCAGATTATTTATGTAGAAAATCATCACATTTAAAACATATTTCCTATTTATTTAATATTTATCTTTAAAAGGTCAACAATAGTTAACAATTACATAGATCAACATCATCTTCTTAAAATGTTATCATCAAGAGGTTCTAGCATCCTTATTTATACTTTGATTAAACATGTATGGGCAAGAGATTGTCTATTTTAAATTTTAAATCAAAATCAACAAAAGTCAACAATACAAATAGTTATAATCAAGGAAATAATTTATACTTAAAGTTAGAATGCTTGGAGGATGAACTTGAGCTTGTTTTTACTTTAAAAATAGAGAGATAAATTTGGGATAGGGGGAGAGGAGGTGTAGATGGCCATAGGGAAAATGGAGGATGAAGCTTTTCTTTTGTTTTTGATGTTAGAAGCTTACTTATTTAGGCCCAACTCCAACTATAGTTAAGTTAACTGGCTTAATTAGTTTAAGTAGTGGTTCATGATAAAACAATGGAATGGTTTATGATTTTGTGTTAGTAATTAAATTAAATGTAAAATGTATAAAAATATATATCACCAACAATACTACACGCCTAATATTATTTTCAAGGTTACCATTCATATTATTTCTCGACTCGACTTAACTATACTACTCCAAAATTATTTATACTACGCTTGAGTTGCCCCGAAATCGACCAATATAATATTATTTTACTAATTTCTCCAAAATATTTAATCTCGCTTACGTGTCGCTTACCGAGCTATTAAAATAATATAATTAAATATTCAACCTATACGGGTTATTTGATTGGCGTCTCTGAGTGCCCAGCGTTGCGAGCACTTACATTACCGGATAGCTACAAAGGCGGTGTCTGGCGCTGAAATTGCCTGCCGAGAATCTTGTCCTCGTCTTGTGCAGGCTTAAATGCAGGAGGCTAGAGCCTACTGACCCGGACATCCGATTTCTGCCGTGATAAAGTCCTGGCTGGCTCATTTAGCTCGCATGTGGTGCCTTGATGATGGCGGGGTAACAACCCGGGGAAGAGCAGTAGGCGCTGCCATGAGAGTGATGGGGGACTTGGCGAGCAAACAACGGCAAGGCTGACTATCCCCTTGCTGGGAAGGTTGTCGATCACGAGCATCAAACACGATGACGTATAAGGGAAGCCCAGGCCCCTTGAAGCCTCCTCGAAAGCTATGCGGAGATACTTGAGCGTCTCCATAGCCCGACTTCGAGCATGCCTCGAAAGCGATAACGAAGGCTCTGGCCAGCATTGGTTGTACCGGTGACAAGACAATCCCATGACCTGACTAGGGAGTTTATCTTTGGGGGGCAATAAAAGATAATCAGGATGAGGTTAAAACTCCACCATGCTCACATGTCGAAACCTACGCCTCCGGGATAGACAAGTTGAGAATGCCTGTTGCTCGGCCACCAAAATTCCAACAATTTGATGGAGTTGAGCCCAAGCTTGACACACAAGCTGGCTGGCGGCGGAACATGTAGCAATCTTTGAGTACTGACGGGGATCACATGAATTAGAAGCAGTTCATCCGTCGCTCCGAAGCGCGTTTGAGTAGTGGTATGCGAACTAGAACCGGCTACTATAAATAAATTTGGACAAATTTCAGATACAGAGTTTCATGGTCGCTTGTCGGCCACCCGGCGAGCAGTTAGCATGATAAGGGCAACCAATGCTAAGCGGCGTAAAGGCAGTGAAAGACTTTCATAAGCAGATGGAGAAGTGCATGCCTTAAATCTGCAAAAAATAAGAACATCGGAAACATCGGCTATCGACATGTGCATCTGAGGCATGCCTTTGGGACTGCCAATACATTCTGGCAGGTATCACGCGAGCCATTCGAGTAGCTATCAACTTGAATCCCATGATGAAGTGACCATAGGCGCAAATAAAGAGAAGGGTCATTGCCTTGATGTGACACCTTACAGAGGCTAAATACGAGGTCAAAAGACCAAGAGACAACCAGCCAACTAAAAAGGAAGGAATCACGTGTCACGGTGACTTCGAAGTCAACCAAGTTTTCCTTCAAAACTAAAAAGAACGAGAGGAGGAATTAACATCTGTGAAAAGCGTCTCTCATTGCAAAAAGAAATGCGGGCCAAAGAGATATCCATTCTTTGACTTTTGACATTCGAATGTTCGAAGAATTAATAAAGGGAGCCAGTGATAGAGCTACACGAACCCCGAACACCACAGGAAGCAAATAGAACCTTGAAAGGATTGGCCGAATACCATAGAAATCTTGGGTCATCCTGATAAGCTGCATTCGGGGAGAAGGTGATGGACTTAGCCCGACGAGCGATCTTGTGGAGGAAGACAAAGTGCCGGCTAACCGGCGCCGCTCGCGGTCGTCCGACCTCTTAAGGAGTTAGGTACTAGATGACTTACGGGTAAGCATGGGCGGATTACTCAAGTGACTCCGGCCATGAATCATGCCGTGTGTGAGATAGAAAGAAGACTCGGCCGTGAGAGGACGAGGCGCTAAGGCCTCCTGAATAATCTCCAAACGCCGTTGTCACCTTAGCGTGCGAGGCATACCTAAAAAAGATATTTGATCACAACCGGCCTTTTATGTGTCTGGATACATATGTGAAAGAAGGATCAGAAGGATGTTGGTAGATGGAGGGTTAACCGTAGACATCCCTGCAAGCTCTCTGACACTAAAAATCTTGGGAATCTCCTCTTGACAGTACATGCCAGTCTAGCATATTAATACAAGGAGCTCAACCAAAAAGCGTCCAGAAGGGGCAGCACTTAGGAAAAGTATTATACACTTATGATAGGAGAAGCGTAATTACATCATAGTTCATTATGATCGATTCCCGACTCACATACAAAGTAATGTGTTCTTGGGGCGACCATACGAATCCATAGCGATGTCACGGTTCCTCGACCACTACATCAATGTCTAAGGTCTTTGAAATAGGCGTGGAGCTGCATTAAAACGATTAAGGCGTGAAAATCCAAAACACGGTCGAAGAATCCGCAAATTTGCGGGGCCCGAAATATATACATCATGGAAAATAACTAAGCCTCGGCGACAAGAAGCCTTAAGCATACGAGTTGGGTCTGAAGTCCCTTGAGGCGGTAAGACTCAAAAAATATTAGAAGGGCTCATTTATACCTCGACCCGGTGGAAAGGTGAGTTAAAGAGCACCTTTAAAGGTTTTGCACGGCCGGTGGATTAAAAGTCGGCAATGGAACCGTAGGACCAAAGTGCTATGAACTCACAATTGAGAGCTTTGGATATGAACCTAAAGAAGGAAAAACCTTGAGAGAATTGCCACTAGAAGTTACCGGGGACAAAATACACGGTCTAAATGGAAAACCTTGAGAAAATTTAAGTAAAAAGGAGACCTGTGAAGTCCTTAAAATTTGGACTCGGGATATGTTCTAAGTCACTTTGCGTGTTCCTAATAAGTGGGTAAAAAACTACCACATATCGATTGTAGAAAGAATCTGAAGACGGAGAAAGCCAATAAAAGAAGTCAATCATTTTGAGGCGGGGCAAAAGAAAAAAAAGCCCTTATCCGAGTCCGGAGGAGATCTTTCTTCGGCAGTGGGGACAAGTTGAGAACAGAGTCGATCAAAATCTATCTTTGGCAGGACTTCAGGAAAAGCCGACTCCTAAAAGACATGAAAAAAAGGAAGAAAGCTCAGCTTCATGCTTCAGCATAGAAGAAGAGAAGATGAGGCATACTAAACGAGGGTCGCCTTACATGGCCAAAGCAAGGTGCGTCCTTAAAAATGTGTGAAGGAAAGGGTTTTATGACTAACCTCACCATGCATGCTCAGTGAGAGAGAAAGGTGTTGGAAATAATTTTCCATCAAGGACCTCGAGGAGGCAGGAATGTAGTGGGTGCATTCAAAGGCGCCTAGACCACGAGATACTCTCCTAGGGTTGTAGAAGGGCAAGATCAACGTTCGTCATATGCAGGCGGACACTATGGAATGAATGTCCGCGCCGTGGGAATGGGCGCACAGGTACATATAAATCACCCAGGCACCTACTATGACCGAGGGGTTAGGATTTGAACAAGAAGAGGGAGGCATACCAGTAAGGCTACATGTAGCTCACCAAATTTATGTCCACCTTTCCCGTGCTTATGAGTAAAGGAAGGACAACAAGACGAAAGAAACGATATATGAACCTCGGGATACATTCTAGAAGAACTAGAAAAGAGCTTGGCCTCTACACAGACTCACGTCTATCACATAGGAACCATTTAGAATACTCGATCTAGGACCGATTGGTGACATTACGAATTGTTGGAAATCAATGAATTTATTCCCTTTTATTGTGCCCGTTCTGCGACAATTGTGTATCGATTCATTTACCGGTTTGGTTAAATGAGATTCACCAAAACTTAGTGTTAACTAGTAATTTGTATCACTACTAGTGTGGGTTCTCTGCGAATAATTTAAGGGGTTATGGCGATTGCTGAATCTTACTCGTTAATCGTTATAATAATAGTAATTGGTCGATTATTGTTAGTATACCAACTTAGTGATATCACAGGCTTAGAAGGTCACTATGGGTGATATTCGAATTATATTTAAGTAGCCATGAAATTAAAGCGAGACTTATGTAAATTTAAGAGATGTATCACGCAAGCATATATATATATATATATATATATTTAATCAAAATATATTGATGAACATCAATTGGTTAAACTTCGAGAGTTTAATCGATTAAAGCAATTAGAGAGTGATCAATAACGATAAAATTTATTAGATAGTGACTTCGTTAGTATTTTAATTGACTTGTTAAGTTAATTAAAATAGAACAACTATTTAATTATTTCGTTATTTAATTAAGAAGCTCATAAGTCCTAATTAAGTTAAAAAAGTTAAACTGAATTTCTTAACGAGTTGCATACAGTGGAATTTTAAGGACTTAGTATTTAAAGAAAGGGATTAGGTTTTTTGCCAAGTAAATAAACTTAGCAACCCCTCTCTCGAAAGAAAGCCGCCTCCTCCCGTAGAATTAGGAGAGGTTTTCTCTTCGATTTTATTCATCTTCAAACTCTAGCGAGTTCAGCAATTTTCCGGTTCGTTTACCCACTTTGGTGTTAATGCGTAATCTAGAGGGACATCATTTCGGTGTTGAATTTGAGATTTGGAGAGGACTTTGAAGGGGGCTTTCAAGTCAAGAGTTTGTTTGTGAGGATTTGGGTTAGATTCCTTCATTGCAATGTAAGAATTCTTGTATTCATACATTTATATTTTGTGTTTAGATTAATATAAATCAATAGCAGGGATCAGGGATGTATGAATTGGTGTTTATCACGAATAAAATTCATACTAAATTCTAGCATGGATGGGTTCCACCAAAAGCACCAAGACAGCGATATACAAAATAAAGTCCTAAGCGGACTGTTGTGGAATGAATGTCCTTCCGCAATTACAAAATTATGTAAGTCAATGACACACGTCATGAAAGTGATTGATGGGTTGCTTGAGACTTGGCTTTCGGCGATAGACTAATAAAACAAAGGGTAAGGCGATACATGCGATTAAAACCCAAAGTCTCGGCGTTTAAAACGTCGAATCCTCGTAAGCATGAGGATAAAGCGCTGGCCTTGAACCTGAAGTATAAGCGCGCAGCTCACGAACATGTTATAAACTATCGAACCCTCTAGAATGGGGTTAACCCCGATAGACTCTTAAACATGAGGATCAATGCATCCAGCCCTCTGCATGATACGAGATTTAAGCACCTATAGAGACTCCACAGTATGAGTATAAACTACCCACGATTATCCTCCTTGTCGAAATTTAAAAGATCAAACCCGTGAACTACGTTTGACTTGATCCTTTGAATTAAGCTTACGTGACTTAGAAACCCAATGCGATTAAAAGTAACCATAAATAAATTCTATTTTGTTCGATCTCATGGTGAGAGAAAAAAATATCTCACAAACACTAAAACCCAAAAATGCTAGCGGCTCTCTTTATTACGGGGAACTATCACAAAGAGTCAAAGACCTTCAATGTATGCATAACACGATTGGAGAAACCGCAGTCTGCGGGTCTCGGAGCCTCGATAGCGAGGATAGAGGCCGTGTTCTACATCAGCCGGTTGCTACTGGCGGCTTCACTTGACTCTTAGAGTTAAAGTTTAAATCGTCGGAAGAATTATTAAACAAAAAAAAGTACATGCATGAGGTTACAAAACAAAGAGAGAGAGAAGTAAAGTTCCTCTTGTCGATTTCTACAGACTAGAGGGACTAATGTCCCTAACGATTGAAAAATTGAGAAACCGTAAGAATGCGTCAGACAATGATCCATAAAATTCTCCAGGTTTGAGAAGAAATACATCCTCTTGCCAGAAGAACTTAGGATCATTCCACAGAAACATCGGAACTCTTAGGGTCTACGAATATTCACATGAATAGCCATACAAAACAAAAACGTCACGACTCATGGCTTCCAAAGGCCCGGTCAGGGAATATATTATATCATGTCAATAGAGAAGCTCTAAGCGGGACAACACCATCCTAACAAATAGCTAGGCTATTCGAGGAAATACATGGACTGTATTGACTAGTAAGCTTTGAGGCCGATCGAGACACCATATTATCTGTTGATAAGCCTTAAAAATCGGACAAGGTCATCATGACTAATAAGCTACTAAGGCCGGTCGAGGACTATATCATATTACGTCAATAAACCTCTAGAAGCTTTGGATAGTGCGCACTACTAGCCCCAATAGGCTACTTAAAATTTGAGTGAGGAAATACATGGACATCGACCGATAAGCTTTGAAAGTGGAGTCGAATATAATACTAAATCCTGTCAATAAGCGAAAATACAAGTTGGACATGGATATCCACGACTAATAAGGCATGGGCAGTGTGAACATATTTCATCCGTACGCGGCCTACAAGCGGTCAAAACGTATCCACAATGCCGCGAGCTTCGAGAAGCCACGGTGTCTACATCTGCCAAACCAGGCACTCAGGATGGTACTCATGTATGAATTACATCTCCCGAGATAAAGCTACTAAAGAGTAAGGTATCCAATCCTAATAAAGGCAGGGACATCACTTTTCTGTGAAAGATCGAGGCGATCGGCCTAGAGCTGACACCAAAAAGTCTACACTCGGCTTAACTAACCTGGGACTATCTTCTTTAAGCTCCTATGATGGAGTTGCAACCTCGAAGATGGGGGATTATCTTTTTGCTAAAGCTCTAGGTGTAACTCGGACCCGAGATTCCAAGAACCACTTGGATCGAGGGGACTAATGTCGAAGTTGAGACATGGTTTGCCTAATAAAAGAAAATGAGCATGGAAGAGAATAAAGTTGTAAGATGATCTTCTTGATCTTGCCCACGGTGTGGGCCGGTGTAATCACCAAAGTAATCTGATAGACTTTCGGGTCTCGAGAGCCTTTAGCATAGGCATATCTCCAAAGAAGGGATACTACCGGATGGATGCGAAGACACCTCGTCCTTGACCTACATCGCGTCCAGCCAAGTATGTGACTCGAAAGGATCTAAAACTCAATAGGTATGATCTAAAACGATTGGCATGGAAAGATCCCTCAATCATCTGTTACCAAATAGAAACTATCCGAACTCACACATGAACAAAGCGTCACGATTAAATGAGGGGTAGTAAGTATAAAAGCGTGTGGGTGGCGTCCACCACTCCGCCTTGAAGCTACCGTATCCACTTTACGAGGTAAGACTCTCCTGAAGAGATGAAGCATGAAGAAATAAGAGATACTAAGAAGACAGAAATGAAGTCACAAAGAGATACACCCATATCTTTGGTGTAAGTGGAAGTAAACTGGACAAATCATCGGGACCGGAAGGCCTCACAGCCCGAGGCGTATCGGCACATAGCATGCTCTTTAAAAAGTCTGAGACATTACCTAAGTCGACATAAAAGCTCGGTCATGAAGTCCGCCCAAGAGTATGCGATCCACGAGAAATGGCGTCTCTCTATGAGCAGGGGAATATATGATCCTAAAAGCTAAAGTTGTCCTATAGTAGAGGTTTAAAACACTATCTAGTAGAAATGGCTGGGCTATGTATACTTCTATAGAAACACGGTCACGGAAAGTGAATCATGAGAGATCCTACTTTCGCACAAAGTTATCCTACGCTGATTACAGGAAAGGAGCTGGGTGCATGAAGCCGTAGTTAAATGAGTAAGAAGGAGCAACGAGGGAATGAGTCTTTGAGACCGCATTCCCATAAGCCAACTCGAGACCATAAAGAAAGCAAAAGAAGAGGGAAAATGGGATCGGGTTGAACATGGATGCTAAAAATCCTATGGAACCTTGATCTGAAACAAACTAGCCATAAATGAATTTGAGGATAAGTATTTCAGCATACATTATGTATGGGTATGATGATACTCCATGAATTGGAGACACCCAAGAGCTAACCACGTTCCCCAAACTCAAACATTATGGATAAACAAGCATCAAGGACAAAAAAGAAAAAAATACCCTTGTCCCCCAAAGATTTAAATGTGAGAAAGAAATTTGGCACCACACACCAAATTTTTATACACATCTGTTGTTATGATATAAAATTCAAAAGACCTTGAGTGGCATCTTGCATCATTAAATTCAGATAAAGTGAATTACGCACATAAATTTCACTTAGGGAATTACGCACATAAATTTCATTGATCCGATAAGTGACGAAGGGGAAAAAAATTCGCCAAAGTGCGAACGATATCTTTGAAATTTTAACCCAATAAATTCAAATTATATGATGTTTGATTTCATGATTATTTTCAGTAATTGACTTTGACATTAAAAGCAAATGTGGCATCATTAAAACTATATCCATAATAAGCTGAATAAACAATGAAAAAAAGATAAAGGAAAACACTTGAAGAAGGAAAGCTAAAAATTCAATCTGAGAATTACACCACCTCAATTACTACAAAAAAGAAAAAACCAAAATCATATGATTGTGGCAAAATAAATAAAGCTATTAAAAAGATAAAATTTTATTCTACTCTCCCTTGATGTTCGAAAATTAGGGGAAGAATAAGGAAGAAATTATCTCGAAATTTTGGGAAGAACTATTCTTTAGGCGAAGAGGTGTGGTGGAGAATATACTGATAAAGGCGACTTGATCACTAAATAAAGAAGTAAGTTGGCAAAAAAATAGAGTTTCCACATAAAATAAGAGGGCAATTTCGGTCACTACCGGTAAATAGGGATGACCAAAAATTCGACAAGGTCCCGGAAACTTTCGGGTTATTTCATATCACTTCTTACCTTAAAAGAAATGTGCTTATGGTGAAAAGCAAAAGGTAATAAGAAGGCAAATAAGCTAATTGTTGGCATAAAAAGGAGAAAAATGACACTGCATCCCACAGATGGTTCGAGTTCGTTTCTTTTTCGGATAAACTTGTTCGGTAAGGTCGGGAAAATGCCCGAAAATTCCGGAAAATTAGGAAAATTCGAAATATATAGGAAATAATTTTGGAGCCCATGGGAGGTCGAAGTGGTATCCATAAAATTAACATGACTTAAATTCATGTATGTACTAAATTCGCGTTAACATTAATTGACTATCGGAATTCGAACCCGACCGCTTGCAAGTATGTGCTGAGTTAGGTAGGGGCGTCTGTGAGCTTGTTCGAAATTTATTAAATAAATTTAATAAAAATTGATTTATTTTAATTGGTGAAATCGATTAAAGAAAATTAGTCGCATCTAGTACATTGACAATTAGAGTTGACCAGGCCATAATAAAAATGTCGAACAAGTATGGAATAATAACAATTTCCTTGAATTGAGCCCATAGAGAATTAAATCAATCTAAATTAGGGTTTTATCATTAATTAACCTTAAATTTTAACTCAAACGAGGGTTCTGAGAAAATAGCTGAAATTAAATGTCAAAATCGAAGCTAGGGCTCGAAAATCCCTAATTTATTACATCAATTTCGGCTATTTGGCCGAGAAATGGAGATTCAGGAAGTTTCGAGACTTAAAATAAAGACTCTAGAAAAGACGGGTTTAAAAGCGAACACTCCAAGGTGTAATACCCGACGAAAAAAATATGTGTGTATGATATGTTTGATATGATTTGATTGAGTACTTTGTACCCAATGAATCATCTTCTTCTTTTCGGGAAGCTTCGTCATAGAATTCCAATGTTAAGCGTGTTTTGACACAGGGGTAATTCTAGGATGGGTGACATCTTGGGAAGTTTTCGGTGAGCACGTGAGTGAGGACAAAAGCGTGCTAGAAGAACTCTGAAGTTTGTGAGGCAGGTCAAGTCAAATCTAATAATGCACCGACCCGGTCGCCCGAGGCGAAGTTAGAAATGGTATCGAGCAAGCGGAGTCGGAGCTGTAGGCTTAAGTGCTATGTGGGCGCAAAGTCTGGGACAACTGTGAGGCCGTGGGCGAGCTTCTAGAATCTCACGGATAGGTACGGGTCTGGATGTGTTGTGGCTCAGCCGAGGGCGTTGGTATTTAAGTCAGGAGAGGAGGTTTGTAATACCCGACCCATGAAAATGTGTGTGTGATATGTTTGATATGATTTGATTGGTACTCACTTTCATTACCGTCAAGATGCATCTTTCTTTTAGGAAGCTAAATGCTTATAAGAACTCAATGTTCAAGCGTCTTTCGGAGCTCATCTTATAATTTGTCTTCTAGGATGGGTGACCAGCTAGGAAGTTTCTCGGTGAGCACGTGAGTGAGGACAAAGCGTGCTAAGAGAACTTCGTGGTGGTTTGTGAAAGTAGGTCAGTAATCCCCAATAATGCAAACCGGTCTTGGGGCAGTGTTACAAAAAAAGAGTCGGGCAGTATGAAGCTTGGCGTTTAACCTAAAAAAGAATATGGAACCTTATAGCACCATGAAATAGAGCCCGTTGATGGAAATTCATATGCTTAACTAGATATTAAAAATCAAATATGCATATAAGCGGGGATCAACTTTAATTATATATTTTTAGATCTACAATTCCTTATAATTCAATTTGAATACCCGGAATACTTCTGATGCGATTAAGTCATCCGGCAACAAAGAATAGGTAATGCCTCCGGTTAATCCAGCGCGGGAGGGGTTAAATCCTATATTCAGTGCGCGCGCTAGAACAAATGCGGGATTGGATTTAAAAATCGAGAGAGCAATTTGATTAACGGCCAGAAGAATTTCATTTACTCGATGGAGGGAGGAGGTGAATAATATTCTATAAGGAAGAGAGGCTAGGTTTTCTTTTGATGTCCTATATTAAAAACTCCACAGCAACTATACTTCACTCTACATTCTCTTAAGTTACTCCAAAGCGTATTCCGAATCCATATGAATCACGTTTAGTAAAATCATGAATTCTATTATGGAAATCGTCTTGCTAAATGTAGTCGTGATGTATAGCAGCATGATCACGACATGGCATACGGTGAATCACGATTCTATTATGGAAATCGACGCTGATCTGACAGGACCTCATGCGGAGAGTTCCTTATCGATAAGAGAATGCATCTGCTCCATTGAATTTAATCTATGCGTAGATTTTTATTCACCTCGAGTTTAAGCGTGGCCAGCATTATAAACAGCGAGCAAATGTCATCTAAACATATTTCGTGACTAATATAACGTATATGCATATATGTCGGGCTCACGAATGTATAAGAATAAATTTAGTACCCATTACGCTTTGAGGTTCTATGAGGGATTCATTGAGTACTCAATGTGTAAATATTATGTGAAGTGGTGCTACATTTAACCATTAAGGAACTCAACGAGTTAGAATGCTAGAACTTGACCCTTTTTATTTCAATCAAAACATCAAGATGAAAATTCTAACTTCGATTTTACCCAGCTTGGACATTGATAGTATAATCGGTTTCCTTTTTATTCTTGACCCTTTTTTATTTCAATCAAAACATCAAGATGAAAATTCTAACACGATTTACGCTTGGACATTGATAATATGTCCGGTTTCCTTTTTATTCGTTTGAGATGTGAACTGATAACAATGTGAAGTATCCATGATGTGACCGTTGCCAAGGAACATTCTTTGGATAAGCTCGCCCAAACCTGCGTATTCGCAATCACGTGGGTAATCAATAAAGAATGAGTTTGAAATAGACGCCAGGCATAATTCGACCAATGAATACATTCAGCTTGGTGGCGAAACCAAATGTTTGATTCGTTTATAACTATATGTTCATTTAATAGAAATGGTTTCTTCTTGGCGAGATCACCATCTAGAAGCTAAATACGGTGGGTATATACTCGGCTAGTGTATTCTGTTCTATTTCAATCGGATGACTTTAGGTAAATCTATTGGAAGCTATTCATATCGTCATGTCTCTTTGCATTAGAGCCTTAGCGTCGTCGAAATTCTCACATAATATTCTTGATATAACTAAAGGATGCTAACACTGGATTGGTATCTCATAAGGAGCCACTTGAATACATTCAAGTCATATATTTACTTCCACCCTTTTATACTTCATAATGAAGATACTATACGCCCTGATAAATTGTAATTACATAGTAGATGAAATAAATACCGGTTTTTCTTACGATTACATGTATATAATGACACTAATCACCGACATTAGAACCATTATTTAAATTATGTCTACTTGATGACACAAAGTGCTTGTCCATTTGAGACATTTCAAAGTTTGTTTGTCGAACATAACTCTTGAATTGTCACCATGATTAATGTATAAATTTAATTGAAAGATAGGTGCAACAACTTTCAATATGTGCATTATTTTATTCATTGTGTTTTGACTATAATTGAACACAATTCCTACTTAATATCGCTCAACTAGTGACACATCTAAGGTAGAATGAAAATTGCTTGATTGCTAAAGATTTCATCCATTGTATTTTTTAACTAAACTAAACTTCAATTTTTACTTACGTATCTTATCGAAATGCGGTTTTTAAGATCGAGAATGATATCTCGTTCTTTGGATAATACATTACTCGTATCGATGATACTTAATTTAGAACTTGATAATGTTATATGGTCACTCACATACTCTTGCTCAGTCGATGTATCGTTCCGATGACTTACATACAAACTAGACCAAGATTAAGCATTCACTTCCCAGCTACGTCACGAAAAGTAGGGAGTTGACTCAGTTTACCTTTACAAGAATGAACTCGAGTCTTGTTAAAGTCATTTCCACAAATATTACTCGATTGTTTGTTATTGAAAATAATAATGTCTTTTAAAGAAGAATAGAATGACATTCCTACAATAGAATCACACGATAGATGGAAATATGTGAATGTCCATATTAAATATGACATCACTTACACTCATATAGGTCAAAAAAGCAGGTTTGAAATTTGGCCAATTCGTGGAGGATTTGGCTACGTGCTCTTTATAATTTATTTGAAATCAATGAAATTGATTCGTTTATTATCTTCGTTCGCGACCGATTATTATTATCCAATTCATTTAGTTAAGGTTAAATGTGATTATCAAAACTTAGTGTTCAACTTATTAATTGTATATTACTAGTGTGAGTTACCGCTGATAATTTAATGGGTTATGGCGATTGCTAGATCTTACTCGTGTCGTTATAATAATAGTAATTGTGGTCAATTATTATTATTATACAACTTACTATTATGAAGGCCTAGAAGGTCACACACATACGGTGGCCGTTGGAATTTTCATTTCATGTATGAAATTAAAAGAGAAGCTATAATTGAGAAATATATTTCTCGATTACAAAGGGATACATTTTATGTAAGTGTCGATTGAACAAAATAGGAATCAATTAAATAGTTATTTAATTGGTTCGAGTGAGCCTAGTATTTATCAATAGCGAAGATTATTCATATTATTTCATTCTTATTTAATTAAGCTAATTAAATGAAGTTATTTCGATGCTTGACTTATTAGTGTCTTGCTTGAACTAATAGAGTTAACGAGTCAGTATCTTAGCAGGGTTCTTGCTCGGGCTTGTTTTACAACTTTATCCATATAGAAAGCAAACTTTAGAGATTTCGTGACATAAGTTTTGTAAATGTTTTTCATTAAAACCTAAAGTAGCCACCAACCCCACTTGGCCGAAATTCTCAAGAATTTTTCTTGGAGTTTTAGTTTTTGTTAAATAAAACTTGTTTACTAATGCATCGGTTCTTGATTGACTCTCACGGTGTGGACTGACTAGAGATGTCGTAGATTGTCATTACCTTAGGAGTTGAAGGAAGTCAAATTCACATTGTGAATTTGGCGTGGAACTTTGAGTAGGTACTCATTTACTTGATGTAAGTACTCTGTTTATTCATATATTTAATAGTATATGTTTTGTTTAATAATAAAGTAAGCCTTTAAGATCCACGGAATTATGGTTTATATTTATACTCATATATCCACAGTATCTCCATCAGTGGCATCATGAGGCCGGGAATTAAAGTTGGTTTCACATTATTTATTTTATGCTTGTTTGTTTTTATCGATTTTTATTTGATTAATTCTTGTTCATATATTTAATTGATAAATATATGGGTAAAGAATAAATCACCATGTTCTTGATTATTAGTTTACATGTTACAAGTTGTGACCTGATGTAAATTATCATATTTTGTTAACATAGATTTTGTTCATAAATTAAAGGGCGCTTTAAATTGGTTTTGAACATGGCAGTTTTGCATGAAATGTGTTTTGAGGCATGTACTGTAAAATTAAAAGATAGAATTTTTCTGGAACCCAAATAGCACGTAGAAGATGCCATTAAAGTTCATAATTTTTTGGATTTTTCTAAGTGCCTGAAAACAATTTTGAGATTTACAGATTTGTTAATTAATAATTAAATATGAAAATTTATTTTAATGAGCGACCAGTGGGTTTGTTCAAGAAAATTATAGAAAAGTTTAACTTCTTCCAAATTTTCATAAATTTGGAAGAATTTTTTAAAGCCTCAGGAAACTGATTTTACAAAGCGAATTAAGTCATCCCAGCCAAAGTTCGTGGTATTAGCCGCCATAATCGGCCGACCGACTTCCGGCGACCCTCACGGGGCATGTCGGTGTTGGATCGAGGCGATTTTAGTACCAAAATGTTGACACGTCATTAGGTGGGGTCGTCAAAACCAGGTATAGTATTGCACAATTTTGAAAACCTAATTATTCCTTGATACGGTTTCCTAAAATTATAGGACTAGTTATATTTCGGTTTTATTGATTGTTATTTAAATACCTAATTAATTGTAATTAATTATGTGATAATTACATCGATTGATGTTTTTGATGATTAACTATGGAAGTAATTAATTGTAATTACATGGTTAGTCCACAAATAGTTTTAAAATGTTTAATAAAGGTGCCCATATTTTGTAATAAGGTGGTTGGAATAGGAATATATATATAGATATGGCCCATTTATTTATTTTTTGGGTCTGCGAACCGTAATTTGTAAATGGCGGCCCAAAGTCGTATTTTTCTTTGTATTTGTTGTTGTTGTTGTTTCCCACAAGCTTGAAATTTGTCTGGATGGTTGAGTATATAAATATTGTAACAAGTGAAGATATTGAAGATCGTTTTCACGGTGGGTGGTACTTGGTGGACTCGGATGGATCGGAAGTACAAGATAAAAGAATTAAGACATGTTAGTATTTGGAAGTAAATACTTGTAATGAGTTCACAAGGGCATATCGTATATCTCTTGAATGTGCATTACTATTTTATTGTTTTTATTGTTAAATGTATTGCTTGATTATACGCTAGTAGCAAGTAGAATGATATGATAATAATAATCTCGTAGATTAAAATTTAAGCTTAAAGTATGAAGCCAATTTAAAGTTGGTACGTCATTATCAATTGGGCACACCGTGATGGCGGGTGTTACAATTATTTGATATAATGATGGATCATGTTGAAGTGATTTCCTTCGCGTTGTGAGCTTCAGTTAGTCAGTCAAATAACGCTTTGGTTTTAGTGGTGGCAACGGTTTCGAATACAAATATTGGGTAGGATCTTGTAAGAGATGCTAGTGACCAGGATTATGTAGTTTACATAATTGGTTGACAACCTACTATTTATATTTGGATTTAAAATCTAGCAGGTGTTGCCGTTTGAGATTTAAGTGTAAATAGGACTTGATACTAATATATTTACATTGAGATTTGAAGTATTATTTACTTTAATTTATTTGTAAGTGTTTTATGATGATAGTTCTGAGTCTATTATTTTATTTACTTATTCTTGTAGAATTAATATGCACACTATTACTCTCCTAAAAGACTCAAACTTGTTTCAGTAGCTTGAAAGTGCAAAACTGAGACATCTTTCAATTTTAGAGTGGTCTCGAAACTTGAGAATGGGCTCTCGAAGCAGAGAGGAGCCCAGAATACGTCTTTGAACAATAAGGTTCCCGCGAAACCTAATGATAGTGCCTCCCGGCCAGGAAAAGGGATCCACTTAAAAGAGCAAATGCGATCAGGATGTGTGATATGCAATGCTTACTTTGATATGGAACCTTCCGTTCCAAATTCAATATGAAAGGGTGGCGGCATATGACGCCACCCGGCAGCAGGGAATTATTCGAAGGCTAAGCGAGATATGGCCAGGCTCTAGGTAATGATGGTAGAGCGGACATGCATGACCCTCGTATGTTTAAAATGATTATGGCTTGAGTCGATCGACTTCAGCATACGGGCACAGGTGTCTCCACAAGAGCTGGTGTGGATCTCATCTGCCAGTCTCTTCGGACAAAATTCTCTCAGGTTTGTCCAGAACTTCCAATATGCACAAGTTTGAGTTATCTAAGCAGGCGCATAAGATGATCCACAATCTTTGAGACGAACACAGGTAAAAGGCTAAAGCTTCTACTCAGCCTGTTTGGTGGTGAAGCAAAGAAGAATCAAGAAAGAAGAAGAAGTTTACGAAGCAGACGAGGGTTAGAGTAATACGAGTTGCTTGAAAGGGAGGAGCTAGGAAGGATGGCAAGTGTCGTTATTGCGCTTTGGTCACTTTGGAAGTCGACACGAAGAAGTTCCGCGAGATGATAGGAAAGAATGGTCTCACATGACCGCTCGGCCTCTGGCGGTATGTTATTGAAATTTAACAACTTCTAATTCTCTTCGTGGGTGCTAGACACCGGTGTGGTTCTCATATTTCTCGTAATATCACGGGGAACTCGAGTCAGTAGGAGCTTCGAAAGCTTGAGGGAAAATGGATACTGTGGAAATGGCGCGAAGGTTATGGCCACTTGCGGTAGGATCACGATAGTTTAAATTTTCGGGCCTTGTTTTGAACTTATCTCCGGTTTACTATGTACACGCAATTTGGAGGAATATTATTTCTATTTACTGTTTTGAATAATGATGAGGTTTTCCATTTCCAATAGATCTGATGAATTTAGGATCACCGGGGAATGGGAGTAGTATTTGAGTACCGCCTCACTTGAAAATGGTCTATACGTTTTTAGACATGATTAATGAGTCATATAACATAAGTTAAACGAGGAATAAGCCCTAACGGTGAAACCAAGTAGCCACCTGGCATTGCGAGACTAGAGTCGCGTGCGGGGAGCACCGAATCAAGAAGGAAGGTTTCGATTATGAATACATCACGATAAGTGTGAGTGTACACTTATGCAGGCAAAATGACCAAAATGCCTTTCAGCGGCTTAAATGAAAGGGCAAGTGATTTATTGGGGATCATACACCTTGATGTATGTGCGATGAACACATACACCAAGAGGAGGTTACTCCTTTACTTGATTACATTCTTGACTATGATGAATCACGGTTTTGTGTATCATTGAGACTAAACACGAGTTCTTTGAAATTCAAGGAGTTCTAAAATGAAGTACCAAAACCAATTGAACGAACAATAAAGATTCTCGATTACATTAGAGGTGGAATAATGGCCCGAGTCCTGATTCAATACTCATCTTGGAGAGTGTGGTATTGTTCATGACTAACTCCGGCGAGGAATGCCACTGCGTAATCGCGTGTCGAAAGAATGAACCCTTCTTGACATGGTTCGATCTATGATGAACCTATCGATCTACGGTTAATTTAAAGGGATATGCACTTAAAAGCGCGGCAACACCTTAAGCAGAGATGTCCAGCGAGTCGTGAGATAAAACTCCACATGAAATGTAGTTTGGGAAAGATTCCCATGTTGGATTTTCCACAAGATTTGGGGTTGTGAAGCTTATGTTAAAGATTAACAAAAAGATAAAGTTGCGCCCCAAATCGATAAATGCTATTTCATAGGATATCCAAGGGAAACGGTTAGTTCTTACTTCGCGAGCGGGGAGAATAAAATCTTCATTGCTAGAAACGGGGAGTATTCCTTGAAAGGAGGAATATTTGTCGAGAAAAGGACTAGAAGTAATGGTGTTCATCTTGATGAAGCTCAAGCTAATGAAGTCAATGTCGTGCATCTGAAAATGCGGGGGCATCGACACCACAAAAATTGGAACGCTTAACAAGACCCGATTAACGATCATGAAGCTGTGGAAGAACCAGCTCCCTTAGGAGATCAGAAGCGAGGATCGCCCACGAACGGCCCGGTATGATGAAGCTTTTTCATCATTGAAATTGACGAGCCCACTTCTTGCAAAAGAAGCAATGAATACTTGGATGGCGACAAAGTAAGCTGAATAGCCATGCGATGCGAGATGGATTACATGTACCCAGCGAGGTTTGGTCCTTGTTGGATTTCCAAATGGGGCTCGCCTTATTGAATGCTTTAAATATAATTATTTAGAAGAAACATAGAAATAAAAGGCGGAAAGCGTTGATGTTTTCAAAGCTAGACTTTTAGCAGAAGGTTTCAAAAGCGAAGGTCGAGGTGGACTATGGCGAAACTTACTCGCCACGATTAGGTATGCTTAAATCCATCCGGATAATCTTAGCCATTCTTTGCATTTCATGACTATGAAATATGGCAAATGGATGTAAAGGGCCGCTTTCTGGATAAATTTAGAGGAAAGATGTGTACATGGTACAAGCGTCCGGGCTTTATGTCCTAAAGGACCTAAGAAGGTATCTGAAGTTGCAAAAGTCCATTTATGGTCTTAGCGGGCATCCAGCGAGTTGGAATCTACGTTTGATGAATCAATCAAAGGTTTGGTTTTCATCAGAGCGAAGAAGAATCTTGTGTATACAAGAAGGTACTTAAGTGGGAGTTACGTATCATTCATAGTCACATGTCGATGACAAACTTATCATTGAAACAACGTAGAGTTACTAAACTTCAGTTAAGAGTTGGGCGGCCAAAATGTTTCTCGATGAGGACTTAAAAGCGAAACCTGATATATACTTGGAATAAGAATCCACGAGATCGGGCAGGCTGATTGGACTTTGTAGGGATACTTATGTAGACCAAAAGTGCGCAAGGTTCAACATAAAGTAATTCCAACGAGGGTAATCTCACAGCCAGGACATGGAGTTCGACTCGGCGGAAGCCCGCTGATGTCCCGCTCTTTAGTCTTTGAGATGAAAGAATGAAGGGCATACCTTACGCTTCGGCTATAGGATCCACTGCATAAATGTATGCCATGTTGTACTAGACACGATGTGTCATATGCACTAAGTGTAACAGATGAATGCAAGCTAATCCGAGGTGAAAGCCACTAGATTTGCAGGTGAAGTGCATCTCGAGTAATAAAGGAAACTAAGATGTTTTCTTGGTATATGGTGGAGATAGGGATTACTTGATGGCAGGGTACACCGGCATAGGTTTTCACCCAAGCCCCAGCCGAGGCGACTATCGTTCCCGATGCGAGGCCTTATTTTGTCTCAACGGTGGAAGCGATATCTTGGAGGAGTTCCAAAGCAATCAACATTGCCCGATTCTACCGAGAATCACGAGTACGCCAGCGGCGTGAAGCAGCTAAAGATGCATGTTGGATAAAGAAGTTAGGCAGAACTTGGGTGGTACCAAGCATTGAGGACCCGGTGGAGTTGCTTTAATGACAATGCGGGGCATGGCTCAAGCTTCGAGACGGAAACACATCCTGAAATCAGCACGTACTCGGAAAGTATCACGATTAGAATATACTTGATAGATGTGATGTCAAAGTATATGAAAGTAGAAAACGAGAGAGGCCAATGCAGCCTTG
Source organism: Lithospermum erythrorhizon (assembly GCA_019722365.1). Lineage (NCBI taxonomy): Eukaryota > Viridiplantae > Streptophyta > Magnoliopsida > Boraginales > Boraginaceae > Lithospermum > Lithospermum erythrorhizon. The sequence continues at coordinate 188,273 of JADFUC010001916.1, forward strand.
CGACCCCTTCTACTAAACCACTAAGTCGGGCAAAGCATGATGAGCATCGTGAACATAGGTTTTAGGCAGGATGTGGTAGTGGTGATTTAGATTAAGTGGGAGTAAGTAATGTATCTATTGTGTTATGTGAACAAATATTTGAATATTATTGCTTCTTATATTTTAATATATTTTTTTTGCTATAATACATGTATGTTTAGATTTTACATATAATATACATGTAGTGTATCCTCGATGAGGTGAAAGGTTAAATCCCTAGGTTAGTCTATGTTTTACAGAGGTAACATGAATTGTTTAATTACACCTCTTGACCTAGAAACATAGGATAGCCAGGCACTGGTTAGGTGATGATAGTTAGCGCGACAAGCATCCATATGACTAACATGGTGTTTTGATTTAGTGATCAAGATTGATCCACGTTAGCACAATAGGACTAGATCAATACCCGTGGGGTTTGCCGGTCTGGTGGCTGGGGAGGCTGAAGGTATGGCCAAGCGAATTCATGAAGATATGTATATCTGTGTCCTATGACATTGTTTAGAATTTTAGGTTCGTCAATTCTTGAACCTACGATATATAACTATAAGCCGGTATACAAAGCTCACGTACTTTGACGCAACAAATGCGCCTTAAGCGGGGATTATAGCGGCATATGTTGAGTCATGAGTGAGTGCGATAGATGTTGGAAATATATTGGGAGGGATTTGTCCATCATGATATACAAGGAAGATTTCGGGCCTCTACGCACGGTTGGTATTGATTGGTTTATGGGACACCATAAATCGCTTATTCGATTCATACTCGGTAAAAGAAAGTTGTGGGTGTTTCATGAAAGCACACACTTCTTATAGTTATCGACTAGAGATCGTGATAAAGGGAATTGTAAGATAATCGTCCGAGGGTAAGTGCCACAGAGTGTTGAAATCAATGAGGAATTGATTCCATTTCGTATGCCGTTCAGAATGGTATCAATTCATTTACCAGTTAGGTTAAATGAGATTATCGAGAACTTAGTGTTGACTTAGTAATTATATATTACTAGTGGCTGGGTTCTCATGTGATAATTTGGGGGTTATGGCGATTGCTAGATCTTACTCGTGTCGTTATAATAATAGTAATTGGTCAATTATTATTATTATACAACTTATTATACGAGCTAGAAGGTCACACACATACGATGCGTTGAGTTATATTTCATGTATGAAATTAAAGAAAGCTGTATAATTGAAATGTATTTCTCAAATTCTGAGGATTCCCATTTTATGTAGAATATCGATTGAACAAATAGAATCAAATTAAATAGTTATTTAATTAGGTTCGATAATTTAGTATTTATGTACTTGAAAGATTATTGATATTGACTCATTACTATTTAATTAAGCTAATTAAATAAGTTCAACTCATTAGCAACTTTCATTAGTGTCTTACTTGAACTAATAGAGTTAACGAGTCAACTAATACTTAACGGGTTGCTTATCGGGCTTGTTTTAACTGGCCAGTATGAAAAACTTTAGGGTTTTTCATGACATAAGTTTGTAAATCTTTCATCAAAACCCTAAAATTAGCCCTCCCCCACAGCGAAATTCTCCAAGAATTTTTTTTGGGGTTTTTGGTTTCTTGTTCATCCTTGTTTACTAGCATAAATCGGTTCTTGATTCAACCTCTCCTGGTGTGGACCAACTAGAGATATCATACGATTGATATTGCAACAAGGAGCTGAAGGGAAGTCAAATTCACGTTGTGAATTTGAAGCGTTGGGTTTTTGGTGGAATTTACTCCGCTGCACTGTAAGTACTCTGCTCATACATATTGTAATTATGTGTTTTATTAAATAATGTAGTAAGCACTTTAAGATCCCTGGAATTATGGATTTGTATTTATACTCATATATCCATAGTATCCATCAATAATGCTTAGTCACCTAACATTACACAAGGCTCGATTATCTTGACTGATATACTTGGCTCGTAATCATGATCTAAAATCATGTGAGTGAAAAGAATATCTAAAACTGGCGCTTAATTTAGCCATAATGACATTATGATTTTCGATAGCAAATCATTTGAGATATAGTTTTATGAACTTCTACTTTCTATTGTCAAGTGTTATAAATATTCTTCTTTACACATTGCTCAATGTTTTGAAATAATGAAATTATTAAATTCAAATCATAGTTATTTGTGCACTCGAAACCACAGTATGCGAACGAATAAACTGACATTGTTCCTTTAGTTATACAAACCCTGAAGTTTATGCTTAAATCGCGAGTCATAGAACAAAGTTCATCTTGTTGATGAAACTAAATAAATGAAATGTAGATATACAACATTAAGATCATCCAACAATTTTTCTCAATTGAGTTATAAAAGAGATTAAACTATTCCTTTAATCTTGTAATTGGATAAGAGATAATATAACATATTAGTCTTCCATGCACATCATCCACTTATTTAATTGAGATCAAAATTAATTACTCTCAGGTCATCCATGTGGCTGATTGAACCTAAGTTCATGTAACATGTCGGCCTTGACCAAGTCAAGTCTTAAATGATTGTGGTATTCGATGTTTGTCCTTTTATTATCTGACCATTTTCGGCGGCTTATGAAGGAAATCGCATTAGCATGTATAACACTATATTACCACAAGGATTTGAAATTTCTCCTTAACTTGTTTTTATTTCACATCACGAGAAATTATGTTTTAATTTGTCAATTAATGGTGAATAAATAGTTAAACTCGATTGTTACTTGATCATAATAATAGAAAATATCTGACCATGGAATGAGTGCGGTTCAAAAAATATTCTAACATATTTACCAAAATAGCATAAATATTATGCGGTACTTCAAATCTGCAAAATGTACAAGGTATCCATGAATCGTTATTGAAGTTTGGAGTCAAGCGGCGACGCTGCAACATTTGAATCCCCAACCTAGCGGTAGATTCTTTCATCGATTGTGTGCAGCGACATAACTCATGCGCTCCTATGAGGTGTTTCTGACAGTGTGTGTGGAAATCGCTAGTTAAGCAACCAATTAAACCAATTCGTTACTTTGGGTGATCATCACGAAGCCCATAGCGTTGAGTGAAAATCACTTCAACATGATCCATTGTCATGCACATCCGACACTAATCACGCCCTTATTATACTTGACCGTGATAAGTTGCTATGACTTTAAAATTGGCTTGATACTTTGCTTAAATTTTAGTGGTGAGATTAATATTATTTGATATTATTTAATATGTTATACAACACATACTCAAGTAATATACATAATGTAAAATAAAATAATGTCTGCGTTCAAGAGATATATGATATGACCCTCGAATGAAATACACTATTCTGACACTTTACAAGTGTCGTACTAACGTAAGGTCCTATTTAGGCATTTATAAAATCTGATCTTGTATTCTTCAACTTCTGAAAACTTTCAACTTCTCCAAATGTCGTCACAATTTGAGCGCCATCTTCAATGCCTCCACAACAGTACATTTATTTACTAACCACGTCTTAGGCAATCTTTGTGGGTGTAAAATAAATAACTCGGTAGATTCGTTTCTGACGTATAGGAGTCATATCGATATATCTCCTCTCCATTCTCATCACAATATATATATGCAAGAAAATTAAATCACATAGCATTGATTTAACAAATATACGTAGGAACATCTGATAAGCTCATCACATAATACCATGTAAATATATTTATATGTGTGTATCCGAAATAATATAACAATAATTATTCAATAATTAGTAAAATGTATTTTAAGTAATTTATATTGACACTTCAATATTAAAATATTTTTAATATTTGCACAATAATTATTACACTAATTATCTACTTGAAATAATTCACTTTACAAGTAATTATGGAAAAACATATTAATATTAATTTATATGTGTATGAATAATTATTACAATAATTATTTCTATTGTGAAACAATTATCTTTTAAGTAATTATAATTAAAACATATTAATTATTAGGAAATAGTTATAAATGTTTAAGCTATGTCAAATAATTAAATATCACAGAGATAATTAACAAAGGGAATCTTTTAATTAATTCAATATATCACCCAAATCAGAAAATACATTACCATAAATTTTCTACCATTGATATTTAAGGTCATAAAAGCCGAAATTGATAATTGCCGTAATTAAATCTTCCAAAAATACATTTTAGGAAATGCTTTAAAACCCTCGACAAAACCCTAGCCGACAGAGATTGGCCCGAACGGCCACCCTATGACGACCTACACATGCCACGCGCCACCCTACCTCCTAGAGGAGGTGGTGGCACGTCCAACCACAAGAAACGCCCCAAAAGCCACGGTTCATGTCTCGAAAATTTGGTAATTTTCAGTTTTTACGATTTAATTCAAACATTTTTCAAAATCGTTTTGAAGGCCTTAAACAATTCCAAAATTTCTGAAATTTGGTGACAAATTACTTCAAAATATTTAAGAACTAATCCAATTGGATTCACCTTAAAATAATTTTCCAGCAATTAGTTGTTTACATTTTAATTAATAAAACAATTAAGTTTCCAAAATTGTTTTCATACACTTAAAAATTTTACAAAATTATGAAAAATTTGGAGCAACTTTCAAGAGAACTTTATGTCGAGAAAAAATATATGTTTCAAAAATTTTAAAAATTAAGCCTTTCAAACAAAATACTTGTTTTAATTCTTCAATAAATTAATCAAAAACCACAGTAAAACACATGAAACCAATTATCCAAGTAGTCCTTAATCATGAACACATGAAATGAACCTAACATATAAAACACACTTATTTTCATATATAAAAATTATATAGAGCGATTTATGATAAACTAAATTAAATAATGCGTAGTTAATAGATACAGATCAAAATATATATAAAAAGTCAAAAGTAAGGCTCATGATGTGATATAAAATTCATATGCACAACTTGATATTAAAAATCAAATATGCATATAAATAGGATCAACTTTAATTATATATTTTAGATCTACAATTCATATAATACAATATGAATACCAGAATACTTACAGTACAGTGGAATAAATCGACATGAATCTTTCTGAAAGCCTTCTTTGAATTCAGTATGTAGCGCATAGCCTGAGGCATGCCTCGATTGATCCACTTGCATGAGGGTTAAATCCTATATTAGAGTGCCTTTTCTAGAACATGTGCGAGGAATTGGATGTAAAATCAAAGAGAAAAATTTACGTTCTTCACTTAAGAATTTCGAGCTTCTCCGTGGAGGGAGAAGGCCGAAAATTCTATGGAGGAATTAACTAGGTTTTTATTTTAGGGCTCACGATAATAGCGGTTGTAATAATATAATAGACGTTAGTATTATTATAACGATTTATACATAGGATACAGCAATCGACATAACCACAATTGTGCTCATTGAGAACCGTAGTAATCTGATTCTGCACATGGTTGAATCATTCGTTTAATGTAATCGCGTTCACTAAACTAGTAAAATGAATTATTCCTGACGATTGTCATGATGAGCCTAATAAATGAAACCAATAACTATTGAGTTTTGGCTATGCTTGGAGTGGAGGCAAACTACTTTCCGTAAAATCAACGAACAAAATCTTTGCGCCAGAATTCGATGGTTAAGATCGAAATCAAGTGATTATGGATGAAATAATCGAGGAAGAGAGCGAAGTAAGCCTAATAAATACCCCCAGTTATGGCCAGAAAATTCCATCACGAAACATACCAAAAAATACAACAAAAGCTCATGAGAGAATTTGCTTAAAAGAACAGCTTTCAGGAAGGTATTTCTTCATAAGCTTCTCTGAAGATTATTCTTATTCAAAGAGAGAAAAATATCAAATCTTTCCAACTTTATAAGACTAAACGGGTTCCTAAATTAAAATTTGAGTAGAGAACACAAAAATTTTCAACTTCAAACCAAAATAGGCTCCCGGGAATTAGGTACAAGGTTGAATTCTTGTACAAAGCGCGGTAATTTCGGGATCAAGATCAAAACTAACGAGAATCTAATCATTGGATCTCATAAATCAAATAAACTACGAGGATTAAGCTATAAAATGCCCCCCATAGTAAATCATAGGCGGATATAAGTTTATACTATCCCAGGCTGTCGAAACACGGTGTAAGGCTGCTAAGGCACGTGCTCTTGACAATACAAGCATATCCACACGGATAGCACACGAAGATCGGGAATAACACCTTCAAAAGCACCTAACTCGGTCTAGTTGTATGAATCAAAGCGCTAAAGGGCCTCACAAGTAGACAAAAATTCAAATCGAGTCTAAGTCCCACGCGACCCCGAGTCATATGAGCCGAAGATCAGAGTCGAGGCAGGCCATGCGAATTATCTGTTCTTAAAGCTTCTGACTCGTCGTATCGAGTGTCTGAGTCCAAGACTCGAGTCTTATCTAGTCAGAGATCGCGTTGATCGAGTCTATCCAGTCATATTATCAAATTGAGGCACAAATCAAATATAAGCAGGATCGCGCAGCAGTCACAGCACAAATCCAAATCCGATTTAAGATCATATCTAGGTCCGGACACAAAATCAACTCCGATTATTACAAGGCCGTTAAATCGAGGGCTTCGAAGCCCCGAGTCGAGTCTAAGACTACATCAAATCCAAGTCCGGCATCTCAGCGTCCGGAAGTGCGTTTAGAGGCTGATAGGCGATAGTGAGACTTGATAAATCTTCTTTATATCTAAAATAGTTTTCTTAAAGAGGTTTCATTGTATTGAAACGCATACTTATAAATAATAAAATCTAGTAGTTAGAGTTTGATCTGATAAATCTTCATTGTATTTGAGTAACTCGCATTTATACCGAAAAGGTATAACTTGTCGTTTATTCAGGCCTGGAGCACTGCATCTATCGAAAACGAAATCTAGAAAGGTCAAAAATATACTCGTATTAAAACTTCGAAAATAAGAATATATTTCGATTTTTCTTGTTTTTAACATTTGAAGGGATACCATATGTTTTGTTGCTTAAGAAGATAACTTATCAAATCTTATACTTATAAACACTAGTAAAGTGTACGTTAGACGTAATAATTTAAGTTTCATAAACATATTAAATTTTGCTAATGAACTTGTTAGCGATAAATACATTATACTTGGTTTTAGAATGTTCTCTACCTCATTATTCTCTTATTGTAATTATCATAATGTTACTATGATTAGGTTGTGATACTTTCCTTATATTGTATGAACTCTTTACTATAAATATAGCATCGGGTGTCACAAGTTGTGACAAGCCAGAATTATTTCTATTATTGTGCCTTAAACAGTATCGAGCTAGATACAATCTGCCTAATTTTTTTTTTCACTGCTTCTTGCCCGCTATTGCACAACAATTTTTTTTCCTTTCACTGCTGCTGCTTTTTAGCTACTCCTTGTGCCATATTTAAATCTGAGGTTACTTATATTGCATTATGTACGTCACGTCTGTTCTTCCTCGGCCTCCGCGTCGCGCCCTCCGCTCCACGTCAAATCTTGAACGACTCCCCACCGTAACCTCCTCAAATAGTAGAACCCGATATAATAATTATTTGTTAAATAATTAAAGTATTATCATATATATTGCACAATATAATAATGTAGTATATACATTTTTACCGGGGAAGATTATTTTTAATTGTTTGAGAATGAAGTGCCAAAATATTTATTATTCATAATAGATAGAAAAACATTCAAGAACTAGAAAATATAAAAAAATTTACTCTATAGAACACGAAGATATTTCTTTCAAAGTTGCCCGTGTATTTGGATACGAGAATTCAAGTATCATGAATTTGGAGGTTTAACTAATTGAGTTTAATTAAGATAACTAATTTGTATAATAACATTATGCATACCAACTAATTCAAAATAGTTATGCACATCATACGTAATAGGCCTTATTCGCTCTCTTGATTTCTAATTACTTAAACATATAACTTAAAAGTATTTTTTAAAAATAACTAATTTATTTTATTATTTTAAGTAAAGAATAAAATTATCAATTAATAAAAATAAAAATATTATGAGATAAAAAACAAATATTATGGAGACAAAAGCGATGATGTTGAATTTTTTTTTTTGAGAGTTCAAAATAAAAGTTACATTGAAAATGTAAACAATCAAGTAAAAGGGAATAAAATTTTTCTGATATGAGTCAAGTAATTAGGAATGGAGAGTGTATTAAATTGATAGAAATAGTTTTTAAATCTGAAAAGATTATTAACAGTCATATGAATATTTAGCTAGTGACATACATTGATAGAGGTCCAGGATCGAGTCTTGCCTAAGCTTCATGTGTGAACAGGTTGCTAGTGCCCATGGGTTACATGTCGGTCTCTTATAACTCGATTGAAATTTGTGTCTCGTCAAAAATCATTGAGTTTATGGGCTTTGGGGCCGTCTTTGCGGTGGGGCCAGGTTTAGTAAAAAGTTTACCCTATCTCGGTTTTACCCGTAAGGGTGATCAAGTTGGTGGAGTAGGTGAACTTGTGACTGTGAAGTCATGAGTTCGATTCCCCTACAAACACTTTCTTGGTCGAGCCTATCACACAGGGGTTTACTGAGTGCGGTTTATCACGGTTGGCGTGTGGTTTTGCGGTATTGCGTCGGCTTTGAAGTTTATCCGGTGGTATTTCATAAAGTAACGATTATAGGTCCACGTTAAAAATAAAAGTATTATTAAGAGTCATATGAAATTAGAATACCATCTTTATTCATTTGACTCCTAATAGCAATAAATCTTTTTGATTATTAGGAGTCATATGATTATTGGTCCTGAAGTATAGCTCCTTGATGATAATTAGTGACAGATACCATCTTTCTTTGTCTTTATTGGCTTAATTCCGTCTGTTTCCCAGCCTTAATTTCAGATAATTTGCCCCTGACTATCTAGCCAGTAATTACCCACAGAAGCCAACTATTGGTTTCAAATTTGCTCCTCATACTCTTTAACACCAAATAACTATAGTTTCCAAAATCAATTAAGGGTAGTATAGTCCATTACACTATACATTGGCTCGTCGATCGGCTCTGAAAACCACTGACCATATACCTAAGTGCAATTAGGTTAGAAAATCATTATAGTAACTTAGAAAATCATCTGGTAAGTTCAAATATGGTGCAATTAAGTTAGAGCGCCTTTGGCATGTGATCTTTGTTATTTTGTGTTAAAAAGAGGCGGAGGAGGGTTGAAGCCACGTGGATGAAACTGAAGCGGTGAAAATAGTTAATGGACCGGCAAGTAGATCGTAAAGCCATCAAAGAGATAACAAGAATAACCCATAAATACTGAAACAACTTTCCTATTATTATTGTTGTCATTTAGTTAGTGATACTAAAAAGACGTTCCTTGTTAATTACTTATTTACAAAATGTAATTATTAAATGGTCCGGAATAATAATTATCAATCATTTAATATATATTTTTAATGGTTAAAGATTACAATAATTTACAGCCCTTTTTTTACAATGAGATTTAAATCCATGACCTCAAAAATGCAGGATGATAGATCAACCGCTAGACCATTCGATTATCTCCAATCATTTAATATATACGGATGATTGAATTTCCATCAGAAATCCTCTGATGTCCTCTTTTACATGATTATTATTCTGTTTTAATTTGTCAAATACAATAATTATCAAGGTCTAAAAATCATATATGAACTTACAATAACTTGAGAACTATTTTCTCTAACAATGAAATTCACACTTTTATATTAGGAATTAGACATGGAAATTTTAATAAGATTTAAGTTTGATCATACACATCAATTATATGTCTCATGGATTAATCAAATTAGGATATCACATTTTATTGTGATTAAAACATATATAATTTTATTGATAAAAAATCACTTCTATAAAATAAAGACAAGAAATTGTAATGTACATTGTCAAATTTGAAGAATAGATGAGTTTGCTTAGGACTTGGACATTCGTAAGTGTCTCCAATCACATAATTGAGTTTGGATATCTTCCCTGTTTATTTAAAATTTTAAATATATTAAATTAGTCCTTTATATATGGTTCTCTAATTAATCTGCAACCCTCTATTGATTATCTTGAAGTAGTCAAAATGGTCATATATAATCTTATTAAAAATTAAGAATTTACTTTTGGAGCAATGAAATCTATAATAGATGGGGTAACATGAGATTTTAACTAAAAGGAAATAAACATATTCACGGTTTTATATATGGAGGGATATTATATGAAATTATTGTTATCCATATATAACCTTATCAAAAAAATTATAATTTATTTTTTGACCAATAAAATACATTATTAGAAGGATAAAATAAGATTTCTTCAAAATATAAGAAATGGTTATTCACTTTTTTATATGTTAGAATTAGAATAAGCATTCATAGTGTATATGTATAGAAGGCAAGGCTTCACATCATGCTCAGCTCTATCAAAACTTATTCTTGCAGATAGTGATAATTTAACGAACTAATTGAATTTTCTAGTAATTTATAAATTATCATGAAATTAAAAGTCAGTGCTCCAAGTCCAATCCCCCCTCTCCCTCTGTTTCATATATACGATACTATAAAGAACGAAAGGCCTCTTGCTAACGTGAGCTTTTTGAGGTGGCATGTCACATAAAATGCTTGTTCCTAGCGCTTCGAGAGTTGTATGTTTATGGGTTAATGGGCCAAACCGTCTCGCCCATGGGTAAAATTCACCGTCTACTATTTCACCAAGACAAGAAGTCCATGACATTTTCGTTATTATTTGTTTGAGATGGGGATACTTTCGTATTTTGAGCCCTATATTTTATTTAAAAAAATACAAGTTGTACTATTGTTGGTTGACTCCTAACCCCAAAACGCTCCAGACCACATATTAAAATGAGTAGTAATAATGTAATATTGTCGATTTGGAGGGATATTTCTGTATATTCCCTCTCTCATTGGGCCAAAAAGTCTTTGCTTGTACTGTTGGTTGCTTGAGCCATTGGTTAAACATTAATGGGGTAAGTTATCGTGGATGGTTGGGATTGAAACCTAACTTTTGATGTTGACTTCGACGGACGACGATTGAAACCGGTACGGCTTTGCTTTCAAAGTTGGTGAAACAATTCATGCTACCATTTCTTTGTGTGGTTGTGCTTAATTTCGGGAGAGAATTTCAATGCAGAGATTGATTCACCATCTATGCAAATGGACATTTAATTGTGCCTTTATATATTTAATATTTCAAAGGGGGAGTGTTATAAACGTGGGTAAATGAATAACTCACCTTGGTTGAAATATCAACCATGGTTGAAGTCTTAACCATGTAATGATGACTAAATAGTATCTATATAAGTTAGATACTATGCGTGAATAGTATTTGCATAGTGTAGTTTCTCAGCTATATAAACCCCCAACCCTTCATTTGTAACACAACAAGATCAATTCTCAAAAGCAATAAAAGAGTTCATACATTTTCTCTCTATTGTTCTTAATTTAATACTTTCTCCTATTGTCTTACTCTTTCTATTTTATATATAGTATAGAAGATAATACTTAGTAGTAGGCATATCCCAATTTCACAATTATCTTCTGACGTCGCATTGATGCTTGAATTGTTTGTAGTTTGAGTTTGATATTTTCAATTTATATTATGGAGTTTATGTTAATCACATTGAAGAATTAATTTGGGTTGTGTGCTCTCATGGTGCTCACTTTATAGTGCTAATAACTGTTTAAGATATTAAAGGTGGTAGGTTTATCACTTTGATGGATGATTTAATTTTCCGGTAGATTTTCATATCTACATCTCTTTAAAGTATTTCGTAAAAACTAATTTTTGTCTATTATTATTTATTTTAATTATCCAGTTTTGAATGAATTTTTTTATTTTTATTTGAATCTTGGGTTGTATTTGAAAACAGAGGTGGCGGATGAAGGAAGCTCTCCTTGGATTTGAAAACAAAGCTAATGTAATTTCATTTCTCTGCAAAATCTTTTATTCAAAATATTTTATGTAAGTTCTATAATTCATATTATTGAAAGTGAAGTCTAGCCTATCTCTTTTCTAGGTATTATATTATAGTTATTATATTTTTTCTTTCTCGAATTTTTTTTGGTGAAAGATTTAAATATCTAAGCACTTTTGTTTGAAGCCATTTTATTCAAAATATTATTTTTTCAATTGTATCCACATACCAATCGTGTTGCCCAATATCAACTTTTGTATCGTGTGGTCCAATGTAAGATTTTGAGTCCGGCATCCCGCCCGGCCTTTTAGTAATTAAAAATTATTGAAAAGACACATAACTCTCCTTACAAAAGTCAGCGCCGTCCTTGGGCCCCCATCTCTCTATATTTCTTGCACCAACCAATATGCTCTAGTCGGAGGAACAGTATAAAATGTTATTGGTTGACTATTACGTAGAAGAAACTATACAGATACAACTTCAGTTTTCCCAACTCAACAAAACACCATAAACTTCTTGTGGTCTTATATATTTTTTCTCAGGCTTTTCAGCTGTGATTGTTTTATGTTCTGTTATCACTTCACCCAATCATACCTAAAGATTTTCCACTTGTAAATTTCCAAATTGATCCGATCCATTCCTTCATAGTTATGGATGAAGACTGGGATTTGTATGCCGTGGTCAGGAGTTGCAAAACATCAACAACTACCACAACCTCATCAGCATCGGCGACAGAAAGCATCCCTGCCAACATTAACATGACCAACAGTGAGGATGATGCCTATTTTCCTAATTTTGAGTCTTTAGGTTTTGGGAACAATGAGAATCAATTTTTCATCCACCAGGCGTTAAATAACAGAAACATAAATGATCCATTTCAAAGGTTGCAAGAAGTCCAAGGAGAATTTACCCTGAATAATCAATCATCTCCCACAATCCCCTCTATTACTCCCACAATTGTATTCCAGCATCAACCATCTCAAAATTTGCAGCAAATTGTACCCAGGGAACAATTTTATCCTTCTACTATTTCTTTCCCAGTAGTAAATCCCCAGCCCGTTCGACCTAGAAGAAGGTATGCTATCTTCTCTCATATAAAAAATGGATCATTTTGCTTACATTAAAACAAGAATAGGCAATTGATGACCGTGGTTTGATTTGATAGGAAAAATCAACAGAGCAAAGTCGTTCGGCAAATGACGCAAGATCAACTCTCAACTGATTCTTGGGCATGGAGAAAATATGGCCAAAAACCAATCAAAGGCTCACCATATCCAAGGTTGTACATTTCTTCTATTATCTTCATTAGAAAACTTTAAAAAGCTGGCTGCTTTTGGAAAAGTAAATTAAAATGACTAAATTTTGACCATCAATGATACAGAAACTACTACAAATGCAGCACATCAAAAGGTTGTGCAGCAAGAAAACAAGTAGAAAGAAACCCTACGGATCCAAACGTTTATATTGTCTCATATACAGGTAAACAACAATGGAGATAACGAGGAACTCAATTAAGTCTCCCTCCCAACTTCAAATGATAAAGTTTTTCTTGTATATTCAATTGTAGTTCCACCCAGCTAATTAATAAGATAGATAAATACTCCCTAATTGTTACACCCAACATCCCTAATAGATTATCGAGTTTATTTTGCAATAATAAAAATTAACAAACTTTTTTATTTTAGTTGACACGATAGTTTTTATCAAGATTCCTGATTCGACCAATGCAGGAGAGCATACACATCCACGTCCGACCCACAGGAGCTCATTGGCAGGCAGCACAAGGACAAAATTTTCAACTCCATTAACAAACAATACTACTACTTCAAATAACAACTTAGCTTGTGAGGCAATAAAAGCACCCTGTTCTTCATCATCCCCTGTAGCCTCTGGATCAGGTTTTTCTCCATCTCCAAACACACCCTCAAAAGATGGAGATAATAATGACGAAGATAATGATGACGACGATGATGATGTTTTCATTCCTAATGTGGTTATGGATGAGGATATATTTAAGGGGTTTGGAGACATAAATGAAATGAATATTTATACTAATGGTTCAGGTGATGATGATCAAACAGGAGTATCTAGCCGCTTGTTTTCTCCGCCGTGGACCCCTCCTAGCTCTTCTGGCTCAAATACCAGATTCGCCGGCGGAGGTGGTGGTTGACTCGCTAGCTAAACTCAGAAAGCATCTATATTATATATATATGCCTTCCTATTTATCTTTGCCCATAAATTGAAACTCTCTCTTTTCTTTTACTCATTCCATTATTACATTTTGACTTTTTGATTGTCGTAATTTTTAAATTTTATCCTTAAATATTTTTATTTAAATTATATAATACATAATAAAGCCATAATAAAAATATTTTTAAATTTTTTTTGTGTATATTTTGCTCCAATATTCCTCTGTCTGAAATAAATATATTTAAGATCAAAATTTTAAAAGTATAACTATCAAAAAATTGAAATATGATAATCTTTTATAAAGTGTGCGAGTATTATTCTTCGATCATTATGCTAATTTCAATAGTTTTTATTTTTATTTTTTCCTTGATTTAAAAAAATATGTTGCAACTTGTAACTTGATTTGTACAGATAACTGTATACAGATGACTGTGGTAATTTACAATACACTAGTAATTCGATAGGTACGTGTTGTAGTAGCTTAGAATCGTTAGTAATTTGATAAATGCGTTGCGCGTGATGATGCTAACTACAATATTTATTGTTTATATATGTTATTTTTTTTGGAGCAAATAAATATTAATTTTTTTTAAAGTTGATATGAAGTATAACTGGTTTTTTACAATATATATATATATATATATTAAAAGCACGAGTTATCTTAAGTGTTTCGTCTTTTTTTAGACCCAATTTAAAATCACACATGTGGAAGGCGTGAATTGAACTAAAAGGCTACGAATGATTCACATAACGTATAGGAATCTACGTAGGATATGAAAATACTAGCAATATGGCCCGCGACCTGCGCCCGTCGCCCCAGTATTTGTAGCGATAAATTACACGATAAAGCGTGACATCGATGCGGGTTGTCTTAAAAGTTTACCATTTTTTATAAAAGCAAAATATCTCTTAAATAATTGATTTGTGATTAATGAAGGATATAATTGTATTTTGATATATTACAATTTAACTAGAATTAAAATACTTATAAATATTTCTGAAATCCAAAAATATAGGATTTGAAGTTATGTAGAGCGAACTTGTCAAAAAAAGAAGTTATGTGAACTCTCTTAAGCGTGTATATATGCTTGGATTAAACCCGTCACAACGTTATTGTTTAACACATGAGAACACCCATGCAGTTACGGCCAAGTATTAAGAGTTGTATGTTGGCTAAACGAATTGGCGTATAAGTTACGTGAATAAGCTTTTTAGAGATGAATGGATTTAGCGGTTCAATGAAGTTAATTAATGCGTATACGGCCGGGCAGCTTCTGATGTGTAGGATTCGATATATGGTTAAAGAGGTGGGTGTTGGTCAGCAAAATTACAGGTATCTGTCATCATAAAAATTATTTTGTTTTATTTTCATTGATCAATTTTAACAAAGTTATATTATATAAATTGACCCCAGCTTGACTTTAATGTAGACCACAAATTACCATATTAATTGAGAAGGTTACACATATTGAATTATCATGGCAGAAACTTTGGTAGTAAATTATTATTTATTAGTTATTTTAATACATTTAAATTATATAATTGAATTTTCATTTTTTTTCATAATTATCTTCATAATCTTTATTACATAATTAAAAAGTTGGTAAACACTAATAAAATAAAGTAACTTAAATAATTCACTAATCCATATTTAACTGCGAGAGTTCATTAATGATTTGATGTCTGATAAGACACTATAACATTTCATATTATTTTGCTTTAATTATTCACGCAGGTTTTAATTTAGATAAAGAAATATAAGCATTGAGCTTTCTTAAGATTAACACAGTTGAGAGAAATTAAATTGAAAGCAATGTGAATCATGATTCTTCGCAGCAGGAATGGGGTAATTTGCACCGCCCATATAAATTTTTTATGAAGCGTCAAACACTTGTAAAGCTTAAAGTATCTTATCTCTCCACTTATAAACTTACTCATCCGACCTAGTACCACATTAGTTAACTAACCATTAAATATTACTAATGGCATAAGAAATATATAAATTTTACTTCAAATATTCTAAATTTTTTAATTGTCTCCCTCATATATTAACGTGAGATATACTAGCATTTAAGTAATAAGTAAAAAAAAAATTAAAAAATTCTTAATTGCCTCAAGTCTTGATTTTTGGATAAATTAAAATTAGTACATATTATCTATATAACTTTTATAAAGCCTAAATCATATATATCAATTAATTAATACATTTGGCAAATTTTTTGTATATGAAAAATATTTAGTTTCGAATTAATTTTAGTGTGTATAAACATAAATATCAATAATATATATTATTTCGATTATTTTGATATATAACATCTGATATTAGATGAAAAATATATCTTCGAATCAAAACATTTTAGTGCATTTTACTATTATAATTTAATTAAAATTAAAATGATGAGTATATTTAATTTTGATCATTGTTTATAAACAATCTTCTTTGAAGGCTAGAAGGAGTATTTAATCTGGTAATATAGAGATTATTATGGAGTACTAATCACAAAATTATGAAAAAAGTTTGTAGACATGTCAATATATTTGTTATAGATGAATGAAATTAAATTTATAAATACTGGCGATAGATTTATTTAAAAACTAAGACCAGACGATTAAAAGCTTTATCTAAATTATGATAGTTTGATTTATAAGTTTATAAACGATATTAGGGGTTACGATGTTCATAAAAAACTTTATAGAGGGCATAAGTGCTGAAGTGCCGACAACAGTAAATTGTGAGCAGCGTATCAACGTTTGAGAAAGAAGTTATTATAAGAAAACGTCTACGAAACTTTAGAGCGATAGTGGAATAAATTTATATGAAATTAAAGTATGGTATGTATATACGTATTCAAAAAGTTTAAAGAATTAGTTACATAGTCCTTCCCCATTTAGACGAAGGTCTAGGAAGTGCCGGAATCAAATATATAATAGAATGCTAGCATAATCTTAAGGTATGTTGGTAATGGAGTTTTAAAATTATTTATTGAAATAAAATCCGAATAAGCACTTGGATGAGTAGAGTATTTAGTACTTTCATGGTTTTGAATTTTGTTGGTTGATTTTAAATAATTTTGATTATTAAAAATAGAAAATGTAAGATCTTTAGAGATGGATTTAGTATGTTGTCTTAATAAGCTTTTGAATTTTTGATATTGATTTTTGAAAATTATTGTGAGAAATAAACTCAATAACCTTTTAGGGATGAAATAGAGTATTTAGTACTCATAATTTTTAAGAATTTTGTTGGTTAGAGTTTGTTTTAATTATTCAAATAAATTACGATCTTTTAGAGATGGATTAATATCTTAGATCATAAGTTTTAAAATTTGGTGGTTGAGAAAAAATGTTATTGGGTTTTTAGTTACAATTTTTCAAACTAGTTATATCGCGTTGAACGTATAAAATATGCTTGAATGATCGTAATTATCTTTAGTATTTTTTATATGTTGAATATTTTGTGAAACTTTGAAAGAATGTGATTGAATTCGTTAACGTCTGCTTTGACTGATTGATTATTCTGACAAATAATTATACATCATCTGATAATGTTAGAGTTGAATATTTAAAAGTCATTATTGAAGCTATATTGAAATATGGATATAGTATGTCATATTCACAAGTTTTGAGTTTTGGTTGTGTTGAGTTTTAAATAATTTTAGTATTGAAAAATATAATTAAATAACCTTGTAGAGATGAAAGTAGAGTCGGTACTTATAATTTTGAATTTTACATTGGTTGAGTTTTAATTAATTTTTATTATTAAAATGAAATTTGCATGATCTTTTATAAATGGATTTAATATGTAGTATTCATAAGTTTTGGGTGATGGTTGAAATTTTATTGGAGTATTTAGTTAAATTTTTAATAATTATATGGGTAATTTATATTTCATTAGAACATATAAAAGCTGTCTTAAGATGATCATGGCATGTACTTTAATTTTATTGTCTTATATATTTTTTTGCTTATTAAGGATAAATTTTGTTATTAATATATACTAAATAAAAATAATTATTTACTTGACTTGAGTATGTATTTATTTAGTTTGTTTATTAAAAATTCATAATCTTTTTAAATAATTAATAGATATATTTTCTTTGTAATAATCTAATTATATTTTATATATTCCATCTTATATACTTTTTTGAAACTTTTAATAAGTTCTACTATTCTTTTATTATTATTATTATTATTACTTATCTATCGAGAGATAGCGAAATAATAGTATTTGTATAAATTCTGACGTCGTATAATTTTTACTTAGTATATTATTTTATTATGTAGCCAAGCAGTTTTGGTTTTTGTTCTTAAAGTTTGTATTTGAAATATAACTTTTCGATGCTCGGTTAGCGATGTATGAGACTAGCACTCTTAGGTAAATATAATTTTTACATTATTGAAATTTCATTTCATATTACTTATCATTGTTTATATGTACAGCCATATGTATTCAATATTGTAACACGGGCGTATGATGTACAATAAAAACTTCTATAAATTAATAGCGTTGGGATCGGCCGAAATTTATTAATTTAGATAGTTATTAATTTAACGATAAATTAATAATTTAAAAGAATTTTAATATGAAGGCAGTATACGTTTAATGAACTGCTTCCAGATTTATTGAATTGATCATGATATGTAGAATCGTCAGGAAGATGTCGAAATATAGTAGAAATATTATGGGTAGTAGAATGAGGGTGTTGAATCACAGGTGGATTAATTAGCATTGAAATCGTTAATGATGTTGAATGGTGTGAGGCCCCAGGTCGCGTTAATGATTTTGTTTTTGATTTTGTTTATCTTTTTTGTAGAAAGTGGACCCAGCGTGATGATTGAGATTTGTTAATTTTTTTAATGTGTCCTAATTATTTACATAATAACATAATTTTTTATGAAAAAAAGAATAATCCAAATTAATCATTTTTTTACTTTATAAATAGAAATGTGGTTCATTTTTCTGCTTTATAAAATAAGTTTTCTTATATTTTTTTATTATGTCTTTAGAGTTTGATTATAGCGTCGATCCCGATTATATTATGTGATGTGATTATTTGTATTCATTAGTAGTATTGCGTCTTTGTTTATTGTAACATTTGTTGTAACTTTTCTTTGTTTTAATCATTTATTATACATATTTCTTTGTTTTATTTAAAGAAAAAGTAATTAGAATGAGATTAAAAATATTTGTATAAATTTATTTTTAAAATGTAAAAATAATTTATTTAAGTGTTAATTATTATTATTTAATTATAAGCGATGAATTTTATACTTATTTAATCATAAAAAATAAAGAATATAAGTAAGCAAAATTATAATATAAAAGTGGGTGGGGTAGGGTGTTGAATTTTATTAAGCAAGCGAATTTGTGGAGTATAAAAGTTGAATGGTTGTTGAATTATTAATAATGTAAGAAGATGTAGAGTATTGAAAATTGAAAAAGAGAGTGTTGAATAAAGCTGGCAATTGTAGATAAGCAGAAGATCGTAAAGGAAATAGTGATTATTTCGTATTAGTTTATAGTAATTCTGAATATAAGTTTAGTATTATTAACGTAAGTATTTTATTAATTTTATACTTTAAAAAGAAAACAAACAACTAGATACATATTTTCATTAAGTTATAATAATTATTTTCAATTTCAGAATTATTAATTAATGATTTTCTTGAGACTATATTATAAAAAGAATTTTCGAAAAATTATTATCTTTATTATTTTATCGATTTTGAAATTTTTAAGCGGTCCCAGTCAGGCCAGGACAAATTTATTATTTTAGAGTTTATTAATTTGTCAAGTATTGATTTATAGA
This sequence comes from Lithospermum erythrorhizon, assembly GCA_019722365.1. Classification (NCBI taxonomy): domain Eukaryota; kingdom Viridiplantae; phylum Streptophyta; class Magnoliopsida; order Boraginales; family Boraginaceae; genus Lithospermum; species Lithospermum erythrorhizon. The sequence goes on from JADFUC010001916.1 coordinate 208,206, forward strand.
GTTTTACGTATATTGGAAAAAGTTAGGGATAATGGCTTAAATTTTATACTTGCAGGCCTTAAAAAATAATTAGAAATATCGTGATATCTAGAGCCAAAACAAAACTAACAATAATGATTTATTTTTTTATAATTATAACAGTAAATTACGTGTGTAAGCTAAGCGTCTGGCCTTGCGCGTCATGCCTAGTTATTAATAAATGTCCCAAAAGTTTGTTGTCTTTAGTAGTTTAAGCTACGTAAATGCTTGAATAAAAATTTATGTTCTCTTGAGTTAAAAGATCCAATTTGTTGGTAGTGCATTGAATTTGTTTGATTCAATTAATTTTGAAGACATAAATAGTGTTATTTATAGTTTTAATAATAATTCTTGTCACATATTTGATTTAAAGAATTTAAGACTTTGTATACTAGATTTGAGATATTTAATGATTGTGCTGTCAATATAGTTTTTTTTTTTTCACTAGTAAGTATAGTTGATTTGAGAAATACAAATGTGCGAATACTTCATCGTATATAACCTCTGTCTTGAGAGCAAAATCAGTTATTATTTGAAATAGTTAAAAGGATTTTAACTTTGATATTTAGAATTACGTGTTAAGTAGATTAGTAATAAAATGTAACACTTGAAAACAAATAAGATAAGAACGTAAAATGTGTACGTTATAAATAGATATTGATGGTGTAGATGTCATTGATTATTGTAAAAATAATTAAATACATATTTATTAGTTTCATAATTATTGGGAATTATTGACATAATGTTAATATTGAAAATAGAATATAATTAAGTGGTAACAGGCAACTTTTTGTAAGTGTTTGTCATCTTTATTCAGATAGAAACTGCCCCGATTATAGTGTAGACAATCTGATTGTCCTTTATAATATAGTTTTAACAACTTATTCATCCAATTTGTAATATGTTTTCTCTTAAAATTAAAAATTATTTTTAATTTTTTTAAACTTTCATTACTTTGTAATTATATATTGAAGTTTTGTGAGCATTAGTTGTCTTTGTAATTAATAAAACATGACATTATTTAGATTAATGAGGTTATCTTCACTTATCAGTTGATATATATATATATATATATATACCATATATATATATATATATATATATATATATATATATATATATAGGAGAATGTGCCCTTAAGACACGGGTTAATAAATGAAATGCACATATTAAGATTTTGAAATTACAAATTTGGGTTACTAACCATGGTTAATTTATATAAAATTTTATATTTATTTTTATAGTTATTCCTTGTTAACCTTATAAAATTTTATATTTATTTTTTATGATTCTATTCCTTATTTTAAGCAAACAAATCACTCGCTAAAAATTCTGAAATCTTTGTCATCCCAAACATTCTCTAATTTTATTACGTCTCTAACATCTAGCCAAACAAAAAAAATTCACTATATTCATTGCACAAGCCAAACAAAAAAAAATCACCATCTTCGTTGCAAAGTGACTTGAGAATCATAATCTTCTTTGTGAAATTACATATACAATCATTATTTTCACTATGTCCAAGAAAGAGAATGACATCACCCATAACTATGTTGATGCATTAATATCTTTAACGGAGGAAAATGAAGATAGTTCTAAAGAAACTTTTGAACCTTTTGTTGGGAAATGCTTTCTTAATGAGGAGGAGGCTTATGTATTTTATCATCAGTATGGAAAACAAAAAGGTTTTTCGATAAGAAAAGGTCGTTTCATAACAAAAAATGAAAGAAAAGTTCGACGAGATTTTTTTTGTCATACACAAAGAAAGTCAGACACTAAATTTTTCATTCCTAAGAACAAAGATGTAACTGACCGGCCCAGGGTCGGTAGCGAGGTTAAAGATTAAATTATTGACGCATGTGAGTCATGCGTCGTTGATGGCCAACGTAAAATCACCGTTGACATTAATAATAAAAAATACATTTTGTCATTGTTATTATGACATATACAATAAAATAACGACAGCCATGTCTGAAATCAAAAACCGATGATCTGACTCGAAGATACACAGAAATCAATCTGACGTAGGGAAAGTATAAGCGTAGGGCACTTGGTGGAAATCTGACCACGAGGGTTTAACTTGATATATCGTCGGCAATGACAGGGAAATCGTGAGGTGCTGTCGCAGCCATAATCTATGATCTTGTCTGCATCGATAGAACTGCGACAACCTCGTGATCGACCCGCCCAGAGCACAGGCATAAAGCCTTGAAGTAGAGAATAGAATTAAATTTAGTAAAAGGCTGAGTGAATCTGAATCTGTGAGCTTGATCTGTATACATATTCATATATATAAATAACGTATCTTTATCACATCAATGAGGGCCGTCCTGATGAATAGCATTCATGACTTCATAGGAGTATCGATGCGATGTTACGCTATCCTTATACGTGAGTTATAATCATAATTAATGCACATATTCGTTGAGGAAGCAGTTTAAATGAATGAGGAATCGGCATAGAATAATACCGTGAAATCGCGCCGAATAATCTGTGGGGAATCGCGTCCAAATATGCAACATGAGGAATCGCTCGAATAATACGCATATGAGGAATCCTTGGCATGTGGGATGGGGCCTCAAAACAAAATCGCCAAAATTTACTCGATGTTAATGTCTGTAGAAGCCAGAATCGTAGGTGACCAGCCATGATATGCCTTGTGCTTGAACCTCGTTCGAGTCAGCGTCATTTCGAGTATCCGCTAAGCGATCGAACGTGACCACTTAGCGACAGCGCGCGACCGCCCATACAAAACTCATGCGTGAATGCATATTCTAGCCCTCCCGTGATATAAATCGTAATCATTTAATATCGCGTGATAGCAATTAAATATCTGATGCTCTCGTAATATAACCCAAAATCTCAATTATTCGTCATATGAATCATAAATCAAAGTTCTGTAATTGTGATATTAACGATATAGCGTATCGAATAATCCCAGAGATATCATAAATATAATGACATAATATGAAAGGTCACGAGTAGGATTTGTGCTCACGCCGAGCCCAAAGCATTAATAATGACTAAGGCGATTATAGGTCTTTGAATCGAGTCTTCATTTCACAGATGTGATGAGGATCATAGGGGAGAAGAGAATCATGGCTTTGTTCTTTAGTTTAAGCGGCGGTAGATGGGAGAAATGGAAGAAAATTTTTTGAGGGAGGAAGGTTAATCGGTATGGGGGAAGAAAGAGGAATGATTTGTGTTTGGATAATGATGAAGAAGATAGGATAGGAGATTTTTGAAATGACTTAAGGCACATTTGGTTCGGGTTTATTTAAACTTTTAAATGCTTAAATTTGATAGAAAGATTCCGAATGTAATGTTTTCCATAACATAAACTACTCTTTCGCCTGTCTGAGTCTCGATGCAATCGATTTTATTTGAAATTATTTATCTTATCTCGGGTCAACATGACAAATATACCACCAAGTTTGTTGAATTCTCATTTCTTTCGAGCTTGAAATTTTAATTTACTTTGAAATACTCCGCTGAGAAAACATATACTATCAACATAATATTGGTAAGGCAGGTTATTTTATTCTTATAAAATTCGTCTCGAAATTTACTTTAGACTTAGATTTTCTTATCGTCCAACTCGCCTTTGATATGCTCTTATTAGAATATGTGTCCTTGCGATCGCATTCATTATAGTCATTGGCTTGAAGATATTAATAACGCCTCGTAATACATTATGACGTACCACTGAATATTAGCAATGCCATTTGAATATTTCCTGATGTCGTATCATAATCGTAGCGTCGTATAACTGAAACTACGATATCGTCCTCTGCATATCCACATTCTGCGCCCCGTATTTCGTATTTTATCATGTTATCGATATCATAAATCCACCGTGATAATACTACTCAAAATCAATATCCATATCATCGATATCGGCCCGTATCCGCTCGTAATTAGGTATTAAATGCATGTCGCCTCGTTATTATTTCTCAGACTGGGTAATGTGCCAAGTAAATTCTGTTATCAAAACCCAGCTCATCAAATTATTTATTACTGATTATCTTGCGTCATTAAATATGCAAAAGAGTCCCCAGCGTGCAGCAATATAATCGTCACCCGATAATCCCTTGTTCGTAATGCCATTTATACGGCTTAAAACACCCGAGCACCATAGTATAGTTATATCCGCGCCAACAAACATGCACATATAAATCTACCGGGTATGTATATATATAGCATCGCGTCGCCATTTTCAATACATTATCACCATCTGGCCGTATCGTTCATTTACCGTTTCTCGTACCGTAAATGATTTCGTCGTCGTATAGGTTAATATCGTGTTTTTTCCCTTCTTTCGTTTCATTTATATGACTGTAGTACCAACATCTTAACAAGCCAAGTTATCATTATCTCACTTTCATTTATAGCGTATATACCACACAGGCTCGCGGTTAACGTCATATATTTAATTAACTGCAGCGGTTATCGACATCCGATTTTCCGTTATAATTCCAACTGACATGCATATATATATCATCCATTACTCTGATGTTAGCCGTCGTTACTTTGCTTTGCTTGATAACCGCTTTATTAGAGCGACTTATTCTTGCCTCGATAGTAACTCGATATCTTACTTTTTCACGTAATCTGTCGATATCTCGGTTCCAATCAAATTGAAAATTTCCAATCTACCGTATTCCTCACTCATTCGCCCATTACGAACTTCGTACCAACAATGCCGTTAACGTGCTTCTTAATTGTTAAGGCATTATGACTTCCTCATTCACTGGGCCTCATTCTCACAGTATAGTACTTTATGAATCGTTCTGTTTGCCATTGTATTATAGTATTTACCCAATGCCATTCGCCCGTTAATTTAACATATGAAACTTGTTCTACGTGAGTAGTCATATAGTTCCATTAACCCCACCGAGTTAACTTACGTCGCTCATTAGAGTCATTTTTCACTTTCTCACGTCTACGTTTATTGATAACCCAGAACTCGGCGTCTCTTTGATAGCTTCCGATGGTGCCGTCCCCAACAATTTGGCTTGGAAGTTGGTAATGCAAGTAAGCGACTTTCATAACTACTTAGAATTATAAATCACCATTGGCAGTGCTGTTGTCGTCTTATATCTCGTCACAGTAATCTTCTTTCAGATAAGGCCTTTATAATCAACCATAACATTCCCAAATATTTGTCCTTGAATTCATGAATTCCCTTTGTTGTGATACAATTGACATCGGCACTTGCTTTATTATTAACACCCTTGGCTTGACGTTTAACACCTCTTGACTCGCGTCACCATGGCCGTTACAAAAAATCACAGAATGATATAATTATGCATGGCAATACTTGGCGTAATGATTGAGCTTATAGAAAAACTTGTAGAATACACTTGTAACAATTCAATTATTATCATATTCGCGTTTCTCCCAATCCGTCGTCGAATACGTAGGTATAATTTTTTTTTATCATAGAGTTAGATTGACGACCTACTCTTCCTCTGTGTGCAAATTATTCCCCAGTCGATGCGCACCAAGAACTACGAGTCAGCGGTATACTTCGTGACTCAATTCTGTATGCTCACAGATTATTAGTGCGACACGTATATTCTGTTAATACTCCACTTGTCCTTAGGGATTTGTCTTGCTAAATGCTGCTTCGGTGGTCGAATTAATTAATCCTTAGAGTAACATTAGCGTCATGTGTTAGGTTTTATTATTATATTTAAACAAAATTTTCATTTATGACCCGATATATTAACCGTGTATTTCAAGTAGAGATCCCGAATTCATTGATATGCGTTACTAATTCCATGAATTTTCCTTCATTAGTCGACTTTCTCGGCGAGCGATACTTCAAATCTTATAATTTATGAGAATTCACTTATAACCTCAACTTCATCATGAAAAATTTATCCTCGACCTTTAGATTTGGAACTTTTATCTTTGTGTGGTATAATATCAAACATTTTACTCCCATATCTGCCTTGAATGTAAATTGATCCTGCATTCTGACGAAGAAACCGTCAAGTACCTTTGATTCGTTTAACCTTGCTTTCAAACCCGTCTATTCCGTCTACTTGCCATAATTTATGAGATTCGCCTCTTATAACTCTACTCCTTCGTAACCACAAATTTAAATTTCCCCGAATCTGACATCTTTCGTTATATATAATTACATAATACCGAATCTTGAAGAAATCATCATTCTTTCTGTCTTTTCTTGACTACTCGGACAACCAAATTGCACCATAATCCATTTGATGTTCGACTATTATTACCAAATTCATATCTTAATTTCTGGTTCTCCTTTCAATTGCGGTTGTTTAGAACTCCATTATCTGCAATAGAATCAGCATATACTCCACGTATCATGCACTTCCGTGGTTACATTCCGTGCTTCTAGTTTAAATCATAGTGCATTCTGCCTTTATCATACATAACAACCGCTGACATCTCGTTTCGATCTACATGCAGTGTATTACGAAATTCCCAAAATTTCTTTATCAAATGGGCAATAATATATCACCGTCAGTAAGATCCTTATTTCATAAAATTAAACTATGTATCCAGGTCTCAAGTTTTGTGTAGAGTACTACTAAACATGCTAACTTTCTCCCGAGTCCCGATTTTTTTCCACTTTATTCTCAAGCAGCGATTCACAACTTAAGCAACTTAGATCTTGAAATGACAATCAACTAAAATATTCATCTTTTATCCCAATCTATTCGGTTACATTAAATCTAACCCATTATCCACTAAGTACTCGAGATACTTAATTCCGCTGATACCAATTTTTTTTCAATATTTCAGATGTACTGACATATTCATTTTATCTGAATGATCGACTCTTATACCAATCGATAATCGTAACAACGGTTTTAGGAAAAAAATTCCATTTCGAACATCTCGATTCCACTTAGTATCCATTGAAATAGAATTTTCAATATCAACTATTCTGACACTTACATGTATAACTGCCTGCCATTGTTCCCTTACCCCGCGCCGGACGACAAAGATTCATTAAACTGGCTTACATGCTTCACAGGTGGTGAAATCACGTCACGTCAGTAAATTAGTGCCGCGCTTGGGTCCAAGCTATCATAATTATCACCGACACTCTTTACCCGATTATTTAAGGCGCACCGATTTAACTTCACGCATCTGAGGGATCAACGTCTTATACCGCGATCACGGATTACCATATCTTAGATTTGTAACTTTAAATCACTGTGAAATCCAGCAACCAGTAGATTTAACCAGCGTCTTTTGATATCTCCTTTACTGACAAAATTCCAACCGCTATCCGTATCTTGTCAATACCGTTTCAAACTTTTACGCGGTTAGCGTCCTCATAACTCTTGTTATCGAGGTAAAAGAGCAGTCTACTCGACCCGATGGAACCCATTTATCCGGTGGTATAAATGATAACAGCACGCAAAGGCTCTTAAATGATAAACTTGATTGTATGCCGTGAAGTTACTAACGACTTGATTAGCATGTGACACAGCAGCGAATACCGATTAAATACCGACGCTACAGGGTCTTCAGCAGTTCGGCGAAAATCTTCCGGGTGGCGTCACCAGCGATAGCAGGTGGCGAAAGAAAGAAATTGACTCGAAGGCTTCGAATACTCGACAACCAACGATCATCTTCTGGCACAGGTAGTAACCACGCGAGACCTGGCCAGGCACAGGCTCGTCTTAGAAATTGTAGCGACCGCGATTTGGCCGCCTGAGGTTAAAAGGTCGTAATGACTGTATACCCAGTCATGGTCGATTGATAATGATATAAAACACTTAGATTTGACATTAATAATAATAAAAAAAAATACACTTTTGTCCGTCGTGGTGAGCCCAACAACATACAATAAAATAACGAACAACATAATCTGAAATCCACCATTGATACATGTAGCCTAGAGATACGAAGAAATTCAAAAATCTGACATAGGGAGAGAATGCGGCAGCGAGACCTGATGAAATCTGATACAAGTTTATGATATATCCAATGATAGCATGAGGAAATGGTGATGAGGAATTCTGTGCCACCATAGCCTCATTACATGATCTTGATCTGCCCGTACATCGATCAAACTATAAACTTCAATGATGACCCATAGAACTGGGCATAAAAGCTTGGTAGAGAATGAGGAGTCGGTATTAAGTGAGTGAATACAAATACCACGGAGCAGTCCCAGCGTATACATGTTATAAATAACATATGTATAAATTGACCGGGCCACCTGATGAATAACGTTGAAAACTTCGCAGAGATCCTCGATGCGATGTTACATGTCACCATACACATGAGTTATAATCATAATTAAAGCATATTCATTCAAGGGAAAGCAGTTTGTGATCAAAGGCATCGAATGAGGAATCCGCCTCCAAATAATACGCGTACGTAGAGAATCCGCCTCCAAATAATCACCTTGCATGAAGAAATCGCTCCAAATAGCCAAAAGAATTCACGTCGAATAATACCTTGTAGAATCGCCCTCCAAATAATACACATATGAGAATCCTCCAACAATCGGATGAGGCTTTCCTTTCAATCCTCCCGGCAGAGGCTACACTTGATGATAAGTATAAGCTTTGAGCCTCCCAGAATCATGACCAAAATATCTTGTGAACCTCCCGGTTAGAGGTCTTGTAGCTCATGAAGTATCCACTTAGCTTGATCAAACACGTCGACCTTGGCGACGGACAAAACTCATAACATGAATCATACTTGTATCCACGTGATATATAAATCATAATCCTTGTCGCGTAGTAGTCATAATCTCGATTATCTCGTAATATAACCCAAAATCTCAATTATTTTATCATATGAATCATAAATCAAAGTTTACACATAGTATCGATCATATTACATGATACACATATCGAGAATTAATCCCGAGATATGTCACATTAATATATCTGACATAATATATGAAAGGTCCCCGTGATAAGTAGAGATTTATGCTTTCGCCTCGAGCTGGCATTAATAATGACTACAAGCGATCTGTCTTGAATCATGCTCATTCACAGATGTGATGAGGGATCTTGCAGGAGAAGAGAATCGAAAACTTTTGTTCTTTGCGTTTAAGTGGCAATTTTGAGAGAAATGGAAGAAAAATTTTGAGGGAGGGGAATAGAATCGGCCATGGGAAGAGGAAGAAAGAGAATGATTTGTGTGTTTGGATAATGATAGAGAATAGGATCTGATTTTGAAATGAAACTTGAGACCATTGGTTCGGTTTATTTGCTTCTTAAATTTGATGAAATAGATTCAAAATGTAAGTTTTCCATAACATAAACTACTACTCATATAATCTGAGTCTCGATGCATTAGTTGTTGAAATTATTTATACTATCTCGGGTCCCTTATGACCAAAATATCTGGCCGTAGGCCGATTTGTTGATTCTCATTTCTCGGCCGAAATTTTTAATTTCACCCCGAGAAAATACTCCACGGAGAGAAACTTATACTATCCAGCATAATATTGGTAAGGAGCGGGTTATTTGAAAATCGAAAAAATCGGAGTGTAAATTTTTTGGGGAATGGCGTTACTAAGTTTGTGGATCTCGTAATCCTGATTTGTTGTCAGGTGAGGAGTACGTTTTCTTCTGGCATCTTGAAGTATGATTGAAAAAAGGAAGATGAAAAACGTATTTTACTATTGAAAGAAGCAGGCTTGTCAATTAGGCAAATAATGCGAGTCTTGGAATTAGAGAAAAAAGTAAAACATGGATATCTCCCTTTCTTGAGTAAGGATTTGTATAATTATTTTGATTGTTTATTTCGAGAAAATGCAAAAAATAATGATGTGGATTTTGTCCAAGATTGTTTTGAGCAGTGTTGACTTCGATTATTAACAAAGCTTGGTGTAGACAATAAATTAGAGAATATATTTTGGTGTCCTTCTCATTGTTTTGATTGGTATCAAAAGTCTAGAGATCTTGTGATATTTGATACTACATATAGGATTAATGCTTATGATATTCTTTTTGGGATTTTTATTGGAATGGACAATTATGGGAAAACAATTTTATTTGGTTGTGCACTTCTTCGAGATGAGACGAGAATTACATTCCAATGGATTTTGAAGGTAATATATATGATTTAATTGTTTAAATTTGATTTGAATATATATAAGCTTGTATATGGGAAAACTATGTGAAATGTAATGTTTCTTCTGGAGGACCAAATGACTTTGATTTGATAAACAGGAAAAATGGATTGGATGTTGTGTCATTTATATTTACATCACCTATTAAAAAATTATTTCTTGGATCCAGGCGATAAACTTAATCCATAGAAAAGAACATGAGTTTGAGTCTGATTAGTGGTGAGAACGATAGTAGTTCTAATTTTTCAGCTGCTTCATGCTATGTTCAAGAACTAATGAAATTGTTGGAGATCCATTAAGCATACTTTTAGAACAAAAATTTAATTGTTACGGAGTATATTTTATGTTTGTTTCAACTTTCAATAACTATTCACAACATGATGTTTAATCTATTTTGTAGACCTACGTTACGATGATGAAACATCCACCAAAAACAATCTTGACAGATCAAGATCCATGGATGACCAAGGCAATTGCAAGAGAAATATCATCCACAAAACATGCATTTCGCATATGGCATTTAACTTCCAAGTTTACGTAATCAATATTCAGAATGGTGTGTTGCTTTTTGTAAGCTATATAGATTGGATTCTATTGAAGGATTTGAAAACCATTGGCCATTATTGATGTCAAAGTATAGCTTGGATGGAAATAAACATGTCAATGGGTTATATCAAACTAAGCAATTTTGAGTACCGGTATACTAAGGTGGCTTTTTAAGGGTATCACAACTACAATGCATCAAAAAGTATATAAATGCTTTCATCAAATGTTTTGTATCATCTCATTTAAGATTAGTTCGACTTATGAAGCAAGTAAGTTTTTTCTTTGAAATATTTTTTTTAGAATTTTTATCTATTATAGTACACCTCAGAATGGAAGACATCGGAAGAACTCACTTTGGAATACAAATGTTGTGACACATTTGTGACCTTTAAGAACTTTGTCCCCTTTGGAACAAGAAGCTCATAACATTTCGACGCCATATGCCTTCAAAATATTTCTTCGTGAACAATTTGGTTTAGCTCTTCAATAAGGTTCAACACCAGCGATATTGATTTCATGTTCACGGGTTAAACATAAAATTTTATATGTTTAACCATGGTTAAGAACCTAAACTTTAGGAATTTTAAAAATCTTTAAATGTGCATTTATTTATTAACCCGCTCCTTAAGGACACATTCTAGAAAAAAACCAAATATATATATATATATATATATAATAAGGAAATCTGAGGTACCAATGATGTATTACCAAAGATGTATTAACTGCTAATGACAATCACGTAGTCTCTGCTCAACATAAAGTGTGGAGAATCAAAAGGGATTATCGATGCTATGAAGAAGAAGTTGAAACTAACATTGTGTCTATCTCTGATCCTAATCAACTTGAGCTAGTCACTGACGTGTTCACGGACTTCGATGTTACAAACTGGGTGGTCGCCGAGGTTGTACTAGTTTCAGTTTCTGATGCTAACGATGGAAAATTCATCTTTTGACATACACCGCTTGACGCTTGATGTAAAAAGGGGAGATATATGATCAGGGCATTTTTTTTGTATAAAGAATTGGGATACGCTACTGGAGAACGTGTTCAAAAAAATCCAAGTATGCTCCTACTGCGAAAAGTTCAAGAATCCAAACCGTTATACAAAACGCCGCTAACCATCCTCGATCCAACAATGGATAAACTTTCGGGTCCAACTATTGGTACAACATTTGAACCAACCGTTAGTAACATTCGTCTTTCGTATGCTAAAGCATTACCCAAGAACAAAAAATGGTGTTAATCGATATCATCCTCATGAAAGTTATGGTCACATTAAACCATTGCTTCAAACTCTATGAAAGGAGTATTGATCAACATAGTTAGATTAACCATATTCAAAATTATAAAATTATTCATCATAAGGAATGGATAATCAAAAGTGATAATTCCCATGTAGGTCAACACAAAGAATGGAGAATCAAGAATGACAATCGAGGTTAGTCTTGTGTTACTCAACATAAAGTGTGGAGAATCAAGAGGGATCTTCGAAGCAAGAAGAAGTTGAAACTAACATTGTCTCTATCTCTGATCCTAATCAACTTGTGCTAGTCAATGGATGTGTTCACGGTGGACTTGACAATCGTGGAAACTAATGGCAGTGAATGGTTCTATTAGCCGTTTCATTCCTCGATCTCTAATAAAACAAAAAATTCATCTTTTCGACATAATGGTGGTTTCACTTTTCGAGGCGTGAGATATAAGGATTGTGGGGGGCTTTTGTTGGTATAAAGGTTTGGGATATGTTATCGACGTTGTAAACCAAGTTTGTTCCCGAAGTAAAAAGTTCAAGAATCCAAACGGTTATACAAAATGTTGCTAACATCTGATCTAACATCTAGTCAAACTTCTGGTCCAACTATTGGTAAACATTAGATCCAACCGTTAGTGCAACATCTGGACGTTCCCATGATAAAGCATTACCCAAGAACAAAAAGACAAAGACATACGTATATCATCATTATAGAAAAAGGGAATATAGCACCATACGATTCAAACTTCATGAAGCGAGTATTCATCAACATGGTCGTATTAACCATATTCAAATTATAAAGTTGTTCATCATAAGAAATGGAGGATCGCAAGCACTTTCAGAAAGCTCGCCATTAAAGAATAGAGAATCAATAATGATAATTGACGTAAGTCTTGCGTTGCTTAACATAAAGTGTGGAGAATTAAGAGGGATCTTCGAAGCAACAAAGAAGAAGTTGAAAGTAACATTGTCTCTATCTCTGATCCTAATCAACTTGTAGTAGCCAATGGATGTGTTCACGATGGACTTGACAAGTGTGTAGCCAATGATCAGGCCGGAGGTTCTACTAGTGTGAAGCACTCTTGTGATGCTAATAAATTGAAAAATTCATCTTTTGACATACGCGTTTGATGAGAAAGTGGTATATATGTGATCGAGGGGCAGTTTTGTATAAAGGTTTGGGATATGTTAGTGGAGAATCTGCCTCAGTGAACTAAGTTTGTTCGCCGTAGTTCAAGAATCCAAACTATTATACAAAATGCAGCCAACATCCGATCTAACATCTGGTCAAACTTCTGGTCCAACTATTGGTACAACATTAGATCCAACCGTTAGTGCAACATCTGGTCGTTCCCATGCTAAAGCATTAAACAAGGATAAAAAGAAGAAGAATAGGTATGTCATCATTACGTATAGAAGGGTCACATAAGACCATATTGTTTCAAAGTTTATGGAAGGAGTATTCATCAATATGATCAGAATAACCAAATTCAAAATTCCTCAAATTGTTCACGCAAGAAACGGAGGACTGTATGCTAATTCTCATGTAGCCCAACACAAAGAATAGTAAATCAAGAATCGAATCAAGTATGTCTTCTCGTTCTCAACATAAAGTGGCTAATCAAGAGGACTTCAAGTCATCAAAAAGAAGTTGAATCTAACATTGTCTCTATCTCTGATCCTAATCAACTCCTCATACCAACGATTTGTTCACATTGTGGACTTGGACAAGTCAAAAACCAATAGTCGTCCCGAGGTCCTAATGAAAGTGCACTCTCAGGATGCTAATAAATTGAAAAAATCATCTTTAGACAAACGAATGTTTGTCTTTTTTAGGAAAAAAGGGGAGATATATGATTGAGTGGGATTTTTTTTTTGTATAAAGGTTTAGATACGCTTACCGAGAACGCGGATAAAAAATCCAAGTTTGTTCCTACTGTAAAAGTTCAAGAATCCAAACTGTTATACAAAATGCTGCCAACATCCGATCCAACATCTGGTCAAACATCTAGTCCAACTATTGGTACACCAGTAGATCCAACACATAGTGCAACATCTGGTCGTTCTCATGCTAAAACCTTCCCCAAGAACAAAAAGAAGAAGAAATGAGTCCGTCATTATTGTGGAAATAAGGGCCATATAAGACCATATTGATTCAAACTCTATGGAAGGAGTATTCATCAACATGGTCAGATTAACCATATTCAAAATTATAAAGTTGTTCATCATAAGGAATGGAGGATCAAAAGTGCTAATTTCACGTAGTTCTAATATGTTAGTAGAGAATCAATAATGACAATCAGTTTCGCCTCAGATCGCTTAACATAAAGTGTGGAGAATTAAGAGGGATCTTCGAAGCAATAAAGAAGAAGTTGAAAGTAACATTGTCTCTATCTCTGATCCTAATCAACTTGTGCTAGCCAATGGATGTGTTCACGATGGACTTGACAAGGTGTGTAGCCAATGATCATGCCAGAGGTTCTACTAGTAAGCACTCTCACATGCTAATAAATTAAAAATTCATCTGGACATGGTGGTTTGACTTTTGGAGTGTGGGGAGATATATGATTTGGGGGAGTTTTTGTTTGTATAAAGGCTCGGGGATATGTTACCGGAGAACGTGGTTCAAAATCCAAGCAGTTCCTTCGGCCAGAAAAGTTCAAGAATCCAAACCGTTATACAAAAATGCAAAATAACATCCGATCTAAACCGTTAGATCCAACCGTTGGTCAGAACGACCCGCCTGTGTCGGCCGCCTGAAAAGGCGTCATCAACCCGTACACCGTAGTCACTAATCGATGGATGAAACATAAAAAGACTTCATTTGACATTAATAATAAAAATACACTTTTGTCCATCGCAAGTTAACTAACAACATATACAAAACAACGAACAACATAATACAAATTCAATTTTAATTATACAACTCAAAGATACACAAGAATCCAAAATACAACATAGTGGAAAAGTATTTAATAAATCAGACTTCAATGAAATACAATACCTAAGTCTAACAATATACAAATCGACACCAAAAGTGGAAATGATCGATGAGGAATTCATACGCCACCACCGCCATCTACGATCTTCAATCATAAATTCTATCAATGCAACTTCTCAACAACCTCCGCGATCAACTCCTTAGAACCTATAAGATAAAAACGCCCGCCCATGTTTTAGCCACTATTAAGCCGGTGCCGAATACAATACCACAGATGTATCTCCTACATATACATATATCTACTTATATAAATACATATGCTTATACATCAAATCCTCAAAGCACACAATGAATAATACCACAACTCATAGAATCCTCTTATACGATGTTACATAATACTATACATGTCTTATCGACATAAATAACACATATTCATTCAAGGAAACAAGCCAAAGACACAAAGTGCATCAAACGAGGAATCCACCTCCAAATAATACACATAGCGCGAATCAACTCAAATAATACACACATACACGAGGAATCCACCTCCAAATAATACAATACGAGGAATCCACCTCCAAATAATACACATACGAGAATCCACTCACATAATCGACGAGGCCTCCACCTCCATCCTCCCGAATCGAGGCTACACCTCTAACGCGCATATCACACCAAACTCCCGAATCCACGGGGCTACCCACACAATATGCACACCACACCAAACCTCCCGGCCTGGTCACCACCGCCCAAGAAGTAACACACAAAAGAACGTCACATCAAAGACACAAATGACACAAATAATAATAAATAATAAAATCTCATAACACACTATTCACAACTATCCATGATATAAATCATAATCACTAATATCGCATGATATGAATCATAATCTCAATTATCTCATAATATAAACCTAGTAAATCTCAATTATTTCATCATACGAATCATAAATCAAAGTTTACACAGATCAATCATAATCACAATACATAATATATCGAATAATCCCAAGATATCACACGCACATATACAACACAATATATATGAAAGGTCCTCTATCAGTGAGATTTCAGACTACCCCTCGAGCCCAAAAAGCAAAGAATAATGACTCTAAAGTACCCTCGGTTGTAGATCCAGTTCAACTCCTATTCAAGGAAATTATACATTATAACATATTTTAATAACCTCTTTAAGATCTATTAACCCCGAGTGTTATACCAATGCCTCACGATTCAAATTTACAACCCTTAGCAATCATCCTATCTCTAAGATCGTATACACTTTTAATATTCCATAACTACATTCTAATCGCCAACTTCAGAAATCTCAATATTCGGTCATCGCCTTATTTCCCCAACAATAACACTTAAGCACATTCTAATCAATCCAACAATCAATTGACAACCACAACATAACCTAATCAGCTTAAACGCTATACGGTCCTTTTCCTTTCAACCTTAATCTCTCCCTATCACATCCAAACCAATAATTCTATATCCAAAACAACTATATTAAAGTTCTCTAACCTCATATTACACTTAAAGTTAATTTAAGAAAGTCAATAAAAGTCAAGCCTTCAACTTTACACCCACTTTCTAAGCCCAATAATCAATTAAAATCACCGCTAACTCTATACGATACTCATAACATTTCTCAAGCTTATAATAAATCCAAGATCTAAAAGTCAACAAAATCCATAATAGTCAACTCTTCAAAACTCAAGAAATATCTCAAAAGATTTTATTTTTCTTACCTAGATATGATGAGGATGATGAGAGAATCCACCACTTCGATCTTGAGTTTAAAACGACAATCGATGAAAATGAAGAAAATTTCTATGTGTGGGAGTCAATTTTCTAATAAAGAGGGAGAAGAAGGTTTTTGGATGAGGATGGAGATAGTGGTGGTAGGTGGGCATTTAGAGGGGAAGAAATTTAAGTCTGCTTACTGCTAATTTTACACCTTCCGCACTTAAATCTCAACGAAACCGATTTATCATATTATTCCCCGAGATACTACTCTATCTCATACTCATTTCTGATATATCGATATTATTCCAAAATTATTTATACTATCTCTCGGTCCCACCACAAACCTAAATTGAGCGCTCACCAACCCACCGATTTGTTGAATTCCTCCACTACTCAACTTCGAAATTTTTAATTTCACCCCAAATACTCCACCGAGAAACTTCTATATAATATCAACATAATAATAGTAAGGAACGAAGTTTATTTGGGTGCAACATCTCGGTCATTCTATGCTAAAGCATTAAACAAGAACAAAAAGAAGAAGAAATAGGTATGTCATCATTATGGAAAGAAGGGTCACATAAGACCATATTGTTTCAAAGTTTATGGAAGGAGTATTCATCAATATGATCAGAATAACCAAATTCAAAATTCTGAAATTGTTCATCATAAGAAATGGAGGATTAAAAGTGCTAATTCTCATGTAGCTCAACACAAAGAATAGTAAATCAAGAATTAGAATCGAGGTATGTCTTGTGTTCCTCAACATAATGTGTGGCGAATCAAGAGGGATCTTCGAAGTCATCAAAAAGAAGTTGAATCTAACATTGTCTCTATCTCTGATCCTAATCAATCGGACACGTGTGAAAACCAATAGTCAGGTTGGAGGTCCTACTAGTGTGATGCACTCTTGTGATGCTAATGAATTGAAAAATTCATCTTTTGACATATGAAAGTTTGTCTTTTTGAGGCAAAAAGGACACATATACGAACAGGGAGCTTTTTTGTACAAAGCTTGATACGCCGGAGAATGTGGTCAAAAATCCAAGTTTGTTCCTACTATAAAAGTTCAATAATCCAAACTGCCAAACTGTTATACAAAATGCTTCCAACATCCGATCCAACATCCGGGTCAAACATCCACTACCTGATCCAACTCTTAGTGAAACATTTGTTTGCCTCATGCTAAAACATTACCCAAGAATAAAAAGAAGAAGAAATGGTTCTGTCATCATTGTGGAAAAAAGGGGCACATAAGACCATACTGATTCAAATTCTATGGAGGGGGTATTCATCAACATGGTCCGATTAACCATATGCAAAATTATGAAATTGTTCATCGTGAAGGGTTCAGGATCTGTAAGTGTTAATTTCGCGTAATGAATACTGCTAATGTAGAATCAATAATGATAATCAACTAAGTCTTTGTTGCTCAACATAAAGTGGAGAATCAAAAAGGACTAAGCAATAAAGAAGTCGAAAGTAACATTGTCTCTCTCTCTGATCCTAATCAACTTGTGCAAGTCAGTAGATGTGTTCATGGTGGACTCGATGTCACAAGGCAGTACCAATGATCAAAGCGAGGTTCTACTACTGTGAAGCACTTTTGTGAGGGAAATAAATTTAAAAATTCATCTTTTGACATATGGTGGTTTGACTTTTTGAGGCAAAAGGAGAGCATGATCATGGGAGCTACTTTTTTATAATGGCTCATGTGAGTATATGTCAATTTTATTAACGTGTTCAAAGATCCAAGTTTGTTCATGCTGTAAAAGTTCAATAATCCAAATTGTTATAGAAAAAGCTCCCAACATCGGATCCAACATCTAGTCCAACTGTTTGTATAACATCTGATCCAACCGTTAGTGCAACATCTGGTGATTTCCATGCTAAAGCATCACCCAAGAATAAAAAGAAGAAGAAATGGGTTTGTCATCATTGTGGAAAGAGGGGTCATATAAGACCATATTGTTTCACACTCTATGGAAGAAATATTCATCAACATGGTCAGATTAACCATATTCAAAATTTTGAAATTGTTCCTCATAAAGAAATTCGAGGATCGTTACACTCTCTTGTCAGCTTCAACACAAAGAATTGAAAATCAAGAATGACAATCGAGGTAAGTCTTGTATTAGTCAGCATAAAGTGTGGAGAATCAAGAGGATCTTCGGTTGTCGAATAAAGAAGTTGAAACTAACATTGTATCCATCTCTTATCCTAATCAACTCGTGCTAGTCAATCGTTGTGTTCATGGTGGACTCGATGTTACAAGCAGCCCAATGATCACTGAAGTTCTACCAGCGTGAAACACTTTGTGATGCTAATGAATTGAAATTTCATCTTTTGACGTACGATGGTTTGACTTTTTGAGACAAAAAGAGTGGCATATACGACAAGGAGTATGTATTTTTCCTACAAAAAAAAATTATTAAATTAAAAGGAGGAGTTTTGTATGTTTTTGTTTTGTTGGTAATTATTTATTGTTGGTAATTATATTGGATAGTAGCAAAAATCGTGAGTAGTGACGTGTGTCATTGAGTGTGATGTTTAACACAGCTGATACAATGCTTCTCAACTATCGTAACTTTATATATTTTCTTAATTTTGTCAGATTTTAAAATATTTGAAAGATATATTTTTGTCCTATAATATATGGGAATGACTTGGAGTATTCCACAAGCATGAAGATTCAGATTTGATTGATTATGAAAAGGAAAGATTCAGCTTTTATTGCACGCGATATGGAAAGCATATTTATGGAAGATCTTTATATACGCTTGATTGCGCCCACACATAAATATGCCTCAATAAGTGCATCTAAATATCTACCACTTCAAATATTATTTTTCTCTGCATTGTAATAGTGAGACACAAGTTTTGAGAGAAAATATTCTTTGTGTAGGCTAAATGCACGCAGCTAATTTATAATGCACTCTTGACTAGACGACCGCTGTTAACAAATAATCAGTAAATGCTCGTATTATTTTATTTCACATTGTAGAAGTCAAATACCTCGGGGAAGAGTATTGTACCACGGCGAGGGTTGTCTTGAAGTCGTGGGGAGCCTAAAACTTATTGGACCGTGATAGGAATACTAGAATAAAGGACAAAGAATGGGATCATTCACATAAGTCAACATTTGTACATTTTATCATTATAGTAAAATCCTTATTTGGGCTATCAGTCTCGATTGTGCAAAAGCTTGCACCGAACGGTTATCTTAGCAAGGCTTTTACTTTCTGCAGATTGCTTACTTTTTGTCAGCGTTATCTAGTGAATCCAAGTACCACTAACATCATCTATTAACATTTGGTTTTTGTTCTATTATGTTCTTTTGTTGCTATACCAACTCATATAATATCCTAGATAACAAAGGCTCCAACAAATCTATTACTTCTAGTATACAAATGCATTTATGGGTTTCTTACAACATTATTATTATCATAATAATTATAATAATATAATTATAATAATAGTAATAATAAGAATAATAGTAATAATAAGGCTTGTCTTTTTTTCCCTTTTAACTATTGCTATCGCTTTCAAGCTTAAGTTCCCCTAAAACTATTATCTTTAAGCAAGCTTAATTCCCTAAACTATCTTTTTCTTTTCAAATTGCCCCCTACCGTGTGTAGCTTCCTCGCTAAATTGGATTAAATGTCGATTTAACAAAAACGTAAACTCGAAATTACACATACATTAAATTTTTGGGGCACTTTTTGAATACAGCTAAACTTATGTATTTATCTAAAATAACTAAAATACGAATAAAAATTACATTAAAATAAAACCTTACCTCAGCCCCCACCCTATCATCTTTGTTTACCACCCCCTCGCACCGCCCATCTTCTTCATATAAAAAAACCCAACAATGACCACCGCCTTCAATATGGTATCAGCCAAGTGGTCAAGATTCGTTCAAATTTCGCCTTTCTTGTCTCTAAAAGATATCACCAACTCGAGTGAGAGGAAGAAAGGGGGGGTATTTTATCACTTTGTGATACTTGAATATAACGGAGTTGACACCGGGTTTCTTCACTCAACAATTTGAAATGTAGTATGTCTAATTCCAAAGCTGCACATGCTATTACATCATAATCAAGTGGTTTTATATATACATCAATCTCCTCATTCCCCTACTTACACCACCTACAACTGGGTCCCAACTCTCTCCTCCTATTCCTTCATTGCCCACTTTATTCTCTATGGATATTAAACTTGAATCGTTGAATAAACTGCTTTCGCAACCACCGTAAAATCTAAGCGTAAATGAATGGGGCATGAGTACAGAGGATTCAACCATAATTACATACCATTTACCCATCATCACTGAAATTACATATATAATGATTCAATATATTATAGGATTCCACCGTAATTACATACCATTTACCCATCATCTCTAATTTGTAGTGATTTATATTGCTGTAAGTACTTGAAAAGATGAATAGTTTATGGGAAGCTATTAGATAAATTATTAGGCAATTAAAATAGCGATAGTTTAGGGGGCAAAAAGAAAAGAAGCCTAATAATAATAACTTTAACTTCATCTAAAAAATGTGTAATTTTGAAGAAATTTATGAGAGGAGAAGTATGTAAATTTGGATTTTATTACTTCTGATTTGGTTAAGAGGAGAAAATCAAGTTAAGAATTTTAACTTAAAAATCTCTTAAGGATGTTGATAAGATTTTATTTTATTAAGTAGTTAACAAATAAACTTAATAAAAAAAAGTACTGAATTGATTACATTTAAGTTATAAAAAAAGTGCCAAATATCTCGACAATGTTGCAATAACTTAGTTGATGTCATGTTATAGTTCGTTTGCAATTATCTATTTTTTATTTGTTGTAACAATTTCAATGCAACAATATTAATCATTAATATATAACAGAGAGTGTAAGGACAAAATCTTAGGTTTTCTAAATTAGTGCGTAGAAACCAAGAACAATAACATTAAAATTTTGAGGGAGTATTATACATAAAGCCACTTTGGAAAAATGGCTTTATAATTTCTTTTGTGATCAACATGAAAGTAGGAATCATTTGTTCTTCGAATGCAGGTTTTCACAGAAAGTTTGGAGGCTTATGTTGCAAAAAATAAAGCGTTACATGGATGCGAGGACCTAGGATGATGAGACCGTGTGCAAAAAGTGAAACAGTTGGTTTTCACTACGGTGGTATATGTTATTTGGTGGGAGAGAAATAGGAGATATCATGGAGAGGGTCCGAGGCCAGTTGAGGTAGTGTATCATCATCATCAAGTTGTGGCTACTGTGTAGTCTAAAGGTGGCACTTGGAGGAATGTACCGAGATCGAAGGAGAATTGGCAGTTTTGTTTGGATTGGGGCTTTACTCTTTGTATACTTAGAACTTGAGTAGTTGTTTTTTTTAGGGTAATCGTTTTGATTATTTCTCGGTTTACTGTTTTCCAGGGTATGCCCTATTGAATCATGTATGAACTTTTCTTATTCTAATAAATAAAGTGGTTTTCGAAAAAAAAAATGGCTTTATACTAACGGTTAATTAATACTTGCTTTGGATAAAATTATTTGTCATTCGAGATTTAAAAATTTTGATATTTTTTTACTTGTCATTCTAGTATAGAAAATTGCACTTTTACATTTGTAATGAAATTTTTGGCTATTTTTGTATTAAATTACCATCCAATCAATGATATAGTTTCAATTAATTGTCATTTTACATTTTCAATATATTTTTTGACTATTATTTTTATCTTCTTAATTTGTGTGTATAATTCTAGAATGACAATAAAAGTCGAAAGGGAGTAACAAAAAGCATAGTTCAAAAGTATTTCAAAAAGCCAAATAGAATGGAAGATGAAGAGAGAGCATGAAAATGGATAACAACAAAGAAATGAAGTGACTCAGATCGATGCTGATGCGGATACAACTTGGAAACACAAGTTAGGGAATATAGGGTTTTTGTGTGTGTATTATATGGGTTGTGGAAAGAGCGAAATACTAGGGAATTAGGATATTTTTGTGTTTGGATGTTCTAATCTACCCCATATATAATATATGAAACAGGTCAATTAGCGTTTATTAATTGATGGGAAATTGAAGCCCCATGATTTAGGTAGTCACAAAAAAAGCCACATGTCAATTTGAATGTTATCTTTAACAAATACGTGAAAGTTATGAATAATGCAAAGAGGAATCGTCAATTATCACAAATAAAGTTTTGTCGACATAATTTCATGCAATAATTAATGGAATCTCATATACTATCACATCCCGTATATAATCTGCTTGAAGGGGACGATTAGTGGTTCTTAGCGATGGGAAATTGAATCTCATTGAAGTTTAGGTAGTTACGAAAAGGGCATGTCGATTTGAAAGTTGTTTTTAACAAATCATTGAAGATTATGAAGGGTCAAGAGAATGGATTAATTATCACAAGAGCTTTGTCAACATAAGTTTGTAATCATTAGCAGTCATATCACTATGAAAGTAATGAGCAATTCGCTTAAGAAATTTGGATGCCTGAATAAGCAGTCTTAATAGGTGTGATTCGGTTGATTACGGAGCCAACGAACGGTTTGGTTGATTAATAAATCGATTCTATTTCTAATATTTAGATTCGGTTGATTAACAACTCTAATATTATGCTACTTTAGATAGACTCCTTACGTCCGTACCGACTCCGCTAACAACCGAATTTGGTTCGCATAATATTACATTGATCATACGATTAAATATAACACATATTGGGTTTCGTGATATGATTTAAAAGAAGAAGATCTAAACTAAACTAGTTCCCAACTATATCAAGTTTCTAATCATTCTTCATTCTTGCCTGGCTCCTCTGGTGGATCTCTATATTTTAATTAATTATATTTACACATAAATAGTAACTAATTAAAATGCATGTCATTACTAGTCAAAAGGAAAAACCGACAAAAGCCGTTTTCACTAAAACAACTCACAAGTTGTATTTCTAAAATACGAATAAGTCATATCACTAGTCTCATGTCATCCATCAATATATCACAACATATATTATACATGATGAAATAACTAATTACTCTTAGGCATATATCGCATGCATGAAGCAAATGTATAGGTACAACACATATCTAAACTACATGTCATTGAATATTCATCAATATGAATAAACAATTGAATTGCCTTAGTGTAAAATAATCATTTGAATCGAATTCAAATATGTCATTTAAAACATTCTTAAGTGTATTTATATCAAATAATTATTATTTTCAAAAATACTATTTATTAATTTTACACTCTTTAATTCAAGACAATATATTTATCTTTAAAACTTTAATTATAAATAATTCAAGTCTCTAATTAAAGGATTATTCTTATTATAAATTTCGATTAAAATTTCTATTGATATTACAAATTTAATTAAATTATATCTTAATTAGGTATATTCAAAATACCAATTAAACTAACTCTAGTAAATTAGAATTATTTAATGTAGTTAAATGATTGCCTAAGTTTTTAAAACTTCCTCCAATGAAATGGAACAATTAAAATAGTTAAATTTAATTGATTGAAACAATCCTCAACTTAAAATTGATTCAAAATAATTTTAATTGATATCAAAATATCAACTTGAGTAAAACTGAGCATAAAATCAAGTCACTACATATTTTAGCTCATTTAGGAAGCACGTCTCTTATTCTAATTTTATTAGAATTTTTATTCAAAATAAAATTCTAATCAACATTTTGAATTTGTTATTTTAATTATATTCAAAATATAATTCAAATAAATAGTAGCAATTTTAGGATTATAAAATCTGTCAAAATAATCAATTAAGTCAATTGTCAAATTTTGGTTCAATACCAAATTGTAATTGGACTTGAGAAACTATCAAAATACCCTAAGCCCAAGTGAAACAAGCGCTACCTGCCCGCATAGGTCAGCCACGAGAAAATTGGCAAAATAGCTAGGAGAAACTATCAAAATAGCCCTGATCATGCTAGCCATTAAGACCACTATATCAAGAATATTTTGTTATATGGATGTAGAGACTATCCTTGAGAAGGATTGTTAGAAAATGATGTGTGCCTGACACAATCATCTTATTATCTTAATGGATCTAAATGCATGTCAGCTTCGAAGATCCACTTATGGGGTTAAGCTAGCATCTTGGAGCTTTTTTTCTTGAATGATTAGAATACGTGATTCAATGAAAAAGGAAAAAGTTGATGATGCATGATTCAGTGGGAGAAAGCTCAGTTTTAATTTCTTTTGTAAATTTTTTTGAATATCTGCTTCTTATTTAAATGCATGTTTACCTTATCATTTGTTATTGAACAATGATACTGTTATTATTAGAATAACTAAATTGATTCCATTAAGAAATAAGACATTTTTCTGGAGATATCTTTGGGTTACGGATCCAAACAATAAATTCTCTATTGAAGCTTGGAAATGCGAGATTGCTTGTTCATAATCAGGTGTCCACTAATTGGAATTGGGTATCAAATTGATTAGTATGTGAATGATTGTCTAGATCACGTTACTTGGAGCCAAAGGGAGTATGATTATCAACTCTAATCAATCATATTGGTACTGCATCGTAAAGCTTGTGTTAGATGCATGACTGGACATGACCGCCATGAGAACTTAAAAAATAGTATATATGTATCTGGTGTTTCTCATGAAATTCTATTAAACATCGATTTTAGACACATTGTGATAGGGTTCACTTTCTGATAGTAATTTACTTGGAGCCGTATCGAACTTCTTCACAACGGGGAGGATTATAACGGCACCGTGTTGGGTATACTACAAATGTAGTTGTGAAAGGCTTGTACACTAGATGGAATTTGTACAAATGGATATAACAGTTAAATTTCTGGCATGTTGGAGAATTAAGGGTGATTATGGTGCGTACCTTCAGTCTGATCTTGGAATCACATTAATTTTACAAAAATAACAAATCAGAGTTTGGTGACCTGAGTCTACCATAATTTGGTGATGAAACTTGGCGTATGGAAGAACAAATGTATTGTCCAGTTAAGGCGTAATTGGTTCTGAGTAATCATCAAGAGCGAGTGAGTCATGGAAATGAGATATTAGATCTTGTAAATACGCCCAGAACATTTGGTTGTCTGACCAATTGACTCATTTAAAGTATAAGTTTAGATATATGTTCGATTGTTGGACAATTGACATATTAGGATTAACTCGGATTGACATTAGGTGTTATGATGGCTTATTAGGATCCTCTCATAATTTATATATTAATAAGATGTTCGGTTAGCATTAATTAATATATTACTCTTGTCAATCGAGCCTAAGAGGTCACACACAACAACAAAATCAAATTATAATATGATTATAACTTCTTGTGGTTAAAGTGTAACTATAAGGAAATATTGTGAAACAATTCCAATTATAAAATTTCACCCATATAGCCGACTTTATGGATGAGAAAGGAGGGGGTGGAAGAGTTTTGATAGCTTAAATTTCAGGTCCTAAACTCATATAAATAGGCCATGAAGTTGATACTTTTCCTTTGCTCATTGGCATTCACTTTTGGTTTTGAGAAAACCCGAGCAAAATCTTTCCCGTCAATAAGGAGTGAAGAAAAATTTGTTTTTCTTTCTTCCCTTGCTAGCTGAACTATATTGGTTCCTAATAAGCCCCGATGGAAGGGTTTGAAAGATCGTTGGTGTGGATTATTCTTAGAGACAACTTAACTTGTTGTTAGTAGCGTCACTTTGACGTTATTTGGTTCTGACTCTGAGGTGTAAGATATATACAAAATCTCTTATATTTAATTACTATTTTTATAGTCTCGTAGAGTTCATGGGAATCAGATCTATAACAATTAGACATTTATTTTGATCACTTAAAACCCAACAAGTTTTAGATGATACCTAAAGGTATAAGCGATTTTATGACGATTGAAGCAATTACGAGTTATAGTTCACAATTATAATCGATTCAATTCTGAACTAGCTTGAGTGAGCGAACGTATATTTTTTCGAAAAGGGTGTATTGGACAAAACATCAAAATATACATTACGGGTATGTCTATAAAAGAACCCGAAACTTCGATGCCATTCAAAAAG
The DNA here is from genome assembly GCA_019722365.1 of Lithospermum erythrorhizon. NCBI lineage: Eukaryota > Viridiplantae > Streptophyta > Magnoliopsida > Boraginales > Boraginaceae > Lithospermum > Lithospermum erythrorhizon. Next base: position 234,875 of record JADFUC010001916.1, read on the forward strand.
AAGTCTAATAATATAATTATTATATTTATTACGATGAATAACATTATAATGTATGTATAATATATTTATTGAAAAGATAGCATTATATAACATATACAAAAGACGTATATGTTTAAAAATGTAATAATTAAAATTTAAAATTTGACAACATATTTTGTACTATATTCAATTCAATTTAATTGACATTTTCATTTTGTGAAATTTTGACCATCAATTATTTTCTACTTTTATATGGAAAAAATAGAAGAAAGTAATATTATAAAAATATTTTCAAAGATGAATGTAGTAATATCAAATTTATATTCATTAGAATAATGAATAAAATGTAACAATGAAAAATATTGACACGAAAAAAGAAAACAACTATTAAAAAGAATTGGAATGTGTATGTGGACATCGAAAATTTATTCAAAATAATAATTATATTGATTAACATGAATTAATCAAATTAATTAAAAGTCGAGCAACTAAAAGATGCCATGTGGCTAATTAGAATTCTCAATCAAACCCTAAATTCAAATCAAACTGTCGATCGAACAAGGGTTCGCAGAAATTAAGCCCCTGGAATTAATCGAAGTCGAAAAACAAGGGTTTTTACATTAATTAACCCTAAATTTGAGCTTGAAATAGGGTTCGAAAGCGACCTGGCGTTAAATGTCGATTGCAATTAGGGCCGAACCCCCCTCAATTTTATTGATTAAAATTGGCTATAAGGCTGATAGGAAGCCACGTGTTTCCAAAATGAAGAATCTAGAAACCACGGGGTTCAAAATGAAGACTCCAAGAAGTTTGGGGTTAAAATCAAAAGCTCCAAAAGTCCAAGGACCTCCCTAAATAGGTGCCTATTTTAGGTTTCTTGGTGACCAAGTTGTGCTTTTGTATCGGCAGTCAGTTTTGTAAAATCAACGGTTCACGATCATAATCTACGAAAATAAACCAACCCGATCCACCAGTAAACCATTTTGACCCCGAAGCCTATAAACCCCATATTTGGACTAAAAATTCCATCATGACACGTCACATTCACGTCAAAAACACCAAGATTTACTCTAAGTTAAATTTTTGAAACCGTAGCGAAACACCATATGGTGGTGGAAGCATGCAGAATTTGCTTATGATAAGCCTTTGAAATCAAGATTACTCTGAAAATGCAAATAGTGCTTCCAAGTTTGGAAGCAAAATCGATGAGAATCGGCGAAGAGTTTCTCAAACGCTTGAGTATTCGGGAATAAGCTAAATAGCCCACGATTATTCATAAATCTTGCATGAACACTTGAAAATCTCGGGTTTGATTCGCTGAGTTCAATAATATAGGAATACATTGACGTTAAAGCTATAGTAAAAAGCGAGTAACATACTTCAAAGCTTAAATCAGATCCAAGGTGAGGCGAATCTTACTAAGTCCCAGCTGCGACAACGCGCTCTGCGAGAAGTGCTGGCTGATGCAAACAATATGGCTGTGATACTTGCTTGCCGTCACTCATTACAACTTAAAGCTTGCGGAATTCACATCCACCCAAATCCAAATTCCATCAAAGACAAAGTGGCTCTCGAAGCTGCAGAATCCCCTTTGTAGAAGGTTGTAGCTTATCCAATTACTATAGATCCGACTTCCGGTAGTACTCAGCGAAGTCCATGGCTATGGCAGCTTGCGATGAGATCCTCGAAGTCTAAAGTAGACCCGGTCGAGTCAAGACCAGTCGAGTCCATATAGCCAACGGAAATATCTTCTTAAGGCTGTAGCGACACTTGGTGGGTAGCCATAAGGTGGGATAAATCGTGACATGAAACATCAATTAAGCGTACACGATGGATAACAATAGAAAATAACTTTATTTAACATTGATTAAAATATTTGTCCATTGTAATTGAACTAAACATCTAAATCAAAATATATCGACATAGTACAACCAAGTACAATTAACCGCAAATAAATACAATTTAATTACAACAACGACACTTTTCTCTGTACAGGCGGCTCCATAATATAGAAAAGAAATATGACTGTTGAGGACTCTGGCAACACACCGTCTCGCCTCTGATCTTATTGACAACGTATTGTCTCGCTGCGGCCTCGATAATACGACTCCACAAAAATCTGGGCATAAAGCGTCCGCCCGTAGAAAGAGGGTAGGCTGCGAAGCTTAGTGAATCTGAACCAAATGGTATCCAAACATATATAATTACACTTATATATAAGAGCATATATATATCGATAACACAAGTAAAAATTAACGCTCCTTTCGAGATAATAACATAATACTCCATACTTTCATTTTATAAAGTACCAGCAATTTCATAGTAAAATATTTACTCGAAACAAAATAACATAATCATAAAAAAGAATCCTCAAAACACAATCACTTAAACATCAAAGTAAATATCATCTACTCCGGGCATCTGCTTACGTTATATATAATATATAACATCATCTCGGGTAACTATCGATATAGAATCCATCGTCTACGGCTGTTGGCATATATATACGTGACCTCCGACCGGGGGCAACATCGATATGCATATCCACCAGCGTCAGATGTCAGGCTGACCCCGTCCGATATCGTATCGCGACCTTCGATCGGGGCAAGCTACCGTCAATGTATATATCATAGTCTCGATCGCTTATTTCGACACGCAAAAGAATACCGCAGCGCGGCGACCATGTCTGGCGACGCGCGTAACACCGTCGCGCTGGCGATCATAATATAATCCACCGAGCAACTCACAATAATAACATAACATTGTCTACGTAGCTCGATATACATTCCGATATAACCACGTGCCTTTACCAAATATATAAACATAATATATGAAAGATTACCCATTAGAGATTTGCTACTTTCGTCTTGAGCTACTAGTATTTGAATAGTTAATCCACGTTCCACCTCCAGGACTCCGGGCTCAACTCCTATCCAAGGCATACTCGCGTTATTTTATCTCCTTTTTATAATCTCCCTTTTTATTTATTAAATCTCAAATAAAATCTAACAACCCCGATATAATTATCATAGCTCAAAATATTTGTTAAGAGCCCAACCATTCTTCCAAAAATCATAATAAATATAAAACGACTTCAAAATGAAAACTTGCTTTCATGAATTCGACTCGAATGTCAAAAGATTGTTCAAAAGACAAAAAATTATTAAATTTGAAATACGTTTTTATTTATTTCATATTTTTATTCTGGTAAACTAAGCGTAAAAATAATCAACAAAACATAAATCTTCATCCTTTTCTTTAAAGATTAGTATTAGTGTTTAAACGTGCCAAAATACTTAGATTAAATATTCAATCTAAAATCAACAAAAGTCAAAAAGTCAACATTTCATAACTTTAAAAATAATTAGAATCAAGAGACAATTTATACCTTAAAATGTCTAGAATGATTGAGAGATGAACTTGAGCTTATTTTCACTTCAAAAATGGAGAAAATTTTTGGGGAGGAGAGCCGGCCCAGGAAGGAAGAGAGGGGGAGGGAGATGGATTTTTCTTTCTTTCTTGTTTTTTGTTGGTGGTAGGTGAGGTGGTAGGTAAAGATGATGATACTAATGATGAACAGAGTTGTGGGAAACAATTCTACTAATGAATGAATATTTTTTTAATATAAGATGAGTAAAAGATCTATCGTAGAAAACAAATCTGCGCCTAGAATTTTCTCGGGTTTCTAACGTTTAATTTTTTGACTCGATATAATTACGACTCGAACATATTTTTAATACAACCACGAAATTTACTATCCAACGACCCGTTTATTACACTTTCAACTACTCGACCTCAAAATCTTTGATTAAAAACACTTGACACTCCGCTTTGAGAAACAGCTAGAACAACATTAAAATAATATTTACATCTGACGAGGATATTTCAAAGGCTCCCGGCTGGGACCATATCAGTCGAGACCGGTCTCGAGTCCGTCGAGGCCGGGACACGTATCCGGTTATAGAGTTTACATCAAATCCAAGTTGAAAAAAGTCAAAATCAAATCAAAATCGAGCTCAAATGAAACTTGAGCATACCGTACTCATGCTCAGGGATAAGTTAAGATAGTAAAGCCCAGCGTCTCATAAATCTTGATGGCAACAGGGACTCATAGTTTGGGCCGGTCGACCCTCTTTTGGTTGATAAGAAAGCCCCACGTACAGGATTTTTTTCCTAAAAAAGTGGTTTTGTTTTTGTACCCATCATAAATAATAAAATTCTTCTTTGCATTATAGTTTGTGGCGCGCCGGTAGGGCCCATCGAAAACTACCGCCGTCATGCCCGACAGGCTGAGATGTTTCGAAGTGCAATGCCGGCTCTCCGCCTTGTCAAATGATACTACGGATAAGAAATTACGTCAGAGGCCGATGCAGTAAATACACGGACGGTCGGGGCGTCCTGATCGACAACTAGCGGGAAATCTCTGCGGCTGCGTATTGTCGAGGGAGTTCTAGAAGCGAGTCAAGTCATATGGGAGAAGCGACCGAGGCGTGATCTTCGTGAGGAACACCCGACATATAGATGAGAACCCGGGGAAATGAACGCCGGAGAACTTAAGTAGCTGTGGTCTTCTGCTTTAATGCCTTGATAGGGGATCTGGTAGAGTGCAGCTCATTACACGGCTCTCTTGTAACGACCACGCCCGAGTCGTACTCCTGAGTTAGAATCGTCAATCCACAGGCTTTGAAATGCCTTTGATAGATGGGTGACTTCAATTTAAAAGACACTTTTTTGTCTTGAAATAACCCAAAAACCTTATCTGAGGCAAACGGTTTAAGAAAAAAAATCCATCGTGGTATTCCTAACCCTTGAGAATAGCAACCAATGTAAGTATCTCCTCATTATAAAGTATCAACATCAAAGCGTCTAAAAATCTCGAAATAACATGATATGAACAAGCAGAACTCTGATCGAACAAAATAATGGGCGTGAGGATCAATTGCCCACCCGCCCATTCCGCTTTAAGCTGCAAAAGCACGATCACTGAACAAGCAGAAGGCGAAACATCACCACGTCAACTGTGATGGAATTGCAGCCCATTAGCGAATGGGTGTGGGCTGTGACTTAGTGAATATATATCTCGAGAATGAAACTAACCCTCCCGAACACGCGATTGTACCCGATGTAGTTGATATCGCGTATAATAAATAAGTAGTACATAATATTATTTAACCAAGATCTTAATAGAGTAATTAGCAATTTCATTATCATTTTTAGATATGTTCATAAATTAAGAGTCGACATCATAAACATTCAAAATAACGTGATCAGCTTGATAAGATACGTACATTTCAAGAAAGAGCGCAATAATACGTAACAACCACCGATACACCCTATCGACTCGCCAAGGGCTGACATCATGACTCAGCAACTAATCGGACCCAATTACCTTTCGACAACAACTTCTCAGCCACTACTCGATCGCGGCTAAATCGCTCGGCCCGACTCGACAACTCTAGCGACTCGGCTGACTCGGCAAGCGTATCCTTTCGACAACAACTTTATCAACTTCGGCAATTCAATCAGCTGAACAACTTCAATCAACTTTCAGTATAAATCCAGTTTCTGACTAATGCGCATATAATCGATCTCGACTTCTGAGGGAGGAAGCTTGTGCCGTCAGGCATAAGTTGTCACGGAATAAATGTAGTCTGAAGTAAATACACCCACATATACCGAGAAGTATAAGGTAAATGGGATAATACAACTTTCAACATGCTTAAATGACTTCATTATACAACTAAATACATCATTTCGTCGCCTCAGCTTACTATGCAACTCGTGAAACCACGGACACGACCCAGCAACTCAACCCGGTAATTCATATTGACATACAGTGCTTATGAAATCATACCCGTACACGTATCGCGATCAAGTAGTTAATCGACACGAAGTGAGATAAATGCTACTTGAAATTTGCTTGATGAAACTACGCTTTCGCCTATTAGTCCACGTGTCTCTTTACCTTGTCGGCGCTAATCAAAACGCCCGAGAGATATAGTACTACTTATTACCATATTAATAACTTTCTGTTTAGTTATCACATCCAGCTTAACAACCATTTTGGTTATCAGTATAACTTAAGGTAAAAGATTACTATGTGAGTTAAACCCAGGCTAAATTCGGGCGTCACATTTCCCAACCCGATGACCATGTCCCTCAAACGCTAACACTTTAAACAAGCTTACAATTGACCCCGAAATCGACTTTTCCTGGCTTGATATATCGTTGACCACTAAATTGAAATACCCAATCTTTTCGACTTTTACTTGACTAATCTTAACATAATCTCTACCCGACCACACAAAAGTCACAACTCAAACTCGAAACATGTCTGACTTAAAAGTCCGTTAACATACTTTTGTAACTAAAATTTGATTTGAGAAAAGTCAACCTAAAGTCAACTATAAACTTCCATAGCATTTCAACCACTTTAAAATCAATCATAACCACTTCTACTCACAATATCAAGCTTAGATGTAACATTTCCTACCATATAAGTCTTAAAACCCCAATCCAAAAAGTCGACAAAAAAGTCCAAACATCATAAATAGTCAATGCAAAAGCTGAAACTAGTTAGATTTGAAGGTTAAAGCATACCTTAGATGATTAGAGATGAAGAACAAAAAATTGAACAAGATTGGGGAGGTTGAGATTAATGAGATTCACTTGAAAATTGAACAAAAAATCAAGGGAGGTTGGGGTGTCTTCGTAAGTAGGAAGAAGGAAGGAGGAGGAGTTTGGTGAGTTTGAATAATGATGAAATGGTTAAAGTGGAAGGTAGGTGGGAGATAGTTCTAGATCGGTCTGAGGTCTCGTTTGGTTTTAGGTTTAGTTTCACGTCTGGGTTTAATATAGCGGCTTCGATCGTAAACTCCTTTTACCCCCAAATAATATTATAATAATGCTGGAGCAGGTTGTACAGTCACACCCGCCTAATAAAAATTTGCCCTCGGGGTACCATTTCAACAATCGCTAGAAAGACCCCACGAAACAACTCGAAGTCATATAATGCGTAAAAAGCGAGGAACAACTACGGGCAAAACACTAGCGAAAACTGCGGGTACTTGACTCCCTATCGTCCTCGCGTTCAGCCATGGCCTCCTCATCTGATTCTTCATGGCAGCTTCGATGGAGGCCACCCGAGCATTCACCGATACCTTTCCTTCCGATCCAAGAATCCTCACGGTTTCTCATAAAGGTGAGATCTCTTCGAAGTTCCACAGTACCGAGCTAGAATGTCAATTTGCATCCAAGGATATACTTCCTCGGGTAAGGCAAGCGTAAGAAGACATTGTGAATTCCTATCCATGCGGAGAAGCGTACCAAGCAGTAAGCCACCGGATCAACTTTCCCCAGATCTCGAGCAGTCGATATAAACGAGGACTCGACTTTCTTTTCCTCCCAACCGCGTCGCGCCACTTCCGAGAGGATATCTTGAGAACACCGGTCTGACCTCGAAAGATAAGTCTACCGGCTGACGATCGACATACTTTTTGTGCGTCTGTCCTCATTGGTTCCTCGGTGTCGAGGAAGCATAAACAATCATTTCTCCCGTTCTGGTAATAGCAATGACCCACAGTGCGAGCATCACTATAGAACCACGAAACCCTCGGACCGGTTCAAAACCGGTGCGGTAGTCAGCAAGCCTTGACTCCACTGAAGCCTCTGTGATCACCGTCCCAGTAAAGGGAACGCCGCTACTGGTCAACTTTGGTCATGGTCATGATCGAAATCTGGAACAGCCTCTGTATGCCCATCCAACCCAAGAAGCGCCTTAATTGATTACGGCTGCGTGGGTCGACTCCCGATTATTCGGCACCACGCCGGTCTACAAATGCCTTCACTTTGGATATACTTGTGGCCCAGGCCATGCTTTCTCGACGAGAATTCATTTCTTTAAACTTGGCATTACAATTGGTCTTTGTCTGATGTCTCCAACACAATCCATGAAGTGTCTGCCGTTATCTCTAAATTAAACAAGTAGATCAGGAATATCATCAATGAACAATCACAAATTTATCCGGGAACTCCCCCAAGCAGCAGTTCATCAAATAAAAGGCAGCTACTTGAATGCATTAGTCGAAACCAACTGACATTACCATAAACTCATAATGCATACGGATGAAAAGGCGATTTCGGGCGTCACCCTCGCCCAATTCGATTGGTAGCTGCGGATCTCGAATCAATATTCGAAAATAACAAAAATACTCATTAGTCAAATGATCATCATCCTCGACAGCGGATAGCGGTTCCTTGATGGTCACTTTATTCAATATTTGTAGTCGATACAACCTCAGCGTACCATCTTTCTTTTCCTGACAGGCCCGGGTGCAGGAGAAACACTCGGTTTGTGAGCCCGCTTGTAGTAGTTCTTTATTTGAGTCTTGACTCTCGACTCTGCTTTGGAGCCATTACATGGGAGCTTGATAGAGATCGGTGTAGTACTTTCAGGCTACTTCAATTGCCAAAACTCCACTTCTCTCTGGTGGTAAACACAGCAGCTCCTCGGAGAAAACATCGACACTGCTAACTTGGACCTTCAGCGTCCTACAACACTCTCACTCTCTCCCAGTCGACCGCGTAGATACCCAGCCCATGACACTCATCAACTCCACGGCTCACGGTGCGAAATAAAACTTGATGGTAGAATCTTTCTATCTCCTCAAGCACGTATATGATCTTGCCGGGTAAAAATAATCTCCTTGCCTTCAATCAATTTTGGCGTAATATACTCCCCGGCTTGATCCATTTCCCGAATAAGATCAAAATCTACCCAATTCAAGCGAGTAGATCTGACTAACGATTGATTACTCGCTCTTGAGGACAATCTACATATAAATGTCTAACCTCGGCCGACCTCCCCGAATGGTTTCATAATATTAGAACAGTAGACTCGACATAAGAGTAAAATTATCACAAACTCAGGAAATAAAGAATGAGTAGCTCCAAAATCAAAAAGTACCACACATCCTCGTTATCATATAACAATTTTCATCGCGACCAAGGTATCGATGACTCCTGTGAAATGCGACATTGATACGGCTTTCTGCCCAAATACGGCTGTTACGCATTTAACGGCACACATAGTACCTCCAACTCAAAAGAGCCACGACCTCTGCGGCCTCCCAAAATCGTCCTCTGCAACCACAGATACCCTCGCCCGCGGGCTGTGATGGTGAAGGTATGCGCTCACGCCCGCTCAAAGCATCTTGAGGCCAATCCACCATGATGTATCAAAGCTAACGACATCGAAAGAAAATCATCTCTCCCGGAGCAATCCACAGATTCTATGACCCGTACGCCCTTGTAGAAAACATCAGATTGTCTCTTAAAGACCACAATTGTTCCCTACACGAGATCCGCTGGTCGACGGAGGCAGATGCGGAAGATGCTGCTTGAGGAATGGATTCGGACCCAGTGGGTCTGTGAAATGACTACAATTTTGGGCCAGGTGGTGAAAGGCCCTCTTAGGAACCTCAATTAGATGATCCACAATGCTTTGTGCCTCATGTCGTACCCTCTTGACCACTCGGCCTCGGGCTCAGCCGATTCGATCTACCTTGTCGGCGTTCATAAACTCGTGGGCGGTGAAAGTCATCAAGGATATATGGTGGCGAATCTCACTTGTCCATTGTCTAGGAATCTGTAGTCCTATAGCTCACCGATTCGGTCTCTGCAATTTGGAGTGACATAAATCGCTAAATGCCTTTCTCCTCGATAGATGATGTAGTAGGATCCTCATAAAAACTTGACCATGTGGGTACTCATCTGATAATTCTCTCAGTATTCTGTGGCTCCCAGTCAGCAGTCACTCCCCAGGTCAAAGATAGTCATAGATTACCCCTTGATCGCGAAGCATTCTACATGTAGTGCAGCTGAGTGGCGAGAAGCATCCTCATCTGTGATATCCATAGGCTCGAAAAATGGTCTCAGTCTCTAATAAACTTCGATCGTGATCGGTGAACCCCGCTCGAGGAACTTTGGGGATCTACTCTTAAATTTAGGTCAAGCTTACTCTGAATATCGACCTCATTTAATTTTGCAAATACAATAAATGTGCAAATCCTCCTCAATATCCTTCATTAATAATAGAATTGATAATCATGCTTCCGTCCACATGGCCCAGAAATGAGGGTACTTATGGAACTCACATTGCTCCTTGGCTTCAAACTCATTTCGCTCCCTTTGACTCCTGCATTCGGCCGCTTTCCCATTTCTACTACAGAGTACTTTCGATTACACGCGAGGGCATGTCTCAGCGGCTTGATTCTCTTGGTGGCATCCTCGGCGTCTACAAAAATGAAGAAAGACTTAGATGCCAGAAAGACTCGACTTGACAACTCAAAGAACCGCAAACCAAATAGACATATAACCGCACAGACAACCAAAAATATAAAACCTATGCTCGTGCAAGTCTACCAAACTTAACGATGATTCTGACATTACACTCATGGAAGAGCGGATGACTACACTGAGATCTTTAGAAAGCTGTGTTGCAAAGATAGTGATCGAGCATAGAAGCGAAGCATTGACTACTCACAAAACAAGTAGAAGCCTCACGACCTCCCAAAATGGGAGGTAGGGGACGGCCCACATCCCATTAGCGTGATACCTCGGGTTCATTAGGCGGGCCGACAGAAACCACCGAGTAGAAAGTCACATCATTCGGCCAGATAGGATGATTCAGTAACACGGGCGAATGAGTATATCTTGGGGAATTAAAAGGTCATGAATCGGGAGTCGCCGTACTACGTAAAATACTATTCTCCCGTATAAATGGATTGAAGATCGGGAGTCACTGATTGACACTTCGATGGGCTGAGACTGAGAGAACAACATGTATTGCTGTTGAGACATGCGACAATAGATTTGAAGGAAATGGGTGGCTTGAGTTCGTTCATTTCGCCAGGAATCGTTAAATTGCATTGATTTGCACTCATAGATAGTTGGTATCAAATGGAAGCGAATTCACTTGTGTCATTGCTAGTCTGAAGAAGAGACGATTAGCGTATTGATGGAGCTAACTCTATCAAAAGAAAAAGAAAGAGTCGGGTTACAGACTTCAAATGATCGATAGAGGTAGAACTTGGAAGTCTGAATAGGCGGAGTCCTCATTTCTCGAGGATGTGCATCAAAGAATGCATTGGGACTTGTAGTACATTATGCAGGAATACTTAAGGCATTCGGCATTTGTCACTAGGGCTGATACATTGGGACTCAGCATTCTGCGTAGAAAGGACACATGCCGCACCCCATGACACCTCTTTTCAGACCAAATATGATCCCAAAGAGACAGAAAGAAACCTCCAAAAGTGAAAAGAAAAAGCACATACTGTGAGTTTAAAACAACAAAATTCACCTTCAAAACTAGAAGGGCAATACGTAACTTTA
>JADFUC010000825.1:0-219665 GCA_019722365.1 Lithospermum erythrorhizon
ATCAGTACTTCGTTTCAGTTACGTATTGCTACTTTCCATAATTCAATTTATGATGAATCTTAGTTTGGTTATGGGTTACGTGACGACTAATATAAGTGATTAATTCATGATTTAAATTCGTTTGAGGATGTTATGTTTAGATTTGACTTTTAGGTTCGGTTGACTTTTGGGTTGATATTTTTCTAAGACTTTTAAATGTGTAGGAGGTTATGTTGGGACCTTATTATAGTTATTGTGATATTAAATTGGTGATTTAAAAAAATTGATTAAAGCGATTAGGTTGAAAAAGTGTTAATTCGAGTTGAGTTATAATTGATATTTCGAATTATAGGTTGTTAATTAGGGACACAATTTGATTAATTAGAATGACTTATAAGTTGATTTAGAAATGTTAAAGTGATAAGATGGAATTTTTAGCGGGGGGAATGTCGATTGGGATTGTGTCAGGTAAGTTATAATTCGATAGTTATCCGTCATGTTAGACCGTTTGGGAAATAGTTCCCTTAAGAGTTGGTTATGTATCTCCTAGAAACGCCGGTATAGTAATAGATGTGAATATAATTTAAAGGTGTTGTTTAGGCATTGATCGTGGAAAAGCGATTACCTTGATTGTCTTTCGCGAGTTTTGCGGTAGCTAGCGAGGTGAGTACTTATCTCGCGGGTGTTACGTTACGTGCTACTTTTAAATTGTGTGAACATGTTATTGTGATATGATTATGTGAGAATGATATACATGTTATTAGGATATGATTATGTGAGTAATTATACATGTTATTGTGTTGAGTGCGTGAGAATGACATACATGTAATTGTTATATGATTATGTGATTATATTACGTGGCATTGAAGATTGCTTGAGGTAAGCCAGCAGCATGAACTCCATATACCCATGATTTATGTGGCGCTTGTCGTGATTGTGTTTTGACTTATGATTGTGAGATGTTTTTAGTTGTGTGCTTGGATATTGTTTGGGAGTAGAGTAAATTTGGTTATTGAGAGGTGATGGTTAAGTTATGTATGACTTGAGGTGACTTAAGTATCGAGTTTGACTTTATGTTGGGATGATTAGGGGTTAGGTGACTCTCCTTAAACTGCAGGATGTGCGACGGATGTGCACTTATACTTGGTGTATAAGTGCGGTGTGCCCCTTATACTTAGTGTATAAGTACGGTGTGCCTTATACTTAGTGTATAAAGGAAGCGGTGCCTTATACTTAGTGTATAAGAGCGGTGTGCCTTAATGTATAGGCGGTGTGCACTTTACAGCCTTTGTGTATAAGTGCGGTTTTGGCCTTATACTACGGTATAAGTCTTGGGGTGATTATTGATTAGTCCCATTCCTGCGGTGGAAGCCGGATTGAGTATATATGCGCGTTAGAGGATGGTACTTTTGGTGGGGATATGAGAGATAGGAGGTTTGATGATAGAGTTTAGTGGATTGTTGAGTATTGATTTCTTTAGGTGTGCTTCTTTGAAACCACTTATTATATCTTCATGTATTATGTCGAGATTTCTGTGAATTATGTTGTATGACCTTTTTAGGTAGTCCTACGGATATATGTATTTTATTCATATTTGACTATTATATTATTTATTGACTGTTCGTGTAAGTTCATCACGTGTTAAGTTTCAAGCTTGGTGGCCCCACTTTTAGAGTATTAGGCTCAGGTGCGGGTTGGCGGTTGAGCGAGGCATTTGAGGATTTTGTTCAGTGGCTAGGTAGGCATCGGGTGGCGAGAGGATCCTCACGGTCCCGATTTTGATGTGTTGTCAAGCTGTTTTGATTGTTGTATTTTCCTTTTGAAACTTTTAGCCTTGTCGAACATTGTCATTTTATATTCGAGGATACGATGCATTATCATCTATTGTAACCTTGCCGGCATTACTTTATTTTGAGATATGTTGTATATACATATATGGGTTGGTTGTTTAGATATCAGCTGATGGATTATAAATTTAAAAAACTATTTTGATTGGGAAACTTAATGGTGATCACATTTTTGGATGAAACGAATTGTTTTAAACTGAGTCGTCCGTGGTTTGGTAGTACGGTGTTCGGATTTTAATGACTCTGCTCAAGGCGGCCGACTGGGGCGGATTAGATTACATATTGTATGGAGAAAATAGGTTCTTTTTGGCTAAAGAGGGAAAATATATTTGGTTTGAGTGTAAATGCGTCCATTCTTGCTGATAACCATGATTATAAAAACCAATACAGAGCATTCAATAAAGGTAGAACTTGGCCTTTAGAGATCACTGACATGAAATGACTGGAGAGAGTTATTTGATTTGGTGGCTGATTAGATCTGAACATGTTCGAGTTCTAAGCAAAAGTGAATCTGAGGACACATGGTTATGGTCAAACTGGTGGACAAAGAAAAATATATTTTGGGAAGTTTCATATTATTTCGTAAAAATCAAGCCTGTGTCGGCTTACGTACATAATAGAAGAACAATTGTGAGAATTATACGCAATGATAGGTGTGGAGGGAAAAACGAAGGACAAAGCTTGAGGAAAGATCTTGAGGCTCATACATGACTACAAAAATGGAAAGTATGCCAAACCAAAAAGCAAGTTCACATACTTACACAAAAATAACAAAAGTTATTTCATCTTGGTTAAGCAAATTGAGCGCTGATGAATTTTCTTCCAACAAGATGTTCAAGTAGTCTGCCGAGATTCGCGGGCTTAAGTCATGACATGCACATAATTGTTTAGAAATTGATTCTAGTTGCTTTTTGGCACCTTCTAGCGAAACCTATTTGGGAGACTCTCCACGGAAGCCCAATGTCGAGCTGTGAAACATCTCGTCTTCCGCCCTGGGTTGATCGCGACCCGAGGCAATGAGGCATAACATAGTTGAGACTTTGTGTACGTTAGAGAAGATTTATCCACCCTCAATGTTAGTGTGATGGGAATACTTACATTCACTTATAGTATGAGGCCTTGATGGGTGGTCATGTACAATACCGATGGATGTATCCATTTAGGTAAGTGAGTACACTTAGATGTACATATATTGAATATAGTCCAATAAGCTGAATTATTTTATTTATAACATTATTTAGAAATAGACATAAACAACCTTCTTGGAAGAATAAAGCATATGGTTAAAGCTCATGTTGAAGTCGCTATGTGAGGCATATTTACTACAAGAAGTGTCATCTTTTGTTTCAATGTACTTACGACCAAACCATGCGAGACAAATTCAAAGGAACCGTAGATACGATGATGGAGGAGAAGATGTAATAACTGATGAATGATTGTCATTGTATTGTCACCTGGCGGTCGGCTACGACCATGTTGAAGGGAGATATTAGAAAATGATAAGAGTAAAACTACGCAAATGTATGTTTGTGCTGACACGTGTGAAGTCACACGCTTTAGTGTAGTGTACATTATTATTAAATTAAAACTTCCCACTTTCGTTGTCAGTATTTCTTAGTAGGTAAACATGTATTCCTGATTGTGTGTAAGGTATCATGAAATGATTGAAGATATGTATCCAGAAATAACGCCTACTCAAAGAGATCAAATGGTTAATAATTCTTTCACAGAGTACTTTAGAAATTATGTAAGTTATTATTAATATTGAATTAAGTACAATCAAAGATAAAACTGTGCCAAGCTTCAAAATAAACTAATTGATCTATTTTTTAGGTCGCACAAAATATGTCGAACATTGACCAACATCTCATAACCATTTCTTGGTCCAAGAAAATCAAAGAGTACAAGAGTACTACGAATGGATACTACTTTGACACGCGTAATTGTGCGAGAGCAATGAAGATAAAGTCTTTATGTGAAGTCTTGTTTTTTAGATGGTAACCATGTTGACTATTACGGAAATCTTGAAAAAGGGGTGAGATCTGATAGTTTTATGAGAAACAGTTGTATTATTTAAGTGTCATTGGTTTGAAACCAAGAGGGTGGATGCGAGGTGCATCTAGGCGGAGACGACGATCAAAATTCAAGAAAAAAGGTCCACAAAAGCGATCACTTATCTAGTCTTACAAAACAGCAAGTGTTCTACCTTGACTTTATTGTCGAGATGACAAATAAAATCTTATATGTGTAGTTGAACATGGTTGTGATTGATTTTGAGGAGGAGGTTTCTTGTGCGGCTTTTCTTATGCTGCTTGGTTGTGTGTGTTTGTTCGCTATGAGCCTCTGGACCTTATCCCGTTCAGTGTGTTTCAAGATGGCCACGCCGTGGCTAATGGCTCGAGGAGTCATTTTAGCGCCTCTATTCTTGCTTGCATTTATAGGGTTTATCTCGATATCACTACGATAACCCACTAAAACGCTCTGAGTGTTTTCTGCTTGCCTTATCTCTTTGGGGAATTTGGTTGGGGGGGTTTTACTTGAATGCCTACGTCTGACCGCAGCAGAACTTTGTTGGTCCTCGGATGATGAGATATCATGGTAAGGCCCATTCTATTTTATATTCGTGCCCTCTCAAACCTCGAGAAGGTCGCTCGTCGACCGGGAGCGACCACTTCCTCTATGATAATCACATTAATTCGTACCACCACTGATCGCTCTTTGTTAGTCTCATGCGGTAGAGTATGCCTGAAAGTGGATTACAGGAGTTTATAGTGGAGCCTTCTGATCCTGTCGTTTCTCTCGGCGGTTTGGTTATACCCCTTCCATTCTTGGCCTTAGGCTGCGCGACACTAGGGGGAGATAGGTAGACCCAGCCACAGGTCTTAAATTTTAGCATTGTGTGTTTTATCCTGACCCAGTGACAGTCACATTTCTTTAGGCTCACCCAGTACTAGACCGCTGACCGCCGTGAGAACTTGGAAGATAGAATATACGTGTCCCGAAGATTCTCACAAAGCTTATGTTGTTTGAATTGCGATTCTTAGATGCAGTGATAGGATATCATAAATGCTGGGTAATGCTTTTGACATTGTCAAACGTCTGTGAGGGGAGGATCATAACGGAATATGTTAGTATACTACAAGAGTATAAATGAAACACAGGTACAATAGAGTTAAATCTGACCTAATATTTTGGTAGATTTAGTACCTTTACTGACTATGGTAAGAATATCACGATAACTTGACTATTACCAAGACAAGTGCGGTGCGAAGTTTGGTATTACATATCACATAGCTTGACTGTTGGAAATCGGGACAAAATCGAACTAATAATAATATGTATTATAAACTTTTTCAGAGTTTAAAGTCAAACATGAAACATTAGGAATGAAAAACCGGTTCGGGATATGGGACTAGAGATTGATAGGCGGTTGGAGAGAATAAAGGATGGAGTTTGTTTGGATAAGAACAAAGAAGTTTATTCTCTTTAAAATTCTCTATTCTAAGTTATTAAATGAAAAGATAATTGTGTGGATAATTATTTTATTTAATTATTTAATAATTAAATGAGAGGATAATGAAAGTTGGTTGAAGTTTACTCGAGGAAGTTTTCTTTCATAGAAAACTACTGCAAAACTCTATAAATAGTGAACCAATTTCACACATTCTTTTGCTCATCTTCTCTTGACTTTTTTGAAGTTAAAGACTTCTCTCCTGCTCCTCCGCTGGAGCCTGACGGCCCTCCCCCACTTAGAAGAAATTAGTTTGTTTGCTTTATTGTTTCGTTTTTTTGGCTTTAATCGTTTCTAGTATTACGGAGGATTCGTGTTAATTTCTTCCAGTGTGGATACTCTTCGAGATATCTGCTTTGGATATGTGACCTCATCATTTTCAATTGCCATTAAAATACTCAAGAAAATTTATATTAACTTGACCATTATTTATTATTTTTGTATAATCTGTAGTATCTGAGATTTGCATCCGATTAGTTTAGAACTTGGTAGATTCGAATATGAGCACAATAGAGCGTTCCATCTCCCATTTTAGAGGCTGAAAGGCGCTTCACTGCTTAGAGTGACTTGACATCTCTTTGCTCACATGCTCTTGTCAGCTATATTTCTGATATTTGAGTAATAGAGTCATTTTGTTATTGCGTCTCTTTCTGACAAGTTTTCTACCATTCACAGCCGATTAGCCATTTTTTCTTCTAGAGGTAATATCAGTCATCATTGTTGGTGCTAGGAACTCTCTGGTGAGGTGAATGAGCGAGACTTTGATTGCAGAGATCACATTGGGTGTCTTGGGTGTAGAAACATAGTTGTTTGGAGTCTGATGTTCGTTAGTCGAAATCTTCAACCATACATTAACACGAAGAGGCGGGGCATAACAAGGTGTGGAGTACTGGCGGCCGATCGTGTCATGATTTTCCTCTTGACGGCTGCAAAATACGTTAGCGAGGAAACTTAGAAGGGTTCTTGATAGCCATCTACTTGTCGGTGGTCACGAAGGAGTAATTAGCCAGTCCCACGTCTTCTACAAGCTGTAATACAAAAGAAAAATTTTTTTTATTATTTATAAAAGGGGAGTACAAATAAACCCAATATAGAGGAAAAATTCCTTAGTGTATAGGTTTGTCATGCTCGAAGAGGATCGACTATCGAACAATGAGTCCACTAGCGTTTAGCGATAATTTGGTGAATCTAGCTTCACTTGGCAGGCTTGATATGAGATTGGTATGAGCTCGGCTTGATTTGAAACTTGACTTGAGTTGGATAGGCTGCTCTATTACGAAATTTGGATATGTGTCTGGTCTTGATGGACTAAGACTTAGTACGGACTTGAAAATGAGTCCGGTAGGAGGCCTTGGCGTATTCTGTGTTAGACTTGATCTTGGGTTTGGACTTGATCTCCGATTTACTTTATACTTAATGGAGGCTTCTTTATAGCGTTTCTAGCATAAACGATATGCGATGGTGGGACTTAAATGCTTTGCGTGGGATTTATGTAGGTTGAGAGGCTCACGTAGATGGGATATGTTTGGGATATGACTCGAGCTTGAAGTTGCATGGAGTGAGTAAGCAAGTGTTGAAGCGGCGTTATTTCTTGGTTGTACTAAATGGTCTTGCTTGACGTGTTCTTTGGAAAGTGATGATGATGATCAGTATGAAGGTGGAGCCGTTCCGGCCTTAGCGATGCTCTGACTAAATAGGGGTTTTAGCAGTGTTTCAGCACAGTATCCGATTATAGAGGCGGCGTTCGGCTTGTTCCTATATTTGAAATTTGATATGTTGAATGACACCTCGATCTATCGGATGTTCATCCAAGATTTTTAACTAATCGGGGTACGTAGCAATCACGATATTTGAAGCATTTAGCAGAAATTTGAGTCGGATGCTCGCCAGTTTTGCTTCAGCTTGAAAGTGCGCTTTTTGTGTAGTAATCCTCCTTTGGCCACGTTGGCTGCCGGAGGTGTTTTGCTAGTGGTTTTAAAACTTTACCTAGAGAAATTTCAAGATTTTCTTTAAATTTTCTACTGTAATTTTAATTAATCTTTCTCTATTTGAATGATATTTTGAGAAATGAGATGGTATTTATAGGCTTACGGGCCTTGATCCGTCTAATTGGTTGATCAAATGTGATTGGATTACAATCTTAACCGTTGATTATTGAGGCAAGATCGACTTACGGCTTTTGATACTAAGCAGTGGTAGATCCATTTTCAAGTGGATTCACGATCTTAACCGTTGATTATTGAGGTAAGATCTAGATCGTCGGATCGTATTAAAATAATATTTAATTTCCGCCGAGTTTTAGAGAACACGACATTTCTTGCGCCTTTGACGCTGTTAGAATTAAGCGGTACGAGTTCATTTACCTTCTTTTTATCGAACCGTCATTTGAGTTCGTTTGTCCAGAAAACTCCATTTTTGTTCGGTTTTCTCCTCCAATTTATTATTAAAATCCGATGGAATTTAGGAAACCCTATTTTAATGTCACATCTTACGTTATGAGGTGTATAGTAGGTTTAGTGTCTTAAAACCTAATTTCCTCACTAATAATTTCGGTGGCTAAAATATTTGGAAGCCTAATATATACATGTATAAATAAAAAGTGCATCGATAATACATATTGATGCGGTCCAATATTTTTTCCTCTTATTTTTTTGGTTTTTGTTTTTTTTTTGGTTGCGATTATCATTTTTTCTATGGTAAGCCAGCTTCTATTAAACTTCGATAAATTAATACTTGATTATTTAATAATTCGTGCTTTTCGATTCCTTTTCATTTATTTTCTGAAACGATCATATGCGATTGTGCTTTTTTCGTTTATTTTTCTTTTTTTTTTCAATTATCAACTACAGTACAAACTCGATAAATTAATACTCGGGGATAGGGTGCTAAATTAATAATTCGCTAAAATTATAAGATAATACATTTTATATTTACATGGGCCCATTATAAAATATAAATTAATAATTCCTTATATCTTATATTGTGGTTTTTGGGGGGGAGGTTTCTTTTTTATTATCATGACTATAGTAGAGTCATGACATTCGATAAATTATCATCGGTATAGTAGAAATTCGATAAATTAATAGCCGATTATATAATAAACTCTCTAAGATAATATTTTTGGCCGCTTCCCGACTGAGGATAGGGTGCTAATTAATAATTAGAGTGGTTTTTCGTTCTTTTTCATTTTATTTTTTTTGCAATTACAATAATAAAAGTGCATCAGCGTGTCTATGACGGCGGTCATAGAAAATATTTTTTTTCCTAATTTGGTTTTTGCAATTATCATTTTTCAATTGGCATCAACTCTGGTAGAAACTTGATAATACTTGATTATTTAATAAATTCTCTAAGATAATATTTTTGGCTCGACTCGCTGATAGGGTGCTAAATTAGTAATTAGTAATTTTTTCAGTTCCTTTTTCATTTTTTGCACTCACGATTCATATGCGGCTGTGTTTTCCGATAATATTCATTTTTATTATTTTACTTTTTTGCAATTATCAATTTCATTAGAAACTTCGATAAGTTAATACTTTCGGGGATAGGGTACTAGATTAATAATTCGCTAAAATGATAAGATAATATATTTTATTTATAGATCCCGTATAAAATAAATTAATAAATTCTTATAATACTATATTGGTTTTAGAGGGGTTTTTCTGTTTTTTTTTTTTTGCATTTATATCATTTTTTGATTATGTAAACTACAGGTAGTGTAACGGCACCCAATTAAATGCGCCCTGAGTTAGAATGATCCCGAATCACAGACACCGAGACATCAATCGATGGATGACTCAAATTTAAAAGACACGATGCTTGAAGCTTATTTCGATAAAACAATATACAGCGGTCAAAGCACTTTTTTTTAAGAAAAGAATCCATCGTGGTAGTGTAACCACATAATAGTAAACAACGTCGGCATAACCTCGAATACAAAATATCAGCCTACACCAACAATAATTTCAAATAAACAACTATCTTGACAACAACTACAATCCAACAAAATAAAGAAATGAGGATATTATCATGAAGTATTCTTTCAGGCTGCAAGAGCACAAACGCTTTAGAACAAACCGGAGATGGAAACGGCCTGTCGACCTATGATAGGTACGCCCATGCTTGAATAGGGTGTAAGATCTGAAGCTTAGTGAATATATATCAAGAATGAAATTAGCCTCCGATCAACGCAATAGTGTACCAAAGTACATGATATTTACTCTGATAGATAAGTGGTACATAATATTATTCAACTTAAGATCTTAATATAAGTCATTATCAATTTCATTATCATTTCGTATGTTCATAAATTAAGTCATTAGCGAGAACATTCTAAGATGATGGCAATCAGCAATAACATCGTAATTCAAGAAAGACTCTGATGACAGCAATGATAAAAGCTCGGCCCTGCATCGGTGATAAACGACGACATCATTTCGGCCCATTTAACTTGACTTCAGCTGACACTTAATCATTCAGCAATAGTAGTGAAACTCAACAACTAACTGTAATAACCCGTTCACGAAAAAAAAAAAAAAAATTAATTTTCGATCGGCGGTGGGACCTTGGGGATACTATAAATAATCGATGATAATATTATTTAGTAAAATTTTTTTTGAGCCGAATTACATTTATAATTTAATAGTTTGCCATGGAATATTTCTTTGGAATGGGTTCGTGGAGATTTAAGTCACACGATAGCGGAGAATTAGCGAGAAACGAGCAGAGTCGAGTTTTTCTTTAAATATCTAGTGTTTTATCTTCCAGCATCATCATTTTGAGTTAAATGCTTCCTTTTTCCTCGTAGGGCGAGATTAGACCCGTCAGCAAAAATTTCATTTCCATTTCTCTCTTCGGTGGCTCTCGAACTCAAGATCGTTTGTAGAATATCTTTCTCCCCATCATTCTCTTCGAGTTAAGGTAAGAAATTTCAAGTCTTTTGAGATATTTCTTGGGTTTTGACATGGTTGACTTTTAGTTGACTTTTCCATAATTCAATTTTATGATGAATCTTAGTTGGTATGGGTTCTGTGATGTATATAAGTGATTAATTCGTGGTTAGAATTCGTTTTGAGATTATTGTATGGGCTGGGTTGAGCTTTTTTTAGGTTTCGGTTGACTTTTTTGGGTTGATGTTTTCTAAGTTTTAAATGTGTAGAGGTTATATTTAGGGCGTTAATATAGTTATTATGATATTAAGTGGTGATTTAAAATTGATTAAAAGTTATGGTCGAAGGGAGTGTTAATTCAGAGTTGAGTTATAATTGATATTTCGGAGTATAGATTGTTAATTATAGACGTTGATTAACTAGAATGACTTATAAGTCGATTTGTAATGAAAGTGATAAGATGGAATTGCTTGAGGTCGATTGGGTTGTGTCGATGGGATTATAATTGATAGTTTATCCGTCGTATTGTTGTTTAGAGATAGTTCCCCAGAGTTAGTTGTCTTATCTTAAGAGCAGGTATAGTAGTAGGTCTTGATTATAATTTTTGGGTGTTGATGATTGTCTTTGAAGGTTTTGGTATGCTTGAGGAGGGTGAGTACTTATCTCGCGGGTGGTACTTTCACGTACTTACCTTGATTTGTGATATACATGTTATTGTGGTATGATTATGAGAATGATATACATGTAATTGTTGTGTTATGTGATTGTGTTTACGTGGCGTTGAAGGTTCTTTGGAGGTAAGTAACGGCAGACTCCCAACTTATATTTTAATTACGTGGCCTTGGCACTATTATATGTGTCGGCACTATTATGCGTTGTATTTGGCACTTTTGATATGTTTGTGGCCTTGTCGGCGATTGTGATTGATTCTGATTGTGGGATGTTTTAGGCGTGTGTTGTATCTTTGTTTGGGAGTAAATTAGTTGTTTAGGTTATGCATGAGTTTGAGGCCTTGAGTATCGGGGGTGACCCTACGGTTGGGATTATCGAGGATTGGTATTCTCGCTTCCTTGCGGGATACCTGTGACCTTTATTGGCACTTATACTTAGTGTATAAGTGCATGTGCCTTATCTTGAGTGTATAGAGAGATGCGGTGTGCCTTATCGTGTGTATAAAGTGCGGTGTGCCTTATACGTATTATAAGTGCGGTGTGCCTTATCTTTGTGTGTATAGTGCGGTTTTGGCCTTATCTTTGCGGTATAAGTGCGGGGTGATTATCGATTAGTCCATTCACTGCGGTGAAGCGGATTGAGCATATGCGGCATTAGAGGTTGATATCTTGGTGGGGTTATGAGAGATAGGAGGAGGTTTGATGACTAGAGTTTAGTCGTTGTTGAGTCTGCTTGATGTCTTTCTAGAATTGTGTGTTTCTTGGCTCTATGATATCTATGTGTATTATGTATGAAGAGACTTTCTTTGGGATTACGATGTGTGACTGATTAGATAGTCACGGATATATATTATTTCATTCATATTGTGTCTATCATTATTTACTGTCGTTCGTATGGTGAGTTCACACTACGTGTTAAGTTTCACTAAGCCAGCGTCGCCGCACCGCATTGGGCATTTCATTTGTACGGGTTGGCGGCGATTGAGCCAAGAGAGGTTGTTTGAGTTTTGTTAGGTGGCTAGGTGGCGTCGGGTGGCGGAAGGATCTCGGTCACGATTTTGATGTGTTGTCATTGTTTTGATTGTTGTATTTTTCGCGCGAAGCTTTTAAGCGCTTCGGTTGTTGTCATTTGTTTTAGAATACGATCTTACTCTCTTTTGTAGTCTTGCGGCATTACTTTATTTTGGGATATATTTGTGTATATATTTATAGGTTAGTCGTTTGATATCGTGACTCGTTCTAAATTTAAAAGCTGTTTGATTTGGGAAACTTAATTGTGATGTGTTTTGGATAAACGAATTGTGTCTTAAGCGAGTCGTCCATCGGTTTGGTGACTGCGGTGTTCGGTTAATGACTCTCCTCGGGCGGCCGGCACGGGCGGTCGTTACATCAACAACTCAGCAATACCTGACTTCGACAACTACATCCAACTGACAACTCATGACTCATGACCTATTTCGGTATAAGTCGGTTCTACAACTAATGCGCCCATAATCAACCTCGACTGCGAGGAGAAACTTATGCCCGTCGACATAGCTATCACGAATATTCACAGTGCAAGCAAATCACGAATAAATAGCGAAATGCGAAGCAATATACCGGACAATACAACTCAACAAAAGCAGCATCCCAACTCATATACAACTCTTTCTTATCTGACTTCAGCATACTCAAACACTATCGACTCGCTTGAGACCAGTGCTGACAGCGACTCGACCAGCAGCAGCATATTCAACATATAATTTAACACAGATCACATATATACACATACACATATCCGTAATCAAATAGTTAATCAACACCGTGAGATATATATACTCACACCGACTGGCTATATAAAACTCCGGCACTTAATCCTGACAGGACACTTCCCGCGTCAGCGCTAAATGAGCATTCGAATTATAATTACTGCTTATAATACACAACTATTAATATACATTCTACTATATTTAATCTCATATTTGCCTCCCAAATAACCTTAGCGGAAAAGCCTAATCTCATATTTATTCTAACCCAAGTCCATGACTTCCATTTATGATCGAGTTCGATTACTAGTTTCAAAAGCCACACAACGTTCCGATATTAACAACTAATCGTCATTTCTAACCATCTTTAATCCCTGAGCCCAATTTACTACTCAACTTACAAAACTTCGTTTTATCCGAGACATTCTTTAATCACCTAAAAATCCTGACCTCGCCTCAAGCAACCATAATAAAAGTCCAGAGCCTTGCCATTTTAAAACCATTTGAAAAAGTCAACAAGTCAACTATAATCCTCGACATATTTGACCCATAAATCGATTATTATCACCTCTTATCACGATAATCTAAGCTAGATATAGATTCTATATCATTATAAATATCGAAACTCAAAGTCAACACAATTACCCAAAAAGTCAACATCCTCATCTAGATATACCAAAAGATTGAACTTTAATATAAAAGCGTAGAGGATGGCTAGGAAAACTCTCGAAATTTTAGGCCAAAGCTTGCAAGATGTAAGGGAAGAGAATGGAAGAAAATTTTTCAAGGGAAAAATGGGGAAAGAATTCGGCCGTATGAGGGAAAAGAAGAAGAAAGAAAGAAAGAAGATAGTGATGACTCGCTGGATAAGTATGAAATAGTGGCATGAGAGTCGTGCGAGATATACTCAAGAGTTATTAAACTGCCGTTCGGTTTTAGATTTAGTTTAAATACCGGTTTAACAACGCAACTCCAAACATAAACTTGGATTTAACCCCAAATAATATTGATAGGCGCATACGAGCAGAGGTTGTATTACAAGTAGAAGCTTCGTTAAATTAACTCTTTCGATTATTTAATAAACTCTCTAAATAATATTTTTTGTCCGTTCCGACTCGGGGATAGGGTGCTAAATTAATAATTAAGCTAAAATTATAAAATAATACATTTTGATAATTTCTAGACTTCAATATAAATATAAATTAATAAATTCTTATATACTACATATTACATTTCTTTTTCCTTTTTTGTTTTTGAAATTATCTTTTTTGGTGAGTGCTCAGCCCAGAGTAGAAGCTCGATTATTTAATAAACTCTCTAAGACAATATTTTTGGCCCATCCCGACTCCGGGATAGGGTGCTGGATCAATAATTCGCGCTATTTTTTAATTCATTTTCATATTTATATATTGCAATTATCAAGCGTAGTAGAAACTTCGATAAATTAATACTCGGGGGATAGTGTGCTTAATTAATAATTTGTCCTTTATTTAGTTCCTTTTCATTTTTTTTTTGCAATTATCGACTTCAGTAGAAACTCCATAAATTAATACTCGATTATTTAATAAACTACATAAGATAATATTTTATCCGGTCCGTAGGGATAGGGTGCTAAATTAATAGTCGCTAAAATTAAGATAATACATTTTGATAATTTATAGACCATTATAAAATATAAATTAATAATTCCTTATATACTACGTATTACATGACTGATTTATGAAGGTTTTCTGACAAATGACTCGATTATCTTTTTGTTATTTGTTGAAATCAATTTCGCTGAATGCAAATACCACAATTTTCCTTATCATTGTAAGAACTACTGGTGTTGTTGCTTTAATAAGGTGAGAGATTGAATGGTTTCTTTCAAATGAGCACTTCATTTGATATACGTACATGCATTGTACAATAATTAAGTGAAAGTTTGAAAGGTGTTTGTAAAATAGGTATTTCACTATAAATTAACAAAATATTAATTAATAATGTAACAACTATTTCAAAACTAATTTTGACTGATCGTGAATCTTTTGATGATATAATAACGGTTAGTCCCG
Source organism: Lithospermum erythrorhizon (assembly GCA_019722365.1). Taxonomy (NCBI): domain Eukaryota; kingdom Viridiplantae; phylum Streptophyta; class Magnoliopsida; order Boraginales; family Boraginaceae; genus Lithospermum; species Lithospermum erythrorhizon. The sequence goes on from JADFUC010000825.1 coordinate 14,697, forward strand.
TATTAGTTAGTCCCATTATTTCGGCCCGTCGGCTAGTTTTTAAGATCTAATCATGAACCTTAATTGCCGTGGCATTTTACTAGTAAGCTTGATTTATTTTAATTAAAAAAATTAATTCATCTTAATTGATTTAATTATTTTCCAATAAATTTTCGTTAATACACAATATGTATTTCATTATATGACGATCATAGTTCTTGAGCATTCATCAGCGGCGAATCCGTCAAATGCGCATATTTTATTTAATCAATAAATAATAATAAATATATTTATCACAAACAAATTTATTTACACTAAAATATATATACATTTGCATATGTAAATACAAAAAATAATTAGTTACATATGAAGTAATGAAATAGAGTACCTCTGATAAGCTCTTGAAACAAATTAGTGCGATGATGGAGAAGTTGTGTTAATAGCAGAAATCTTCACATTATTTTAACTCCAAGATAAACTCTTGAGAAGAAAAGAAATGAAATGATATAGGTTTGGAAGAAAAGAAGAGAAATTGGAATGAGGAAATGATTATATGATTATAATGCGAAATTGATGTTGATTGTGTTAGCGATTATGAAATACTCACCTATAATCGTGTTTTAGAATCCACAAAATTACCTAAGTCATTATCACATTCGCTGACTAGGAGAGATTATATGGTATAAAGATTGTCTTTATAAATGATAAGTTCTAGGAAGATTATACGATACAACCGTCAGCTTTCCCGTGTGCTAAAGAACTTGAAAGATGCGTGCGAGCCTTAAGGAACCAATTGGCCTTAAATAAGGAAAACTAGGAGAAGAGTTTGAGATCGAACTCTTTGAGCGATGGGAATAACTTGAAAACTTGGTTTCATTATACATAGGATAAATGTTGTTTGTATAGCAATCTGAGTGGAATCGCTTGATTATATGCATTGTACATATAAATTTGAATTTATATCTTTGTAGTACATTCTTGTTTCCGTCGGAAGAGAGTGCAGTTCGGTAGGATTAGGGGTCGGGATTGGATGTTAGGTGTTGGACATTAAAGTACGTCTAAGAGATTGGGAGGTGTTTTTATTTATCTTTATTAAAATTTGATGAAATATTAAAATATATTTTTTGTTATTTAAAATTCACTTCCAAAATTCAAATATATATGTATAATTTTGATATTACCCTCCCAGTTAAATGGGATTTCGTGGTACATACATATAATTGTGAAGTCCACAATCTAATTGAATGGAGCTTATTGAACCCCAATCTAAGCTTTTTGAAACTCGGTCTCGATTGACCCCGATTGATATGAATTTAAGGGGATACAATACATGCACTTATGATAGTCGGGGTTGAGTACAGTGGAGTCGAAAAATGATAGAAGAGTCTTGTGATCAAAAGATCGCGGGTTCGATTCACCGATAGTCTCTTTTGGGGGAAGCGGTCTATAAGAACCCCTCTTAAGCACTCAAAAGAGTTAGGAGGCATGCCTTGTTCTTGAATTTTATACATCATCCTTTTGTCCTAAATTTTATTTGATAAAAAAAAAAAATGATAGATCTGTATGCAACCAATGAGATTGAATCGAAAAGGATAAAAAGACATGGATCCTTTCCGTTTGGCAATATACTATTCGTTAATACATTTATAGACATGTGTCCAAAACCCACTACCACATCTCGCAAGGGACTGAGAAAGATCATCCTAATAGAAACTTCCTCAATTATAGCAATTAAAAATAGAAGGATAAGGGTAAACTTCTCTGTACTTAAATGAAAAGTATTTTTTAGAAGTGAAATTAGTCATTTTCCCCTTGTATATAACTTCCTCAATTATTACACTTAAAAATAGATTGCAAAATAGTAATTTCACTCCCAAAAATTTCTATTTGGTGGTGTTTATAACAACTCATAGGAATGGGGACGAGACCAAATAAAAGCGCACTCCAAAAAGTAAAAAATTATCTATGCAATGTCTATTTTGCCCCTTAAATGAAACTTCCTCAAACACTACTCTTACAAATAGAGGGCTAAAACACATCTAATTTTTTAGTGTTTGGAGTGTGGTTATAGCAGGGGTGGGATTAAAAGCACACCAAAACAGTGTTAAAAATATAGAAAATAACTATTTTGCCCTTAAATGAAACTTACTCAAATACTACAGTTACAAATAGAAGGACTAAAATAGTCATTTCACCACTATTTATACGGCTTGGATCCTCTGTCTCCATCGATGTCACATTAATAATATTATGACAAGTGTGTAATTTAATATATAGTTTTCTAAAAAATATAGCATCGCAGCTACCTGACTATTTTTTAATATTTTGACAAATAATAACATGGCGTGAATTGTGTCATGTTGTCCACGGCGCATCTCGTGGGCGTGAATTCGCTCGGTCTTGTGATACTTGTCGGCGTGAGTTCGATCCTGGCGTGACAAATATTTGTTCTTTGAATCGAGGTGTGCCGGTGTTCTTGGGTTACGTGGGATGACGCGGGCCGTCGAGTGCATCTCGGATAACGCCACGCGTTGGTGATGGGTAGCGGTGGGCGCCGCCGTTGGCTTAATATCAACGATGAATTGTAATAAATGTTTCGGTAGGCGATCTTATGCACTATTTATAGCAGCCATGGATAGGAGGTAAAATTGTAATTTGACTCTAAAATCCAGTATTTTTTATGTGGATATAATAACTGGAATCATTTCCTGGGAGTCTGGAAATTCATTGGACCTCTTGTGATAAACCCTAATTGGGAAATGTAATGACAAGCATTCCTTAATTACAAATTCATACGTGTTAGGGTGCAACCATTTTTCGCCACCGCTTCTTACGCTCTCTCTATCATTTCCTTAAAAAAATGATAAACTTTGTGTCTATTACTATTACTTTTCATACTCATATTCACTTCCTTTTTCACTATTTTAAATATTTCCAACAATCATTTATTTCTAGGGTTTCCTTGTGCCTACGCCTTATGCCATTCAGGTACTTGTTTTTTTCTTCCATTTTATTTTGTTGGTTTTCTTTATTTTATCATAAATATTTGATTTGTATGTGTTAATGATCAAGAAAGTGGATAATATTGCGATTTCGTTAACTGGGTAGTGTGATTTTCGATGATTTTATGCTGGGTTGATTACATTTTTTCGTAAAGATTTTATTTTTATGAATTAATTACCAAGAAAGTGGACAACATTGCGATTTCATTAACTGGGTATTGCCATTTTCGATGATTTTATGCTGAGTTGATTTAATTTTTTCATAGAGATTCGATTTGTATGTGTTAATGACCAAGAAAGTGGATAATATTGGGATTCCATTATACGGGCGTGGTTAAACTTTGGTATAATGATTTTATGCTGAGTTGAGTTTTTTTGAATTTCGTACTCCCAATTATTTTTATACATGTATAATATTTAGTCAAACATGTATCCAATGGTACTATTTTTAATTTCATTTACTGATAACGTGGTAATTTTGATTAAAATCAAAGTTATGCGTGTCATTTAAGGCTATAAGCTTTGTTAAATTTGACTATTGAAAATCAAACTGTACAGTCTTTTTAGGATGGAGGGAGTAATTTCCGAGAAAGTGGATAACTTTGGGATTTCATTAACTCGGTGCTGTGAACTGCGATGAAATTGATTGATTTCTTGTAATAAAGTAGGGACAAACGTAGGGGTTCTAATGGAGAAGGAGCTTATTCACCTGTTTGAAGGGGTGCAGAAAGCAGCAGATGCCTCGGTTGATGACATCGGGCCAGAAGAGGATCGTGCTCTTGATTTGCTAAACCAACTCAAGAAGTTTCCTGTTAATTATCATGTTCTAGTCTCCACTCAGGTAATTACTTATTTCTTTTTTGTGTATAATGGATAATAATTTTTCTTGTTATAATTTTTGTTACTGTTATTGTTACTATTTATGTGGTGCTTATCATTTTCTCTGTGCACACACACGTATAATATATTTAGCGTCTTTAGTGATATTTCACACTTTTCATGGTCTATGATGTTGGATATTTTATATTCACTAGCTATTGAATGTAATGGAATACATAAAAGTGGCTCATTACACTACCTGCGCTTCTTAATTTCTTATATATTCTCTAGCTGTTAAATATTTTAGGGCGTTGGTGCATGTTTTGTTTTGTTTGTTTGTTAGTGCTAATTTACAATTCTCATTCATCAGTTGTGCCGCTACCATTATTGGACCCATCTCCATCTATTCATGTCTAGTATTATCTTTCTTAGCTTCCTGCATGTTGTCAGACTCTACATAAGTTGATTGGTTTCTCACATGTAAATCTGTTTCTATTAAGTATTTGAGCTGGAAGTTTGAACGTTTTCTACTGCATCCACTTCTACAATTTCTTGCTGTTCAACCATCTAATTTGGATTGAAATCCTGAATAATTGTTCATGTATAACATGTAATAGTGTCATATTAACCCTCGAGTTGAAAACAATTTAGGTGACAAACGCTCTTTTTCTTATCTAATAGTTTGACCTCCTCCTAGTCTGTACTGACAAGAATCTTCTACATTAACATTTAAAATGCGACTTTGGCACATAACTTGGAAGAATGAAGCTTACATACATACTGTCAATAAACACATTACAAACCAATAATAAAAGAATTCAACATTTATATCTCCTAATGTAAAGGTACAACAAAATCCCATTTGCTGCTGAAACATTGTTAAGTAGTTAAGAAGACTATTAGAGTGTATAAGTAATTAATTAGACTTATACCTTAGTCACCTGGTAACAATATCAGATTATACAATTTTTGTATTCGCACTTCAACTTAGTCGCCTACTCACCATTCAGTAATGACTGTCAAATCCCTGATCAAATAAATAATATAGTTCTAGTGGTTTTCATATATTATGATAAAATTGCAATCTGTCAAGTCTTATGAATTATAATAGCCTTAGAAATAATATATTCATGAAATTGTAGGTTGGTTTGTGTTTTGGGGCATGTTTACAGAGGCCCATTGACACTTCAGTACGACCAGGTTCTATTTAAGAGTTGCTGGAACCTCTAAAAGAATTTTCTAAACCATTTTTTGCTCCAGTGATGCTGAATATGGTGGGTTTCATTTTCCACAGTTTCGGTCACAGCAGATATTATTCTGCCTCACTGAGAAATGCAGTTTGAGATATAAAGCAGGTGCTATGGGCTGTTCGATCTGCCGCGTACATTGGTGTTCCCATTTTGTTTTAATCTATCTTCCTCTTGGGCAATCCTGCAGAGCTTTGCTGTCATGTACATAGCATTAGCATGGGTTTAAGTTTCTAGTCATTTTGTAGTTTGAATGTATCACTAGCATTCTAAAATATACTCTATTAATACATCGGGAAGGTCTTAATCAATCAATATGGGACTGGGTTGTAAATATCCTCCCTTGCGATGTAACATATTATTTGGACCACATATAGAGGTTTACATATATGGCCTTAACGGGAGCTAGCTCATGATACCAATGTAAGAGTCCATGGGGGTACTATAACCAATTGGTTTTAGCATGGATAATCAAGTATCTTTATTGATGTGTGCAAGTGAAAATTAGGTTTTCCTAATTAAAGGGAGGTTTTAATGGATATGTCTTTCTCCTCAATGTGAAGTCATGGATACCTCACTACTATAGCTTCAGGTTGTGTATCTTGTTGGTCGTTTTCGACGCCATTTAAGGCTGTCATACTTTGTAGTGGTCATCTAGATCATGTTATTTGAGTATATTTCTTTCAATTATGACCTTCCTTTTGCATGGGATTGTGCATATTTGATTGTGGCAGTTGTTTATTTCTTGCTTTTCATGTGCACTTCGCTCAGCATCTCATTGAAACGGAATATGATCCAGGTTGGAAAACGTCTTCGAGCACTAACAAAACACCACAGCTGTAGGATTAAGGTTCTAGCATCAGAGGTAGTTGAAATTTGGAAGGATGTGATTGTCCAAGAAACAGCAAGGAATAGAACTGATGGAGCAGCAAAGGATGAAGGATCTGTGAAAGTGGGAGCAGTGAAGGTGGAAAGGATGCCCCTTGTTAAGTCTCGAAAAGATAACCCGACATATACGAATAATTACAAGAAGATAAAGATCGGGGGACACAATAAGAGGATGAAGACGGAATTGGATGCCGTCAAGGCTGAGAAGGGCCCTGTTGCTGCTCTGCAGATAAAGGTGCAGAAGACGATTACAGAAGATGATCAAAATTTTAGAAGTTTGGAGCAAATAAAAGAAGAAAGGACTTATATAGAAAAGAAGTCAATGGATGATATGTCTAGCAAGGTCAAGGTAGAAATGTATGCTGTCAAGACAGAGGAAGGGCTTGCTGCTGAGCAGATAAAGGTGGAGAAGGTCACTGCAGAAGATGAACGAAGCTTGGATCAAACAGAAGAAAATAAAGCAACTTATGCTATGTCCCACAATCGGAAACAGGATCAGGTGACCCCACCGAAGTTGGATTCTATTGTATATTGCAATGATCCCATGAGGAACAAAATCAGGGAAATGCTTGCAGAGGCTTTGTGTAAAGTCTCTAGGGAGGTCGATAAGGATCTTGAAGATGCAGTGAACAGATGTGATCCTTATCGAGTTGCAGTTTCTGTGGAGACTGCAATGTTTGAGAAGTGGGGCAAGACCAACTGTGCCCATAAACTGAAGTACAGATCCATTATTTTCAACATGAAGGACCAGAAAAACCCAGACTTCCGGAGGAAAGTCCTCCTTGGACAATTTGTGCCAGATGCCATTATAGAGTTGACTCCAGAACAGATGGCGAGCGACGCCATGCAAGAGAAAAATGAACATATCAAGCAGAAGGCATTGTTTGAGTGTGAGCGTGGACAAAGTCTAGAGGCCACCTGTGAGAAGTTCAAATGTGGAAGATGTGGGAAAAGAGAAACCACATACTACCAGATGCAGACGCGCAGTGCAGATGAACCGATGACGACATACGTCACTTGTGTAAACTGCAGCAATCGTTGGAAGTTCTGCTGAAGTCGCCATCGTTGGAAGTTTTGCCCCCATTGATGGGTCTTTGCCTGCAGTATAGTTTAGCTTTGCTTCACTGTTTTCCACCCTTGTTTCGGGTTAGGTCACTCAATCTTGTTAGTTTTTCATCTTTAGGATTTAATCAATCAGTTTAGCTCATAGTTTAGTTTAGTTAGTTTTATGTTTTCCCCATCAAAGGCATGTTTTTTCAGTTTAGTTTTCAGTTTTCCCACTAGAAAGATATGAGAATGTATCTACTACCATCCAGATCAGTATCTCTAATATAGTTTTCCCTTTTCTATATGTATCCCCTTAACTTGCTCTTAACGTATCAGAATAAAAATTTGAGAATCTGAGTAGTGTAAATAATACTCCGTAAAAGCAAAGAATCTGAGTTTAATGTAAAAGTTAAAAACTAGAACATACAGTAAATTTGATGAAGTGGTCTACAGTAAAAATTTGACTTTAGGGTAATTTACTCTCAAACTGTGTGGATGTTCATCTAATTCATTCTTAAACAATATTATGTGTTCAAGTTTTCATCCTTATTATAAATACCAGTTATTCGAGACACTAAATTAATGTCATGATACACATATGATATTCCTGGTGTAAAATGCTGCACTATACATAACATTATTTTATTATAACAACAATTCAAGTCTTGTTTTTGCAAGTAAAGATTTAGAATCTATTAAGAACAACAAACATAATGAGATTTAGAATCTATTAAGAACAACAAACATAATACTCCGTATTATTCTTGAGCATTTTCCCTCTCTTTGATTGCTTGGAAAACTCTGGAACTTTTATCAAAGATATGTGCTCTTTTATTATAATCAGTTGCTTCTCTTCCTTGATCATCTCCCATGATTGCTTCTCTTTCCAAACACTCCAACAATTCAACCATCCCATTACTCTCTCTGCACTTCTCTTTCAAGTCTCCTATACCAATCAACTCTTCTTCCAATTTTATGTCATCCTCCAATTCTGGTACAATCCCACTTTTGGCACACTTGAACCTACCCAAATGACCATGTTTCATCTGCAACCTCAAGCAAACATACTCATTACCACCATTAGCTGCATGCATGTAGGTTTGAGGGAATGGAAGAGAGGCAAGAGGAGAGTTCTTGATTTCATATGTTGAGGGAGAAAAGGAAGTAGACATTATTTTGAAATGGGGCAAAAGGGTATCCATTGTTGACACAGACTTTTGATGTTGAATGTTGGGATATTTAATATTTATAGGTGAATGGAAGCCGTGGAGGAACAAAAAGAGGAAGAGAGCTGTCCGCCCCTTCAATTCTTTAATAATATCCATCCGATTTATTCGGAAAACACTATACATTGTTCGCCCGCTTCAAAAATAAATGACATTTAAATAAAAAATTACTGTTAAGATATTTTTTAATTTATTTTTACTTTTCATTTTATATTTTATAGACATATTTATGCTCTTTTTTTCTATTATATTTGTATATATTAATGTCTATTCTAATTTTTAATTACTTTGAATATTGTATGAGAATTTAGTATACTTTTAATGTTTCATTATCATAGTAAAAAAATAACATTCGTTATTATTATGCTACAGTCTACAATAACAAATAAAAAAATGAAATGAGTTAATTTTTTTTATCTAAAATGCAAATTTTCTATTCAATTTTTATTAGATTTTTTTATCTGTTCAGTAATTTATTTATTTTCCTCATTTTTATTATGTTATTTCATTATTTTTACATAAATTATTTTTTTAACGAGAAATTTATCGTTATTATTTTTCGAATGCGTGCTGAGTAAACCTCCAATGATTCAATAATCTCCATTCTCCAAATCACCTAAATGACATACGGAAAATGATTTTGTTTCATAAGGGAATGGAGGTGGTAATGTGGTTGGGGCATGTGTCTTGCAAAATATAGATAGTCACTTGAGCTAGATGTGGACAGGTGGAAGAATATGAGTAGGATAAAAGAAGATGGTAGATCTTGTAAGGTAAAGGCACGCCCATGTATGTCGACTTACCAAGTCGTTGTCCGGGATATTGATTAACGTGTATAAATTTGCCATTACTAGCTCTAGGTAGGTGTGTGTCTTATGTCATGTCACTAGTGACACAATTGGATTTTTTTAAGTGAAATTGAAATGAAATTTGGAATGAATTTAAGGTCTGTTTTTATTTGGAGTTGAGGTAATTTAAAAGAAACGAATTTGAAATTTAAATACTTGTAAGGAAAACAATGTACTTTCTCTAGGCAAGGACGGACTGATTTACCTGATTTTCTCAGGAAGAAAAAATCCCGAACCCATTTTGATTTGTAAAAGTTGCAAAATCGGCCCGCTATCCTAAAATCCTGCTCGACCGATTGATTTACCGGATTTTGGCTCGCTTATTGTTTCATTTTTACGATTTCAAATGCATTTTTTATTTATATTTTGGCTTATCGTTGGATTTTCGTGTATTTATACAATATTTACAATAAAATAGTAATAAACTCCAAAGTCCAAAAATAATAACATAATAAAAAGCTTCAAAACTCCAAATATTTAAAAAAACATGAATAATAATAAGTCTAAAATGTCCAAATACTAATAATAAGTTCAAATGTCCAAATACAAGAATAATAATAATAAGTTCAATTGTCCAAATACCGTAATATTAATAATCTAAACGTCCAAAATACAAGAAAAATATCGAATAAATGTGGCCATTTACAAAACGATTGTCGAAATATAACCTCGACACTGGGACTACGTAGTGAGTTTTTTTCAATTACATTTCCAGAAATATAACTCCTTGACATTCAAATGTAGACGTACGTATACATAAATTACATTCGAGCAATGGAAAGAAGCAATATGGTTTGATGACATGGACTAAACTATTATGTCTCATTGGCAAACATTTTAATTGTCGATGGGCCGAAAGTTACCTTATCCAAGGAACGATTTACGTATGTATCTAGACCGCTTAACGTAGTTCTAGACAACTTTATTCAATTTCTTGTGGATGATTCCTCCTTCTGTAGCGGATAATAATAATAACAATCTAACATCAATTATTAAACAACACCAAGAACCAATTTGTAATAACTAACAATAAACCTTAAAAAAATAATTAAACAACACCTCAAAAACCAATTTCACAATCGGCAATCCGCAATAGCCGAGGGAGCCGCTTGAGAGACTCACTGATGAATTGGGCAATTAGCAAGGGCCTTGAGCGTTTGAATCGGCAATAAAGCAGGTTCTTGAAAGTCAATCGCAATCCGAAACGGGAAGCGTGGCATTGCAGGTTCTTGAGTTTCGAGAAACGGGCTACGTCGCTTATTATCGTGATTTTGCTGCGGTGACCACTAACTTGTATTTAATTTTATATTTTTATTTTTTTTTTAAATAATTAGTGAACCGGACCGGACCGGTTATAATCCGGTCCGTTAAGACCGATAACCGGATCCGGTCCGGTTCGGTAAAAAATCCATTTCAAATAATCGGTCCGGTCCGGTTGATTTTTTTATCCAAAAAATCCGGCCGACCGACCGGATCTCACCGGATCGGATAAAAATCCGAGTCCAACCGAAGCCCCAATCTCTTTCCATCTCAAATTCTGAAGTCTATCTTCATTTTGGCAATCATAAAATCGATTCTTGTTTAGTTTTAAAATTAAAAAAAATAAAGGAAAAAAAATTTAGTTGGTGAGATAAAATTTAAAATTTCTAAAACTCTGAAGTGGAAAAGAAACCTCTTTAGAATATATGGGATGTGTGAGTATTTTTGAGGAGGATCTATATCACTAACATATATGTCAAGGAATAAGATTTATGCTTTTTTCCCTTTTTACACTATTAATTACTATATTATCCTTTTCTCTAAAAATCTAAAAGTTAAGCAAAAATATTATCTTTGTAATTAATAATTTCACCTCGATAACTCATAAGTTCTAATAGGAATGAACTATTATTAAATAATAATATATTTTATGTATCTATTGCTATTATTATTATCATGTGTGTTAGTTAAATCATCATATGTCAGGTGTAGAATTATTATTATTATTATTATTATTATTATTATTATTATTATTATTATTTAATTCACTACGTATATGAATTTTATATATTTAGATCCACAAAATTTAAATTATACTTTTTGTATCATACAAATTTAACTCCGCAAAAACAATTAATTCGATGATACTATATCATTTATCAATTAGTCAATATATTTAGTCGAGGACATCAAATTGTTAATTAATATTTCAGATTCTCATGACATCTCGAATTTGGTATAATGGAGTATATATCTTTCTTCCAATCGTGATCACAAATGTCACATTCGTAGATATTATTACAAATGTCACATTTGTGAATATTTGGCACAATTTGCAGCGGACAAATTAATATGTAGCATATCTTTATATGATTTTGGTAGAATTGTTATTATTATTATTATTATTATTATTATTATTATTATTATTATTATAATAGATGTTAACTACTAATAATTTTAGCTTCAGCTTAACAAATAACGATAAAGTCATACACGAAGTATTACGTATTCTCAATAAATTATTTCCAATCGGCTCCACGTATTAAAATTGAAGACAATCGAATATACTGAAACTATTCGACATAGCTACGCCGAACAAATTTTCATTCTCTTCCAACTTTATGTGGTAACAAATCATAAAGAAACATGCCTTAATAAATCATTTTCTAATATTATCATTATGTATAATGGTTCTCTTTAGTTCGCAAGAATCGGCGCCTAAAATACGTTAATACGATTAATGCGCTACGAAAAATTCTTTTCTTTCTTAGTCGATGTAAACGATTTGTGACGCTTAAATTGAAGATCTTTCATCTTTGGAACTAATTATCTATTCGCCAAGTATAACCGTATTTGATTGATTATTATTCGAATAATGTAATTTTGGATGTTAGTATTATATTATTATACTAATATTTTACTAAAAAAATATTATTACGTACCTGATTGACATATGTTATTTAAGTTTATAAAAAATTACTATGGAATATGTATTAGTAATAATATATTAATCATTTAAGTAATATTACTAATAAAATTATACTTGAAATAAAATATACTAGAAAACAAAAAAAATATTATCAACAAAAAATAACCTAGTCGTACTATAAAATTGATACTAATGATCTTTAAAAAAAAAAAAAATTAATCATCGTACTTTATTGTAATTTTTCATCTTATATTTAAACAGTTATTCGTGATCAAAGAATCCCTTCAAAAATTAAATATATTAATTAAAAAATTTGGTTGGTATAAGTTTTTATACAATTTTAGAACGATTAATTAAACATAAAAAACGATTAAATATTTGAGAAATCGGGACAGATGTCGTGACATCGCAAGTTCCCTTGATTAGTAGATTTAAAATGCAAGGAGGACCTTATTGTGTTTTATTGTTGAACGATAAATTTCACAAATTAACTTGAATTTTGATGGATTTGGAATCATCTTATTTTATGTAGTGAAATCCACTTAAATTGTAGGGTTATTTTGAATCCATTGCCTAGTTAGATTATTCAAACAGGTCCAATGGATTTGACATGTTGATTTTAGATCTCTAACCCCAAACCCTTTATTCAAATAATAATTTGTTAATATTTGTATTGAGTGTTCAATTTCAATTTTAATTCCACATAATAAACAAAGATATCTTTAAAATCAGATGAAATAAATTAGATTAGTTTTGGATGATAGACAATATCTAATTAAAAATATCTAGTCAAGGCTCCAAAGCCTATAAAATACTCCTTCCAAACACCTCAATCAAGCATAATAACAAACTGCATAAAAATAGATAAGAAAAACCTCAAATAATATAAGCTCTATTATAAAACCGATATCTAATAGTTCAAATTGACACAAAATACTTAATTGTTAATCTTTGGAAAGTTTTCGTGTATCATTATTTGTAGAAATGGGGGGTATTTATATCACAAAATTATCCCCTTAATACTATTCAAATAATTTCTATTATTATTCATTTTACAATTGATATTTCAATATTACTTACTATACATGTTGAATTTATAACACTCCCCCTTTGAAATATCAAATAATACCGACATAATGGGAACACACGTTACTCCGTTAAAAAACCTTATTATAAGAAAAACCCAAATGTGGACAAAACCCCATATGAAAAAGAGTACAACAAGAGTTCCCCTCAATGAAAACATGTAGTTCTTCAAAGATCTCGGGAAAGGACGCATTCCAATACTTTAATGCGCTTGAAAACCGATGTCGGGAAGAGCTCTCGCGGAAGAGATCCGCTACATTATTATCACATGAACGGATATACCTGATATCTACCTCCTTGTTTCCTTTCAAGTTCTCGAGTGAATGAAAAGAACTTGTGGGATGCTGTTGGTCCTATCACTTTTGTAGATATCCTTCTTTCATCCGAGTAAATACATACAACATCAGTTTTCATACAAAATTGTTGGATTCTTATCAAATCAGAAACCGTACGCTTCCTTGATACGTCAGGTCACCGATCTTAACCATATGCTTGCTTCGTGAAGAGATATTACTTCAAAGATGATTTCAAGAAGTTGTTACAAGGGTCTACTTTTGCGATCTCCGTGATATCATAAAGATCACCATATGTAAATACATATCCAAATTGCGGATTTAGCATTACGTGATCCGGCTAAATAACATGATCCCGCATAACTACAAAATCGGTTTTGTATTGTCGTGATAAAACAAATCAAGATCGACGCACTTCAAGATATTGAAATATATGTTTTATCCCTTCAATGTCTCTTTGTAGGACAAGAACCACCTTGGTTAGTAAATTCACCGCAAAGTTATATCAAAGTCTGCATACCAAGCAGCATACATTAAGGCTCCACCGAGGTATGGTACTTCAAGACTAAGATCTTCTTTCATTTTCTTCCTGGTGACGGCGATCCTTTCAATATTAAGTTGCTCTCGCCCATCATCGAGTATCACTTAAAAGGCCATCTTATCCATGTTAAACCTTTTAATAATTCTTTCTGTAATTTGATCAGTGTACCAAAATATCAATTTTAGTGTACTCAATTTGTAAACTGGGCGCGTAACTCCGGTCTTCCCCGATCTTTCATTTCAAATTCTTTCTTAAGTAATTCATTGCTTTGATTTCTTTATTGTTCCACACATTTAGATCATCAAAGATGTATACAAAGAATGACATAAAATCATATTGCTTTTATAAAACATAAGGACAAATAGGATTATTCACGAGTCCTCTTTGGGCAAATATTCACTTAGCCTATTATACCACATTCGTCCGGATTGTTTAACCCATGCGATCTTTGCAACCTAATTGCATACATTTCCTCGGTTTAGATGTTTCAATCCATTTAAATCCTTCCGAATTTTCATGTATATATCACTATCGTTGATTCATATAAATAGACGTAACAACATCCATAAGACGATATCACATTATTAGATAACGACAATCCTATTAAAATAACGAAAAAGTAATGGCATCCATAACAGAGAATAAGTTACCTCATGATCACTCCGGTCTGTGAAAACTCAAATGCCACGGTGCTCAGATCTTACAATCTCAAGCCGCCTTGCTTTCTCACAAAAAAGACTCCATTTATAACCAAATATATTTCATACCTTTTAGAATAATAGTCACAATAGGCCCAAATACTTTTCGATTTTAAGAGATTTCAATTCAAAGAGATTCATTGCATCTTTCCATTTTGGCCATTCAAGTCGACTCGACATTCAACTGATCAGTTCTAATCATCATTTTCATTCATAATTTCATATGCAATGGAGAATGCAACATTTCATCAATATGCTTATTTGTTCAGTTCCAAAGATTTCAGATAACATAATTTATAGAAATCTCAAGATCATTCTTATTTTCGCCATTATCAATGATATCATTTTCTATCATCTTCAAGGCTTCAAGAACACGTTTATCACGGGTTATCATTATCATTTAGTGTCTTACCGATCACTACTAATCTTTCTCAGGCTCTTTTCGAGGATTTTATCCTTGGAACCCACAGCCGCCAAGCTTCTCAAAGTGCCTTCGAGATGACGTTATCATTGCCGAATTTCAACCGAGAAGCGAGTATTAATACCGGGTACATGTGACTTTGTCACTCTTTTCATATCAAACGAATCTCTGCAATTGACGGTTAAGCCTTGTGTATTAATAATTTTTACATTTTCTCATGATTTACAGTACAACCTACATAGTAAAGCATGGCACATACCACGCAGTCCTTTCACTCAAGCTTTTTCTCCTCCTGTGAGGAGGAAAAAATCGCTCTATTTAAATGACAAATCAACAACTTTGCTTGGAAAAACATCACCGTTAAAGGTTCAAGATGATCAATAGCAGCACACCCATACCCTACATATACGCCTAACCTCCTCAGGTCCCATCTTTTGTTAAGCTTACTGTACATAAACTTCTACATTCAAAAATTCCTTTAGATGGAAAATTTCTCTGCTCTCACCACCAGTTGATATGGAGGTGTTTATGATTAGCACTTGGTCTTAAACGATAATGATGCAAAGAGTGTAAATTGCATGCACTCGTATAGTAATCGTACTTGCCTCATTATCATGGTCTAGCAATATATCAAGACTTAATTAATGATTCGGGTTAAACCATTTTAAAATAATATTATAAACAGATACCTAACACTAATTCCAATTGGATATAATAATTATTAAATGATTCAGATAAATTAAGTCTAACTTTCTTTATAGTATAATCGAAATCAAGGCTTTAATTTACTATTTGAGTAAGAAATTCCTGTAAATGCTTATCTACTTGAGCAATAAACAAACATGACCATCTATCAGATGACCAATTAATACTCATAAAAATACCCGAATGGTCTGTGATGGTGGATTTGATAAAGTCCATATATCACCTTGAATTTTTTCAAGAAATGCAAGTGATTCCGAGTGAAGTTTGTAATGGCATGTCTAGTTATTAATTTTCCTGCAGAACAAGCTTCACATGTTCCGTTATTAATCTTTAAACCTTCAAGTGGACGGCACTATGGTACTTTCAATTATTTTTCTCATCATTATGAGCCGTGATGACCTAAACG
This sequence comes from Lithospermum erythrorhizon, assembly GCA_019722365.1. Classification (NCBI taxonomy): domain Eukaryota; kingdom Viridiplantae; phylum Streptophyta; class Magnoliopsida; order Boraginales; family Boraginaceae; genus Lithospermum; species Lithospermum erythrorhizon. Next base: position 30,811 of record JADFUC010000825.1, read on the forward strand.
ATCATGCCACAAGAATACATTGGGATTCTTTTATCAAGTAAGCTATATTCACCCCCAAGAATATAAGTTTCATCGTAATTCGGCTGCAATTTTGGTAGTTTCTCTAATATTTTCTTTCTTTCCCAAACACTAGCAAGAATAATGCATGTATTTCATATTACCTTCGCTATTGTTTCAAAGATCATACCGATGATATATGTCATTAAATTTAATGTTTCTTTGATTGTGAGAATACAAAGCGCCATTAATGACAAATTTAACGACGGTAATATGAACACGGCATTACCTCGATCCTTCAACTGCCTGCGACCAAATCGCATTAATTACCTTCGTAAGGATTGATGTCGCAAAATATGTCTTCTTCTCGAGGATCGCGGGTCAGTTCCAATCGCTCCCCGGAGTAAAATGTCTCCAACAAAAGCTCATGTTGCCTCTTGAAACATGTAATGATATAAGACTTAAGAGAGTAAATCAACACAACATCTAATCAACATTATTATTTCATAGATATAAAGCAAACATTACATACTAATGTCACACATAATACAGACACATGAAGATTATTCATCACACATTATTCAAACATAAAGTAGTTCATCATATCAAATTTTCTTTAATCTAAGTTCATTTCATTTGTTCCATCACCGAAGTCTGCGGCCTCAAGATATACAGAGTCATCCTCAGGTTCATGTTCATTAAAGTTGACTTTTTTTTCTTTCCATTTTTCTATAGATGTTTACATTCTTTTACAAGATATTCCTGCTCTACATGCCCTAATTCTCAACGACCTTTCTTTCCGCATCCCAGAACACAAATTGTCATTGTTTTTCAATGAACCTTCTTGGATTTTCTTACCCTTTCTTTTGTCGATTTCCAAAATTTCTCGGTAGGTCTACTTATAATTCATTTTAAACCACGCCCACGACCTCGACTACCTAAAATTACCACCAGACTCGACCACGTGCCTCGACCTCCGACCGATCATAACCACCACGCACTTTAAAAGCCGCCAGATTTACTTCCTCGAAATGCCATTGTCCCAAAGGCGTGAATCTGATGGTTTTTCGCCAGCATTTCATTATTCTTTCTCGCTATCAAAAAGCGGTACTTAATTCAATTAATATTTTATATTCCTCATTCTATATTGTTCTTGCAACAATATCTGTGACGCATGAAACGTTGAAAATGTTTTTCTAATTTTTCCCTTTCAGCTTACAATTTTACCACAATATTCCCAATTGTGATACAATTTTAAATAAGCGCAGAAATAGAATCAATAACACTTTAAGTCTCGAACCTCACTTGTTCCATTCATCGATCGGCCGCAGCAGTTAACTCCTTTGTGATCCAAATCTTTCAGCTCTTCCTATGTTAACTTGCATCTCTACATCTGATATTCTAATTGTAGAGCATCATCAAGATGATCCATCATTAGTCTTATGGCTTTAGATTTTTTCATGTAAAGTTCTTCTTTTTCTTTCTTTTCCAATCATTTATGATGTTTGTGCATTATCTATTCCAAGTATAATTTTTTCAAGCCCCTTATATCCGGTGATATCTTATAACTTTGTTTGCCCAAGACATGTATTTGTCTCCTGAGGTTTAGAGGAGCAATGGAGCTTATAGTTGACATTTATATCTCAATCACAAAACAAACACAATCAATACGAAAAATGACATTTTATTCAATATTACATTCTCGCAATCAATACATAGATCAAATCTTATTCAATTACAAATACCATAGTTCATCATCTTCATGGAAATCTCTATCGAAACAAAAATAAATAATCCAAGCTAAGATTAGAAATGCTAAATGCTAATTACCAAAAATGCTATCATTCCCTAATACCTATCTCTTTCAACTTTAATAAAACCAATTATGAAAAGAGAGTAGTGCCATTATAGTGACAAAACACTAAAATATTTTACCATTTCAACTATTATAAAATACTTGAAAGATGTTTAGAAGTATGAATGAAGTATTTATAGTGTGAAATTTTGAGAAGTGTCTCGTTTATTGTTACCGCTTTATTACCGTTTAAGACCAAGTATGATAGAAAATATTAATTTTACTGCTCATTAACAAGTAGAAAAACGGGAAGGAAAATATTTTTGCTGCAGCAAAATATGATGAAGTCGTTAGTGCACATAATGCATGATCACGCTGAGCAAATGGATACATATGATAATCTAATACACATGGTTATAAATAAATATCATGTCAATAACAAATAAAATAAGATGACACAATAGTGAGATAATATAAGGGCGCTTTATACCTCCACCAAGTAACAAACACGAGGCGGAGATTTAAACTCTCCACTCAAATAACCACGCTTATTACAGAGCACTCGACGGGATGCCGCTTTTCCAATAATAGCCACTTGAGAAAATAAAAATACTAAAAGCAACTGTTTATAGATCATCTTCGACCGATTTGCCGGGGCTCTTTTTATAATGGTAGAGTAAGATAAAAGAATAACAATAATAAAAACTACTAGTTATAGGTCACTCGACGAGATGCCAGTTTACTATAACAATAGCAAATAACGATAATAATAAATAATAAACGCTCTGATTATAGAATACTTGACATGTAGCCGCTACCTATAATAGCTCCTTCCGTTATAGAATACTGACAGCTACATTCATAACGCTGGGTAAAACATATAAAATAATAAACGCTCCGACATAGAATACTTGACATATAGCTAGTTATCTATATTAGCTCGTTATAGAATACTTGACATATATTGTCGGCTATTCATAATAGGGGTAAAATATAACAAAATAAATATCAAAAGTGATATGATGTATAATATACCTAATAGTACTTACTATGTAGATGACGCACAGAAACCGGATATCTAATAGCTCAAATTGACACAAAATACTTAATTGCTAATCTTGAAAGTTTTTGGTGTATCTTTATTTGTAGAAATGGGGGGTATTTATACTACAAAATTATCCCCTTAATACTATTCAAATACCCCTATTACTATTCATTTTACAATTGATATTTCAACATTACTATTTACATGTTGAATTTTATAACAAGCTCTATTTAAAAATCAAAACATATAAAATAGGCGTCTATCTTCATCCAAGAGGTGAAAAAGAGGAAAAACATCTCCAACAAATCACTTTAGAATCATCAATCCAAAATATGGTAAAACTCTAAATACTTTCAGTTTAATTCTTTGATTATTGATGTTTGTATATCTTAGGAATACTAGTAAAAAGGGACGTGTGTTGCACGTGATAATTTTGTTGCACATGATTTCTTTATTATCACTAATATATATAAAAATGTGAATAAGGGTTGTGTTTTTTCCCTTTTCATACTATTAATTTGCTTAAATTACTCCCTTTCATCTTAAAATTTTATAAGTTAGGAGTTCTTAATAATAATTTGAATCTACTTATTCCTTCTGCTTTTTATTTGACATTTTCATACACGAGGTGAAAACTTTACCATTAATTACTAATTACTAATTATTCATCATACTTTATACTCTGTATATACTTAAGACTATCAACTGAAGCGGAATCATCAAGACATTACTTTATTTCATTCCGAGGATATACATTTGACATATATACTCTTTATAATTTGTCGGCATCCCACTTTTTAATCAACTTTATTTATTTATCTTCGCATGTTTATTGATTCAAATGTATTTATCAATAACACAATTATTTTGCTCACTTCAGATGATAACTTTCATGATTCAATTCACAAGAATACGATTTCATATATTAGATATTAACTTATTACTTTTTCATCAATATGGTTTTTTCATCATATGTCATTTTCAATCTTTAATAATTCTATGTTAGTTAAATAATAATATATATTTTATGTAGAACTATTTATTTATTTATTTATTATTATTCATTGTTACGTAGAACTATCGTATTATTATTATAATAGCTTTTAATTAAATAATTATATAATTTGAGTAGGATTATTATTATTATTAATATTATTATATAATTTCATGCCATATATGAATTTTATATATTGGGATCCATAAAAATTTAAATTATTCTTTTTAAATCATACCAATTTAACCGACATAAAAGAAAATAATTCGATGATACAATATTAATGATCAATTCGCCAATACATTTAGTCAAAAGACATCAAATTGTTAATTAGAAAAAAAAATTAAAAGAGTGTAAGTTTTTACACAATTTTAAAATAATTTCAAATTAAACATAAAAATGTAATATTGAAATTGATCGCATAAGTCGCATCACACGCCTTTACTAGTAATTATAAAGGTTAAAAATGTTAGAACTATAAGAAATTCAATCTCATAAAATGGTCGTTGAACAATTTAGATTGTACAACCGATTTATTAATTCAAATTATATATACATATATATAGAAGTTCACTATATATTAATTGTTAGACAATTAGTATTTTAGGATTTAATGTACTGACATTAGGTGTTACTACGGCCATTGTGGTTCGCTTCGTAATCTATATATTAATACAATAGTCGGTTAATATGGTTTAATATATTACCATGTCAATCATTCCCTAAGAGTATCACACAACAAGAAATCAACTATATAATAAATGTATTATAAACTTTCCGAAAGATAAAGTGAAATACGTAAGAAACATTCTATCTAAAAATCGAATCTCGAGGACTCGACGAGTGGCTCATGGAGTCGGACGAGTTTTGGGGGAGAGTTTTTATTCCTAAAAACTCTCCTCAGGTTGCATATTTAAGTGACTTAAACCTACACAAATTCACTAAGGCTAATACTCATATTTTTTATTTGAGAAATTAAAATATTCTCTCTCCACCTCCTCCAAAAAGTCGAACCCCCTCCCTTTTGAAAGAATTGATTTTTTTCATCTTTTATTCCTAATTTATACTTAAACATTCTAGTAAAACATACGGAAGAGTTCGGATAATTTGGTAAAAAGGACGATCTAAAGATACTCGACTCTGAGTATCGGGTGGAGCAATTCAATTCCGCCGCCACCGGTATAATCGACCAAAAAGGTACACACTTGTAGCCAATTACGCGATTGTAATTCTGTATTAACTGCAAAGATTCGGCATTCAGATACATTGCTTGTAATTTGATTTTACTTAAGAACACCAACAAAAAAATTATAATAGATCATATTTTTTCTTAAAACAAACATTTATAAATTGTAAAGAGAATGAGTTTCCTAAAATTAGGAAATCATAATAGCTTTGATTCTTTGCTTTTCGATATCTTTTTTCTCTTGGTATATACTTTCCTTCTTTACTTTGAGTTTGTCTTTTATCCTGAAGAAATTTCATTGCTTCATGTTTTGGGCTTTTTCGCTAGCCATTCATCTTCTAATCTAATCTAACCTCAAGAATAATTTTAAGGAGATTGTTTCATTAGGAGTGTGAACGCAAGGATGAGCTAAGAAAAGAAATCACACGCTTTTGAAAATAATGACAATAATAAACTAATAAGGTAATGAAAAATAATTGCTCCCTTTCATTAGCTTTATATTTTCTAAATTTATAGTTGGTGAGTATTATACTTTTAAATTTGAACCCAAGTATTTTTAATATGATTTATAATTATCTCTGCTTTTATACTTTTTAAACGACTGGTTTTAAAGTTAAGACACGCATTCAATCATGATTATTTCCTACTACAAATTTTATAATTTCATATAGAGATATTGAGATAATCATGATCATCTAAGACCTTTTTATATGTTCAATGCCTATTATATTATACACAATGACAATTCTTAATAAACTAATAAATGTATAATGGGTGCTGCTATATAGAGTCGTAAAAATTTCTACACGTAGTCGTAGTTTTAATAAAGACATAATTACCCTTCATATTTTTTGACATAATATATAATTACGAAAATGACGAATCATGATCAATAATTTTATTATTCATAGTTAAGTGAAATAAAGTATAGCTTCTTCAAAATGTGATTAAAATTTTAGGAGTGTAAAAATATGAAGGGCGATTTGGTCACAAATATGATTCTATGTAATTTTTTATTCTAACTATACTTTATTCATAGTTAATTGAAATAAATTATAAATTCTGCATATAGCAACTTTTTACGACTGCGTATAACAGCTACGATATATAATTATTTGAAAAAATCTAAGTAAATAACAAACAAAAAAATTTATGAGTAAATTTATCAATACTATATACCAAATCTATATCTAAAAGATTGTGTAATTTTCTTTATGAGTAGTCGAAATTAATTAAAAACCCAACCAACAAAACTTAAAATTTATGAATATCACATAATACCTTTATCTCTAAATTAAGGGTTGTTCAATTTCTTTTTTGAATAGTGAAAATTATTTAGACTCAGCCACCAAAATTCAAAACTTATGAATACTACATATAAATCCATCTTTAAACTATTGTTCATTTTTTTTCAATAGTAAAAATTATTCGATACTCAAATAATAAAACTCAAAATTTATGAATACTACATACGACCTCTAGATCTAAAAGTTTGTTCGATTTTAAATAAAACTATCAAGCTCCTTATATTACAAAACACTGAAGCTTTACAAGCCTATCACAAAATCAAGGAGGAGTCTGGGTTATGTTCTTATTTTAGGAAAGTGGTTTAATTTTTTAAGAAATTATAATTAGGCTCCCCGTGACAGGCTTCAATAAATGAAAATTACATTTCAAAATTTCATAAAATCAACTTAACGGGGTCAAACAGACCTGAGCGATTCACTGACGTGACTTAAGACTTCTTTTAATGTGGTGCAATATTGTTGATACATAAGGGTGAAATGCAAATCACTTAAACAAACTAATGGCACTTCTTCTTTTGCCCAATTCAAATTTATAATTTATATTATGTCCAGAATAACCCGCTCCATACGAAGATATCAGAATATTATTGGGGTTAAATTTAAATTTTTGTTAGCTTATTAAGAACCAGACAAAGAAACTAAACCGAAAAAACCAATTTGGCAAAGTTTCGAGCAACTCTCTAAAGATATTTTTGTGCGGACCCTCACTTGGTTTCTTTATAGTTATCCATTAGCCTCACATCAATATTTTCATCTTCTTTCTTTCATCAAGTACGGCCGAACTCCTCTCTTGATTTTTCCCTGTAATTTTCTTTCCATTTTCTTCCTATTCTACGAAATTTTCATCCTAAAATTTTAGCTTTTCCAGCCCATTCTCTACGTGTTTGTTAAAGTTCGAATCTTTTGGAGTATTTCGAAGCCTGAGGATGTTGACTTTTTTGGAATTGGAGTTGACTTTGAGCCATGTTTATTATGTTATAGAATTGGGTTACGCTTTAGATTCTCGTATAAGAGTTGATAATTATCGATTTATGGGGTTGAAAAATGTCGAGGATTATAGAAGACTTTTTGTTGACTTTCTTGTTGACTTTTTTCTAAATGGGCCTTAAATGATGGGCTGCACTGTGAGACTTTATTTAGGATTATTTTGAGTGTGTAAGTCGATTTTTAGGTGACAGAGAATGTCTGATATTACAAGTTTTGTAAGTCGGATAAGTTTTAGTTGATTCGAGATTAAAGATGGTTAAACGCTGATGATTAGTTGTTAATATCGAACGCGGTGGCCTTTGGAACTAGTAATCGAACTCGATCATTAATAGAAAAGGTCATGATCTCAAGTTGGAATAGCGACAGGGGAACTTTTGTTGCTATTTTGGGGGTATCGATACGATTATATATATAGTAGAATGTTATATTACTAGTTGTGTTATAAGTAGTAATTATAATTTCAATGTTTTAGGCGCTGATCAAGGGAAAGGTCCGCTGCTTGATCAAGGCTGGACATTTTGTTTAGCTAGTCGAGGCGAAGATCTATCTCACGGGTGTCGATTAACTATTCGATTACGGATACGTGTATGTTTATATATATGATTTTGTGTTGAATTATATGTTGATTAAGGCCAAGGGTCAGCCGCTATACAAGGCTTGGTGGTCTTGGCTGAAATGCATGTGTGTTTTCGAGGAGTTTGTTGTATTAGGAAGATTTGTATTTGAGTTGACGTTGTCGGCCGAGTTGATTTGTCCGTATCTTGTTTCGCTCCTAGTAATGACGGCGAGCCGCTTCGCATCTAGTGACGATTCGGGTGATTGCTTCGCACTGCTACGCATTCTGCGGATAGCTTATGTCGACGCATAAGTTTCTCCTCGCAGTTGACGCGATTATATGCGCATTCGCCAGAAACCCGACTTATACTGGAAGTTGTGGATTGTTGAGTCGCGAGTTGTCGAGTCGATGCAGTTGTTTCGAAATATATTATTGCTGAGTTGTCGAGGTTATATTATTAAGCCGAGCTGATACTATTGCTGAAATTGCCGAAATTGATACTATTGTTGAGCTTGGTTGGGCTGGGCCGAGTTGCCTAGTCACTGAGGTCGAGGTGTCGCTGTCAAGGATGTGAGTAGGTCGACTGTTGTGCATTTATGTTAAAGTTTTTTCTGTGATATACGTGACGTTATTGTCGACGCTTTCATTTTGATAATTATAACAATTTATGACCATATGAAAAACGATAACGAACCGCAATGACTTTATATTAAGATTCTAAGTTGAATAATAGCATAAACCACTTATCTATCAGATGCAATATTAATTCCTTTGATACACTATCATGCGCGATGGGGTTGATTTCATTCTGAGATATATATTCGCTTAAGCTTCGCAGCCTACACCCTATTCGCGCGCAATCTTATTGCTAGGTTGACAGTGCGTTGTTCTTTCGACGGTGCTCTTCGGTGTTCAGGTCAAGAGCTTTAGGTGAGCCGGGCGGGTGTTTGATCCTCACAAATTTCTTTATTTTGCTGATCAGGTTGTTGTCTGCAGTTGTTATTTCGAGATACTTGTTGTCAGAGGTCATTTATTGCAATTCGGAGCGTTATGTTGTACGCCGTTGTCGACATGCCAAGTCAGGAATACTAATGGCGGATCCTTTTCTTAAAAAGTGTCACAAGTAGTTGTATATTGTTTCGTTGAGCTGCTTCAAGACAAGTTTCTTCAAAATCGAGTCATCCATCGACGGTGACTCGGGTGTCCAAGATTTGGGACGCATTCTAACTCTCAGCGACGACTAAAGCGGTCGTTATAATGTCCATCTCTAAAATATGTTCAATATTTTTCAATAGTCAAAGTTATTTAAAACTCAATCAATAAAATTCAAAAACTTATGATTACTATATATGGTTCCGACCTTCATCCCAAGCAGGTTGTTCACTTCCTTTAGCTCAAGAACGCCTATGTAGCCCAAAAAAATCTTAATCGATTAATTAAGAGCATATAAATAAAATATATCTTTCTATATTACACTTATTTAAAATAACATTCAAATCACAAAATTTATAAAACACAAGGCTCGTCTAGAATCTCTAAAGTAATTGTCAATCCTTCTACGAATCCACATATTAACTTAGACATTACATTGTTTATATGATATTAGTCCAAAGAATTCATAGTCAGAGGAGTCATTGGTGCGTACATGCTTGTTTGTCCAAGTATAACTCCACGATAATTTGTTGTGTACGTCTTAGGTTTTACATATGTACAAACAATTATTGTTTGGCTCGTTATTTTACTTTAACTTGTGGTCCTTTTCATCATCAATGAAGTCCTGCTTATAATTAACAATACGCATAAAAATAGAAAACTTAATCGATAATTTAATTCATAATAGTCTCTAAAATCAATAAACTTATTGTTAATTCATTGGATTTGTGTATTTGTTATCAAAATGTTAATAATAATATTTTCTATTAAAAAAAATATATTATACAGAGCTTGACTTTTTGTCATACTAAATGGAGTATGACATTTTAAATGTAGTTAACAAACTTTACTGACTTTTATTTGGGTACGGTTATTATAATTTAATTTTGTAATAATGTAATATTTATATGGTACAAAATAATAGTAGCATGTGTCTATGATGAATCATCTTATTAGTTCAAGAATTATACTCAAGTAGAGCGTATCTCCTTTTTTACGTATGAGTTAATATTGATTTTAATTTGTCAAGTAAACTACAATTTTGTCCTCCGTTAAGGGCATTTTAGTCTGTTCAATCACGCTGCACGTAAGTATTTATACTTCAAATATTAAACTGAGATAATAAATAAAGTAATTAACTATTTTATAAATTTATAAATTATACTTTTGATTTATATTATAATTCATTTTGTTCATAGTTATATAATCTCTTATAATTTTTTAATAATATAATTTTAATAATAGATTTAAAAGTTTTGTTACCATACCATTTTCATTTTCGCTAATAAAAGACGACATTACATGTAATTTTATTTATTTTTAAAAAATATCACTTTTCTCTTTTAATAACAAAAGTCCACCTTATATTTTTTTATTTATTGTTAGAAAATATCATTTCTCAATAGATTATTAGTGTAAATTATTCATAGTTCTACTATTTAATTCTATTTTATCTATTCATTGTAATTGATAATTGTCTCAATTTTAGCCACATAAAATAGTCAAAGAGGCCACACATAACACATTAGATGTCCTTGTTCAAATATGAAATACTCCAAATAAATTGTATTAAAAATTAATGAGTAAATATGACATAGCTCTTTTAAAAAGTATATATTTTGCAATAATTTTATTAATAAGAAGTTAAACCTCAATAGTATATATGTGGTTAATATTACTTGATATGAAATTTTTTAAAATTTTGACATAAATAACATCTTTATCACAAGTCATTCTAATAGAAGTTGAGAGTACAGATTTGAACATCGAATGTTCATCAATAAAGTGGATTATAGTGAAAACTAATATAAGCATTATTATTGACAATATACTCTTATTTAGTTTACTAATTACTAATCAAAAATAAATAGTGAAGATTAATTTTTTTTTAATTTTCTTTCATATATTAAATTCAACTCTAATTAGTTATTGCCTCTATAATTTATAGATAAAGATATTTTTATTTAAGCATAAGAACTAACATGTTATATATATTATAATAAAATAAATAAATTTCTGAAATAAAATATCCAAATATATTATTCCTTCCATACTAAACATTGTCACGCTGACGGTTAGCTTCAAATTGACAAACTTTAAGCCTCTATCGATAAATATAATTTTGATTTGAATAAAATTTAACGTCAATATCAAGTACATTAAAAATATTATTTGATAATTTTCACTAAATACGATACAATAGAAATAAATATTTGAATTTAATTATCGACATTCTATCGGGGACAGAGTATTGGGGAGCATGATCTAACACTTTTTTTATTTCAATCATTAAATGTAATACAAATTATATCACATAATAATTTAAATATATATTATTTAATAGTAATTTTTCAAATTAGAAAAAATATTTTTCAATTTATAATTGGATAATTATCATATAATATTATATCAAATATTTTTATCTGTTGGTGAATATGTTGAGTATTTTTTATATAACTAAATGAAGAATTGAAGATGTTGATAATGAACATATTTTTAATTAACATACATATGAAAGTGGTAAAACTCTTGCACATATTATAAGAGAATAGATAACTTCAACTATGTTTGAATTGTTATAGAATTTTTAGCAAAAATTTAGGACTTATTAATTATTGAATTGTTATAGGATTTTAAATTTTTATTAGAAACATATTTTTCAACCAATAGAAAATATTATAATAAGAATAATATAAGAATTAATAATGTAAAAGTTAAGTAAGAACACAATTCACACTTTTATGTGTTTTATGATATATATAGATATAGAAAAATTGTTAAAGCTCCTGAAATAGATGAGAAAATAGAACTAAAGCCTCTAAGTTGCAAAGTTGCAACGAGACTGCATATGCAAGACCACTACGAGATCTAACTTGCAAAACCACGACATCTAATGTTCGAGGCTGCAATAAAGAATTCACTTCCTGTTATATTCCCTTCAGCTACTAAACGAAATCTTCGCTTCAGCCCAGTTCACTTCAGCTTGTTGATGGTTGCAATATTGGGTATATTCTTACGAATGACCCTCCATATATTCAAATATGAATGCTTCCTCAAAACAATAAATTGATCTCGAGTTTCTTCCCATCCCTGATAAAACTCATTCATGCAGAGGGGTAAAACTTTGGCGTTGTTGGTTTCATTTGTTCAGTCGGGGTGCTCCATTAGTCTCTTCTCAGCTGCTACTGCTGCAGCCACAGAAGGAGCAAGATGAATCAAACTCCCTGCGAGTTTTTGTTCTTCGTTCACAGTAGAGGCAGGTTCAACTCTGAATAAGGACTTGACATCTGAGAGCGTCAAAATAGGCTGATCCTGATTTTTACGGTTTCCACTGATGAAAGAACCATCATTGCGGCTCTTATTCATCTTATAGATGCTTTCCTCAACTGTGTCTTTTACCTGTCATCCATAACAAGGAAAAGTAGAAAAGATAGTACAAAGAGTCAACAAAGCAAGGTGAGTTACAAGTTCGCGAACTTGCAGCTGGCTGCATAACATGTTCGTCATTAATGAATGCGTCATATGTACGAAGTACAAACACAATCACACATATATACATTAACTATATTATTATTGATTCATATGTACCAGATCAGACATACAGAAACTATAATACAGAAATTTAAAATGAATTGGTAGCAATCAAAATTATATCCTTTACCGGTCAAAATAGAGCAATTGGTTATGATATTGCATAATCAACCATGTGAAAAAAGAGCATCTAAATATTTCGGGAGTATGTTGGCTTTTCCTTAACAACGCAAATATCCTACAATCTTATAATGGCAAAGAAAAAAAAACTGCTCAATTGATTTTTTCTTTTTGGGTTTTGTATAAAGACATTATTAGGGCAAATATATTTCTTTGGGATAATGAGAACAAAGATAGAAGTACTCTCTTCATCCTTTTATCTAAGATTCATTTATTTTTGCAAAAAGTTTAAGGAAAATTCAAACATATATCTCACAAACAAAGTTTTCCCTCCATGTTTTCTTGCTTAATTTGGTAAAAAAGAAACAAAAAAAGAGATATCTATTTTGGAAAAATGGTCATTAGATTAAGGGATGGAGGGATACTTACTATAAAACGATGAACACATGTTTCTCTCTGTTGTCCGATCCGATGCACCCTCCCCACTGCTTGTGCTTCTGCTGCAGGATTGAGCAGTGGCTCAACAAGAATAACATGCTGAGCTTCCAAAAGATTTAGGCCATTGGATCCATGTTGAACTAAGAGAAGTAAAACTTGGATAGTAGTGGTCTCCGATTGGTTACCATTCCTTGGAATGATTTCTTTTGAATTGTTCTTCAGCCCTCTGAAGTGGCTGATAGCAATATGCGACTTCCTGCAGCATCAATTTTACAGATATTAAAACACGATTGAAATTCCTATCTTATTAACATTGTTCTGAGGTCAATTATTTTTTCATCTCTTCAACAGAGGTGTGATTGTGTGTGTGTGTGTGTGTGTGTGTGAAGGAAGAAAGGGCAACATCTTTTGGTTAATGGCAGAGGATCTGAACTTGGTTTCCAAAAAAAGGTACTTATTGACTTATTTGTGAAAGATGGAAAACAAGTTGTTCTTAGCAAATTGAAATTCAGAATTTATCCACACCAGAAGCTAAGTAAGATGGGAAGCACATTCAAAGTCGATCGATCAAAGTCAGTTCTCAACAACTTGCTCAGGGGAGAAAGTATTTTTTCCAAGTACAGGGAACATCAAACCAAATAAAATTTCTCACGAGGACAAATTCTCACCTGCCTCCTTTCATTCTAATGTGGCTTATACTATTAGCAGTGAAGGCATGCTCCAACACATCAAGAACATCATTCCAACTAGTGAAAACAATAATCTTAGCTGAAGGATCTTTGGAATTGATTCCCAAAATTCTTCTTGTTACTGCTTCAATCTGGAGGGGAAATTGGGAACAATTATTAGGAAGACAAATCAACCACTTCTGGTCCTATGTAGTATAATATTTGATTCAACATATAAAAAAACTATATGTAATAGATGAATTATCTTTGTGCTATAAGAACCTTTAAGAATAATCTAAGCTGAAGTATATGTTTACTAGAACAAGAACTAAGTACTCCTATCTCTGGCCAAAAGCTATTGCTGATCAAGTAATAGATGAATTACCTTCGTGCTATAAGAACCTTTAACAGGAATAGAAGCTTCACTGTCTCCGGATGTATGGGCAGAAGAATCTTGTGAATAAGTATGCCTATCATCAACATAAGCAATATTTCCATAATTTGTGGGCTGCCGACATGTTGGGCACATTATCCAATCAGTTTGATATTTTGCGTGATTCGCTGATCTCCGCTCAGTCATTACAAATAGACCTGCAGCAGTAAAGGTGAATAGACTCAGGACGGATCTCCTACAATCTTTGCTTTTGATAGAGATAATGTTACATTATCATGATTTAACTTTTCAGCAGGTGTTAGTAAATTCCCTTCTGAGCATAACTAGATGGACATCTACAAATAAACATATAGAAATCTCATAATGGCCAAGAAAAACCTTACAACTAACACTTATCACAATCATGGCAGAAGAATGAGCTACTTCAACTATCACAACGACTAATCAAAAAAGAAAAGAACTTTCAACAGACCAAAAAGTCATGTTAATAAGCTATTATGTCTCCGAGACAAGGTAAAGAAACAGGTTTGTGTTTATGAGAAATAAATGTTACTGGAAACAAATAATAAAATAAAATCAGACCTGTACTCATAAAGGCTGAGAATTTGATATAAAACTCCTTCTTAGCGCTATATAAATTTAGGAAGATTACAGAAGGTAAGCATGATGAACTCACATTTACAGCAAGTGACATGTGCGCATTGGAAAACCATCTTCTGATTACCCAGCTTTTCTTGACAAACTGGACAAGTTTCTTCATCTGCAGTTGGCAAACTTTTGTTCTCCTTTTCCGTTGGAGGAGAAGGAGAAAGAGCATTGGGTAGAGCTGCTTGTGAAGAAATTGAACTTTCTGGTCCGAGCTTTTGTTTTGATTGTGCCAAACCCTGAGATAGATTAGCCAATGGTGTCTTACAATGTATAGTAACAGCAATGCTTCAGAAATTGATTTCTCAGAGTGCTCTTGCTACCAGCAACTTTAGTTGCTATCAGGTAAAACTACAATGATCAGCATACGATACTATGATTCAGTGCATTAAGAAAATTGGTCTTACAAGCCCTTCTGCAAAACGGTTCAGGAACAATAAAAAAAATCTTGGGGTAATAATCAATAAGAGTACCAGGAGGTGCAGAAATCGATACCTGATTATGAGTAGGGAACTAAAGATTCAACAATATAAGGAACTGAAGATAACAACGACTATTAGACTAAAAAAACTTCATATCTTTTCTATTCCATCTTCTATATAAGATAAAATCCCTTCAGGTTGAATTCTTATTTCTCTCTCTACTTTTTCCATTTTTCCTCTGGTATTGCATTTCAGGTTGCGTAGTCTCCACTGAATGGGATTTCAATTCAAGCTTCAAAATTTACAAAGTATATGATGCACTTCACATTTATGTACGAACTTACTCATGAATTTAGGCTCACGAACTTACTCATGAATTTACAAAATATAAGAACAGGCAGGATGTAATGCTAGAAGAGATGCACAATCAACCATATATGTCAAAGTTCAATTTCAATGAGAAACTAGAATTATTTTTTTGATACCTTTAAATATCGCAATTGGGACTTGATTCGTGACAATGAAGACTGTTCAACAAATTTGTCACTAGAATATTCGGAGCTTGCTGCATCTAGTTCTCCGTAACTCAATGCATCAATGGAATTATCATTTTCATCTTCTTTTATGCGCAAGCGAGAGGTTGCCATTTTTATCTCATCATGAGCACGCAGGACCTGAGCTTGAGCGATTGCCAGGAATCTTGCTTGTGCGTATTCTTTCCGCATTCCCTGAACATAAGTAAGAACATCATACATAAGTTTCTAGCCAAGTGTAGAGTAGGGGGTGGGGGGGAGGGGAGGGGTATTGGGGAATAGACAATGCAGATTGTATGACTACCACAAGCATAATTATGTGCAATGAAATAAATTGGATCCAGAGAATATGTTGTCATACATGCTAACTCCCTTCCTAGCTCAAGAATACAAGAATTTAAGGCACATAAATGATAATAAAAAATAATCCATTCCTTTCTTCTAGTTATACCTCAAGTAGAATTAGCTGTTTTTTGGCTGCTAACATGCCCTCTCTATCCAGCAGCCCCCTCGAGTTGCTCTTTATAATCCCAAGCACAATCTCCAATTCAGACGGAGACTTTGAGACCTGTTAATATAAGGAAGTGCAAATGAAAATCTGGAGCTAGTTTTAACCAAATGAAAAGGAAAGGCAACAATTTTCAACAATGGTATATAGACTGTAGATTTCGAAAACCAGCAAACTCGAGAAAAATGCCATATTTCCTAAATTTATTCTAGGATTGATCAACTATAGTATTAGTTGAGACAAATGAAAACCTAGATGTAATTGGCAAGTGACGAAGTTCTCATGCTGAGGATGCGAAATAAAATTCTTTTACAATCATATTAACAAAGAGACTTCTAATAGGTAATAAATTTGACAGAAGACATGGAGTGAAACTTGAGAGTAAAATTAAACACTGTCATCATACTGGTGGTTTAACTCAATGGAAAGTCTCCAGACATGTTTAAATCAATAGCTGGCATAAAAGTGTTAATATACTAAGTCCAATATGTAATCCTAGCTTGAAAAGGCATATAAATAGTTCACCTCTTGAAAAAGGGATGCATTTAGAAGATATGTAAAGAAAACTGTGGTCAGCACTTACTATCACTCTCTCCCCATGGTCCCTCTTCTTTCCATTGTCATCGGGGTGGGGAGTAAACATACTGGAGCCTTTTTCAGGACGGGACAAAGTACGATAAAAGCGATTTAGCTCAATCGTCCTCTTTTGAAGATCTATCGCCTCCTCGGCGGATGTAATCACCTCTCCATTATTTCCTTTATTTAGACGAAAGAGCCTGGCTTCGTATGCCTTGTGGAAGAATGAGATACAAGTTAAAGCATGTCTTAGAGCTAAGATAACAAAATAAATCTAACTTACAAATTACAATGTCACCTTAAATAACTCGTCCAGCTCACAGTGAACACATAAAGGTCCATCATTATTAGCCTGACAGTTTTGGCACCAGCGCACACGTTCAATATCATCTTCTCTTGGGCTACCAATTGTTTGATCAATCTCCAAAAGTCTATCAAGTAACTTTTCTCTCGACTCTTCTAATGAATCCAAACCAGTCTGAATATAATACTTTAAAGCTGTCAAGCTGCGAAAGCTATATGAGACAATATAAAGAACGAAAATGTATCAGCTAAACCAATGATATTGATTTTACATAACTTAGCTGTACGAGACAATATAAAGAACGAAAATGTATCAGTTAAACCAATGATATTGATTTTTACATAACTTCTTAGCATTGGGAAAATAGCCAAATATAATTAACTCATCACGTTCGATGGTTATGCACATAAATTAAGTTAATCTCCATGCATGATTCGCAGAGACATCAAGCGAGAATGGAGGCGAGAATGGGCATTAATTCACGGAATTTGATCATGTTAATGGAATTTGATCCTGTGCTAACATCATTATGGTCTAGCTTTTCTTAAATCTTGATCGGTCGATCGTTGGTTGTCGGGTTGACCATCATTGACGAGCGATTCTGGCGTTGACGTCAACGTAAAGTGTAAATGTGAATGAGAAGTACATTTGTGCTGGCATGAGGTGCATTTGTACTCTACATATAAAAATCTGGAGTTATGATATTTAAGAGTATATTTGTAATCATTTTGTCACGTAAATATGTTTACAGAGTCATTGTAGATCGTGTATTAAAACTTTAAAAAAAAATTAACAGATAGCATCGTAAGGTGTTATCGCGTGCTTAGCCCATGCATTATTACACTATGGACTTCAAAATTAGTAGATCATAGCATAAGAAATACCTTGCCCTCTCCCCGTCTATAGGCAGGGAGGGGAGTGGAATGATAATTAATTTATTAATTATTTGCAAAATAGTGAGACTTATTTATTTTATACATTATTATAGGTCTAGAAACATTTAATTGTTTTCCACCATTATTCAAAACATGAAATTTCTATTTCCTACATATAATTGTTATATGAACTGTTCAACCATAACAACATAAAGAACATATGACGAAAAGTATGCAATGATAAAGATCAATTATTGTTTTATCCTCTTTGCACATTTATGATCATTTTAATTGTGTTTATCCTCTTTGCTTAAGTGGTACATTAGCAACTTCAAAAGTCACATGAAAGTTCGAATTAGACATCTTCCGTCATAGATATATGCTGACAAGTCACATCGCATATGGAATGTTCATTCGATTTGAACAAAACTATTGGATATTATAGAGGTTATTATTGATAAGGAAATCGTTTCCTTATTTGCTCTCATTTTATAGCTGTTGTTAATTAATACTAGATTGATTAAATAATCATTAATACTTAATTCTTTCCTTATTTAGGCAGCCTTCTATAGGGTATTAATTGTGTATAAATATGTAAAGCTTGCTCATTCTTAATACAAGTGATTCATTCACACAACTAACTTGTCTCTTTATGCTATCAGAGCCCTAAGCTAGTTATTTCCTGCGGCCACCTCTATGAAACAGTCATGTCCACAAATAACAACACAAGTTCGACCACCACTGGTCCTATTGAGTCCATCCATGAGGCTCACTCTCAAAACAAAACTACCTCTAATGTCTTAACATATAATCAAGACAATTCCTCTGTGAATCAAACCCAAGACCTCTCATATGAAGACTTACTTGGGGTGATAACCATTAGGCTAGAAGCCTTGGTTCTGTTGTTGATTGATACTAGATTGATTGTATAATCATTAATACTTTAGTCTTCCCTTGTTGTGTATAAATATGTAAAGCTTAACTCATTCTTAATATAAGTGATTCATTCACACAATTAGCTTGTCTCTTTAAACACATTTCAAACTTTATCCATTAAATCCATCTATGTTGTGTAAGTGTGTATTCCCATATCCAGCCCCATTGTGGATTTTCACTAGCATTCATGCATTTCAAAGTAATACCTAAAATGGATCCAAGTGAAATAGTGCCTTATATATGGGTAAAGAGAAGTTATGCAAATATGTATCCAAGAGAGAGACCATGCCCGGGGCAAAATCAGCAAATGAAAAATCAATATATATATATATATATATATATATATATATATATATATATATATATATATATATATATATCCCTGAATGCTGAGCTTTAAAAAATACCACACCTTGAAGATTCCTCCTACCGGTTTCTCTTGTAATTTGGCCAAAATATTTGACAGCAATAAAGGAATAAAGGAATGATGTGGTGAAATAACTTCATTCGCCCTAAGCGATTGAATTGTATTGCGTATATGTCGATTGGTGGTGGGACCCGGAGATGGTATACATAAATTAGGAATAAAATCGATATCTAGAGACTAGTATTATGAGTAGTAGTTTTGTCTGAGAAATTTTACGTTTAGAGTCGGTTTCATAATAATTGCGTGAAAGTGAAAATATACTTTTCTGACGGGACCTTAAACCGTTCTAATATTTCTACCTACACATTACCTTTTATTCTTATAAATCATATCATCCTTATCATCAAAAACTTCGTTTCTCTTACTTCCCTTTAGGAAGAAATTTGAACCTACCTCCTCCACTTTTCTTGATTTTTTCGTTTTAGCAGTAAATGTGTGGAATCTAGTTTCGTAATCTCGTTTTCCATCTACCGTTCATTCAGTAATGATTTTTAATCTTGAATCTCGTTTTAAGGCTTGAGTTGACTTTTTTATATATTTGATTTTTTGTGTTGACTTTTTAGATGCCCAACTTTATTATGATATAGAAATGTTATAAGTTGAGTTTATGGGATTAGAGGTGAGCTTTTGAGTGATTATTGAGGTTAGAAAGTGTTGTTTGTTGAAGGTTGAGCTTTTTGTTGAATTTTTTCTTTAAATTAACTTTAAATTGTAATATGAGGTTAGATCTTTTAATATAATTATTTTTGGGAATAGAAGTAGTGGTTTTGATGTGAATTGGTAGAGATTAGGTTAGGAAAATTTGGGAGAAAAATTGGGATAGTAGTTAGTGTTTGAATTGGAAGTTGTATTTAATGATTTAATTAGTTGGCGATTGATTGTTGGATTGGTCAGAATGTAATTAAAGTGAAATTTTAGAAGTGTATCTTAATTTGGGGGCCAGGATGATTCACCCAAAATTAATTTGAATTGTGAGATGTAGTATAATACTTGGGTTTTAATAAGTCATTAGAGAGGTTGATACGGAATGTGTTATAATATATAATTTCTTTTGAATAGAATTCGAATTTTAACACGTGATGAATTACCTAGAGTTATCATTATTGCTTTTAGGTACCGAGGTGATCTCGAAATACCGCGATAGAACCGCCATTATATATTATGTTTATATATTTTCATGTGTTTTTGTCGTTGGATTATTTTGACATGTGTGTTGATTATTAAGTTAACATTATGAGATAGTTGTGATTATGATTCATGTTATGAGATTGTGGTAGTTCTTTGTGATTATACTACGTGTGCGGTGTGTCTCTTTATGCTAGTGTGGGCTGTGTGTTTATGCATGTAATCTTTGTGCGGAGTTTATTTTGATCGATACGGTATATATATATGTGGAGAGGGGTGGCCCGACCGGAGGTTTGGTATGATATGCGTATTAAGTGGGTAGCCAGTGGATTCGGGAGGTTTGATGTGATATGCATATTGAGTGGGAATTAGCCTCGGTCGGGAGGATTTGAAATTGGATTTCATTTGTTATTGTTTGTGAATTTGAATTCCTCGTTTTGTTTATTGTTTGTAGGTGGATTCTCGTTTGTTTATTATTTGTGAGTAGATTCCTCGTTTGTTTATTATTTGTGGAGGTAGATTCGTTTTGTTTGTCAATTGGATTCCTCGTTTTTGTTTATTGTTTGTGGAGGTGGATTCCTCGTTTGTTTTATTGTTTATGGAGGTGGATTCGCCGTTTTGATTATTTTATTATTGTAGAGGCGGTTTTCCTTAAGCGAATATCGTATTGATGGTTATTTCATTATTGTATAATATTAAATTGACTTGTCGTATAGAGGATTCAGGGTAATGTAGACGGGTTATTAGATTTATTATTAGCTGCAGTTAATGTATGTATATCTATAGAAATGTGATTATATGTGATTGGGTAAAATGCATTAGTATTTGTATTAACAGAACTTTTATAGGCGACTCACTTTCTCAATAGTGGGGCATTTTTATGTCTTTAGTCTGCAGGAGCAATCGTTAGGGTGGTGAGAATCTGTATTCTTGACTCTGAGGAAGATCGTAGGTGAGGCGGTGGTGGCCTAGGAAGTCCTCGTGGTCGTTTCCCACATTGTTGTCGACTTGATATATTTCCGGACTTTGTGTGTTGTATTTTAATGGGGGTTTGGTTGTCATCTTTGTATATTGTATTTTGGATTCTTGTGTGTATTCTTGGGTTGTATTATTAAATTGGTTGTATTGGTTTTGTGATTTGTTTTTGTTGGGTGTGTTGTTGGAACTATACGATGGTAGAGTTTTATCTTTGTTAGAAATGTGGTCGTTTTGTTATTGTTATCGAAGTCGATTGAGGCTAGAATTGTCATTGTAACTTCATATGCCACATAAAAGTTCAAGCCGAGAACATGTAAGAGTGAATATTAGATGTAAGTAAATATTCAATCTACGGCCTACTAACCAGGATGCAATCCTTGACTTCCGAGAAGTGGTCAATGTCCCTGAGACAGCTTCCACAATTTTTCTGGTAAGCTCTCCAGGCAAGTCTTTATCTTGCTCAATGTGCTGAAGGGCTTCTAACCACCAAGTCGTGTTCAGATTTTTCCTCTCACTAAATCCACTGCATACCTATCAACAGAGAAAGAAAATGCAGAAAAATATCATAGAAAATATAGAACATTCACACCTTAAGCATATACTTCCTCCGTTTTTGTTGGAATGACCCAATTTCTAATTTAGGTTGTGCCAAAATAATGAGCTATCTGAATATTTTCGACATTTTTTCCAACTTGAACCATCATACTCAAATGCAGTATCAGAAAGCTTCCAACTATTTATTATCAAATGGGTTCACTAATACTCTTTATTTTACTTCAAGAAAAAATTATGTAATAGTATGTTTACACTAACTCAACCACTTACCTTTAAATTTGGGTACAGTCAGGTAGGTCGTTCAAATAAACATGGATTAAATAGTTAGCGATTGGAAGTGTAATATATGGGCAGGAGAATATGTACAGTGACGACACCAGATTGTGGGACATTATGGAGATCACAATTATATAATGCTCAACTCTGGCAGATTCCATATTACCTAAGACACCAACCAGGGGTAGAGAATTTAGTTCAGGCAATATATCTTCCGCTTTGCCATATGTAAAGAGCCCCAGCTGAATGACAGGTACAATTTGAAGTGGATTTGCATAGAATAGAGTGCAAATGAATATAGTACAGAACATTAATGGAAGAAAGTTTTAATCTATAATAACGCATCTGGAGGATTAATCATGGGAAAACCACAGAACGATAACGTCACTATTGTTTCATCTAAGAAATAGTATAAAATAAAATATGATCAGATGGCCAACAGATGAAGAATCTAGAATACCTGCCCATACGACTTCCTGAACTCTTGCTGCGCGGCTGATAACTTTGAATTGAATACAGATAAAAACTTTTTCTTTAATTCTTCACATGCTCTTCTGAGGCATTGCTCACTTGTGGAATTCATCAATGCATCTTTCTTAATATAAGAATCACTACCATCAACACCTTTTACACCAGAGTTTGATGAAGATTCAAGCTCATTGTAAGAACCAGTGGTCAAAGAGGACCCCCGAACTACCTGTTCACTCTTTACATTAGGTTCATTCGTTTTCTCAGTGTCATCCATTCTGATTACTTTTCCTTGGAAACTTCCAGGTAAACTGTCAGAAGAAAGTGTTCTTATCTCAGCAAAATTATGATGAAGGTGGATGTTCAACAATGGGTCCAAACGGAAATCTTCAGCATGACCTTCAGCCAAGGACATTGCTTCCATATACAGTGACATTGCTTGAGGATAATCTTTTTTAATTATAGATATACCCGCAAGCGCATTTAAGGCAACTACCAGTTTTCTGAGTGCATCCTCCCCTTCTATCTTAGTTTTCCCTATTAATACCTACATGAAGAGGGTAAAAATAAACAAATAATACATGCCTAAGTAGATATTCATATTTAGAGGATACTTAGTTATGAGTATTGAGTATCAACCCACCGATAGGATCTCCTCCATGGTCATGGGAGATTGATGCAATGAACGCAACCCTGAACTTCCCACTTGTGGATGACAACAAGCTTGGCGAAGCTTCAGGAGTGAGTTGAATAGCTTTGAGGCCTCAACATTGGTAATCACGACTGTGTCAGATGACTTATCAGGAGACCTAGAATCTAAGATAGAGTAAGAGTGAGAAACAACTATTGGTAATTGAAACAAAAGCTATTTTGTTAATGACCTGCCGCTTTTATGCTAATTGTATTTTTTCTTTTTGTCAAAGAGAAAGATTGCCAATAACCTGTTGCTCTTCTTTCTCTAATATCAGCTTTAAATTTACTAATGACCTCTCTTGCATCGCCAACACACGTCTCATGCTGAATTTGGTAAAAGTGTTCTTCAATAGGTGAAAGAGAAAGCCAGGAGACAGATTCCTCCTGAGGAGGTATCTGTAATTCGTCTGCTACATTAACTTTTGAGGATCGCCACATCAGTTGTTTGAAGAGTTTATGAGAAAAACACATAGCTCCGTCATCTCCACTCTGCGAAATGGAATACATAAATCATAAGGGAAAGATAGGAATCTGAACATATAATAAATTACACTTAATGAAGAGATAATAGTAGGATTAGAACGCCTAATCTGAGCTAATCAGAAAACAATTGATATGCATGAAGAATAAAGAAGACACTGATTCATAGTTGTTCAATCTCAATGCGAGAGATACATCTACTTGGTGCAGCAGATTTCACTGTGTACAAAAACTGGTGAAACGTTTGTGTACAAATCTTTCTACGTTCCGCAAACAGTGCCCTAACAGTATATATAAACCTAAGGCAAATAAAACCTTTTGAGTAAGAGGACTATGTCAGATCGCGAACAAACTGTGGTCTTCATAGTGTAACAAACAAGTTAGGCTCCACAACTCAGCAGATAACATATCATTCAATAAAAATAAAGCTTAGCAAAAGGTGACAAGTCTTGAAAAAATTGGCAGGTAAAAGGAAATTATGGTTTTTAAGGAAAAATAATAATAAATAAATGTATAAAGGAAGTAATGTAAAAGGCTCGTTTTGTGGAATATCAAAGAACCTTACAAAAATGACTGCTCCGAAAAACTACCCGACATGAACATCAACATTCCGCAATGCCTCCCGCCTAAAAGGGCTGGGGGTTCGGATAGTACGCAGCCTTACAACTGTGATAACATTGAGGCTGTTTCCGAATTGACCCAGTGAGGGGTAAAGACTATCTACTACTTCATAATAGATAAGAAGCGTCGGTAGTGTAATGAGCCATTTTGATTTATTCCATTTTATTCAAGAGACAGAAATATAAAAACTTTGACTCCATAGGACAAGGAAACTGCTCCAACAGCTATCATAAAGACTAAAGGAAGAAAAAGTTCCTATTTTTTGGGTATCATCAACCTTTATTTCTGTGCTATATCTAATAATTTTGGTGAAGAATTTCTCTTTCCAAGTATATAAGTATATGGTTACACACCTCATATGGAATACGTATAACTTCACTCCACCACCGGTAGGTATCAAAAGGACTAGCTTTGAGAAACTTCAATAACCCATATAAGTCATCAAGCTTTCTTTGTATGGGAGTTCCTGTTACACACCAACGATGCTTGGCATGTAGACGTAATGCCATTTCTGTAGCTGCAGCAGCATTACTCTCAACCATTTGAGCTTCGTCCAGGCATAGCCTCCACCAGAATACTCTTGTAAGAGGAGTGGGAATGACACGGTATCTGCAATATGAGCACCACCACAATCTTCATGAATTTTATTCATTGAGATATGAGCATGCTAAATAAAAAGTATGTACTAGGAACTCTTCAACAATATAAAACAAAAAAAATTGTTTCTCAAGTACAAAGAATATATTCTCAACAAGAAAAAAGAACATAGAAGATTGTTGTCATCAAGGGAGCAATTATCTGCAAGACCAGAAGAATGATTCTGTTCTGGTCATATCAAGCAGTACATAAATATGAGATACTCATTTATTGAATATGAGAACTAAATGCTCACAGGAAACCTCGCCAGGGGCATAGATAAAATTCAGTATCTGACTATCTGTAGGCTACTAAAAGTTAAGCTACTTCAGCACACTCCTCAAATGGAGTCAGAATACTTATTCTCACAAAACCAAATCAAATTATACTGTTCCACAATCAATTTAAAATAAATGGAAAGTTTGAACAAAGAACAAAAAGGTAATGATGTGTCTCTACTCTCAAGGTCTCAAGCTGAGAAGGTTAAAAGGGGCATATTGACACAGTACATTGGATTTATCAGGTCCAAATGTAATACTGGCAGTTAATCTTGGGGATAGGATATATGAAGTTCTCCAGTCAGATGCATCTGAAGCAGCTAGGGACTACATAAGTGATCTTCCAACAAATGTAAAAGCTTAACCAATTAGTAACTTTGCTTATTCTTCTTTAAGCTATAAGCCTACAACAAGCCTCAACTATTTCCCTTATTAACTTAAAATGTAAACTAACAAGTTTTGCCGATTTGCAATCAACTTAGTTAGATGTCCAAAGCCTATCAGATAAAGTAACTCCAGCTATGTTGGCCAAACAAAATATTTCAAGAGATTTCCACAAACAGAAGTACCTACCAATAAAAAATGTCGAAAGATCCTATACTGTGTAGATAAATATAAGAGACACTCTATTCTTTAACAAATAAAGTACACCGTGTGTTGAACCAGCTTATAAAAAGGAGAAAAAAGAGTTGTTTATGCCAACATATATTATGAGTGTACATACAAAAAAGTCTATATTTTATGTGTGATAGAGCACATAAATAAGAATCCAAGTCCTGAGATTAACTATACCTTTTTTCAAATCTCAAGGAGCGACGATCACCTTCATGTCTGTCGGAGTCATGTGACAAATCTTCTTTGAGAACATCATAGGTTGTTAAGACAATGTCTGCGCTCAGAAGTTCACTCAAACCCATGGGAGGTACATCAAGAAGTGAAGCGCTCCTGACACCTTCGTAAATGCAAATGCTCAAAGAACCATAATTTGTATGACTGCAAGCAAGATTGAAGAAGGAGAGCAAAAAACATAAGAAACACAAACAGTAGATTCTTGTAATTCAAGTTGCGAAATGGGATCTTATGCTTCATGAACAGAATATTTCACTGATTATAATATTTTCATAGCATTTCTATAGACGAAATTAAATTTATAGCCGATTCGGAAATGCTAAGAAGAAACAAGAAGTACATCTGCCACAGAAGTAAACAGCAAAAACATAGTTAAACCGTTTTAAAGAGATCTCGTTAAAGAAAAAGAAAATAGAAGGGTAACTATTAAAGCTAGGATAATCTGTTTATTGACAGTTTCTGTGATCCAGCAAGGACCTGTACTCTGTAAGATATCTTTGGCAAACAGAGTCATCAAATCAACAAGGCAACAAGTTGATAACTGACTTTGTGAAAAAAAATAGGCACCTATTCTAGATCTCAATAGAAAGAATGAAAGCACAGCATAAGTAAAAACAATGGCATTCTTTGAAGAAGAGGGGGAATTTTGAGCTACAAGACCTTTTAGACAAATTCAGAAGGTCTTAGGCTGCTTCTCATACTGGTAAGTGGTTTTGAGTCGAATCACTTGAATAGTTGCAATTTATGG
This sequence comes from Lithospermum erythrorhizon, assembly GCA_019722365.1. Lineage (NCBI taxonomy): Eukaryota > Viridiplantae > Streptophyta > Magnoliopsida > Boraginales > Boraginaceae > Lithospermum > Lithospermum erythrorhizon. Next base: position 57,914 of record JADFUC010000825.1, read on the forward strand.
CGTTGGAGATGGCCCTACCTCACATTGATAAACTAGACCCCCTAGGATCGGTTTATAGGTCCTTGGCTAATCCCACTACTTCAAATTAGTTTTAGGGTACAAATCCAAGGATTCTTAACCAATCTATTCAAAACTAAGAAATGCATATTTACTAAGTTTTGTGAAGCTAGAGTTGCCGCTAAATATTTTAATGCACTATTCATGATGATGTTGAAGAAAAAAAATACAATTTGTCAGATCCTACCAGTCCTAGGAAAATACATCCTTAACTACTTTCAGCTTAAATTACTCTGAAAAATTCATGAAGTAACAGGAGAAGGAATAGGAAGTATACCGGAGAATCTCCGAGTGCCACTGGGCCAATATAGGAGTGGGACACACAATAAGAGTCGCACCTGTAGCAACTGGAGATTCAGTTAATTGGACGAGCTCTGAACACAACTGACAAGCATGCATACCATCCATCACAACTATTTTCACATTGTTTTTCCTTTTACTTCGCCTTTTTGGGATCTCTTCATTCGCAGATGTGGTTTTGCATTTTGAAGCTTTTCCTTTAGCTGAATACCCAACACAGTCTGCATGTTGCCAAGCATCACAAATATCACATTGTACCCATAAGCCTCTATACCTTGAGTTCTCACTCACCGCCCCACATATGCATTCAATACGTTCCTTTTTTATCCTTCTCAAGTTATTTTCCTGATTTTCTGAATGACTGGTCACACTTTTTCCTAGTTCAGTGGAGGGCATCTTGTGTGAAAGGATACAAGCAAGAAGCTCAACAGTTTTCCCCAAACCCATTTCATCTGGCAATAAAAATGAACAGTAGCATCAAAAGTTAGAAAGTCTGGTAGAACCATAGAATATACCTTCAAATCAAGAAATGGCAATACATGATCAGCAGAGATATTCTATTGCCATAAGCAATTTAGAAATTATAAACACCCAAATTAACACAAGGTATTAATTGCATCAAGAAAGTTAGGAAAACATGTTTTAAAAAAGAAAAAGAAAAGAGAAAATCTAAAAGTGAAAATAATTAGCATCTAAATACCCGCAAGAATGCCGCCTTGAACATACGATACTGAGTGTTCATCATATAAGGACAAATTTCCGCTGGAAAACAACCAAAGAGAGTTAGATATTCTACTAGTATGTATTTCCTTTCTTAGACGTAAAAATTCCTTTCATTCTTCCATTTAGGTAGGAATTTTCCAAGCCCAACTACTTATCTTTTAAATATGTAGCATCTTAATAAAATCCAGGGATAACTACTCCCTCCTTTCCCAAAATATATTCAAGTTTGAAATCTGATGGTTGAACTTTTAGATTTCGAACTCAAATGTAATATTGGTACAAATGTAATTTACTAATGATCGTAATTTTGTTTCAACACAAAGAAATGTGTATCAATTAAGACATCAATGTTTGTAAAAAATTTGAACATCAAAAATCCAATGTGAGTATCTTTTAAGGATGGAGGGAGTATAATAGAAATGTATCAGGATATAAAATATGGAGTTGATTTTTGCACTCCAATAATAATAATAACGCTCTCTCTCTAAAATATTAGTGATTTGATCAAATTACAACAACTTTCCTAACCAGAAAATCGCAAGAAAAGTAACTAACTGCATAAAGGAACAAACATATTGTGTTGCATCACCCTTTTTTTCGTGTAACTATATATCGTTCAGTGTAAAAGTTACTCCCCTATACAATCAGACAATGCTTTTTTATCAGAACAGAGATCTTTAATGGAATGTTTTCACATTTTCATGTCAAACCTGATTCCTGACAACATGTCATCTAAATTAAAACTATCATAAAACTAAATAATAATAAGCAGAGCACTCTGAGATCATTAATAGAACACCTAATGACCCCTAAGGTTGTAATTTTCTTCCTTTGATAATCATAACTAAATCAAGGGTGTTATTGTACTACTCCATCTAAAATTGGAGTGCAATTATCAACGATTGGAGTGTCAAAATCAACACCTTTGATAATAGAGGACTTGTTAAGACATTAACAAGCTGATTGATAAATGATCTCACAACTTTGCGATGATGGTCTCACGAAAGATCTAGCAGAATTAGTAGATCAAGAGGATATGATAGTAAAATGCTTTCACCTGGTTTACAAGGGGAATAAATGAAAACTATTGTAACCAACAAGTATGACGTGCTACTCTTCTAGCAGGAGAAGAAGTGGTTTACACAACTACTATGATCCGTTCACTATCACACACTTCTTAACAACTACTATGATCCGTTCGCTATCACACACTTCTTAAAAGGTCGTGAGAATTCAATAGTAACCAAATGCAAAGCTTGTCATACATGGCAAGTGATAGTAGAAGAAACACTTACCTAAATGGATTATAGTGTATATTTGATGATGTATCAATTAAGCTCACAGGGATGGATAGAGGAGAAACAAATTGATCTCTACTATTCCCCTCGAATCCTTGACAAACTCCTCTCTCCCGTCGTACCATCCAGTAAGCTGCACGTCGCTGGTATGGTCTAAGCTCAGAAACCAAGCCAGGCAAATGATCCTCCAGCATTGGCTCTTGCCTAGAGTCATAAACAATGAAACATTTTGAAAAGCATTAACAATTTTTCACTCAAATTCGTTTCCGAGGTTCAGTATAACTAAACAAATATTATGAGGAACATCAAATCGACTCACTTGGAAGGCTTAATGGCATCATAGAAACCAGCCACATCAAAACCAGCTTGATTTCTTGAAGCAGACATATTCTTTACATTTACTGGTGAATCGGTTTCCATATTGGTAACACCACTGGATCCATACCTAGACTCTGAAGTCAGAACCTCGGGTCTCATCCAAGCCATAATATTCATCATACTCTTCTTCCAAAGCGGCCTCGAGTGATCGAGAAGAGACTCACATTCGTCAAATGCAGATTTCTGAATCTCCACCCTCATCCTTAAAGACACAGAACTCCCAGAAATCATGCTTCCGATTATAGGCCTCAATGTCAAGAACTTCAAACTAGCTAGATGAACAAGACCCGTCACGCCTTCATCTGATCCATCAAAATTGGCCGACATTATCACAAAATCTTCATTCATTCCCTCTTTTTCATTCTTCTCTCCGAATTCCACCAATATATCAGAAGCAGATAACACTGGCCAGTGCCCTAACTTTATTCTGTCAACATACTCCGTCACATTACTCAACCTAAACCTCAAGAAATACCTAAAATCATTATAAACATCCTCTTTATATACATATCCCTTATACTCTTCCGTAATTTTCAAATTCGTCAACACAACTTCTGACACATCATAATGCTCATCCGAATTCCAATTCGACCTATCAACTTCAACAAAATACGGCTTCCCGCTTTCAATTCCCTCCTCTTTTTCCTTATCCAAAACAACACTATCTTCATTAGCAGTAGCTCTTTCGAGCAATCCTACTGATCTATGTGGCCTAACTTGTTTTTTTCTTCCCATTTCTGCACCATGACCCAATACATAAGCTCAAAATTAATGAATTCGAGTGAAATTACACAAAACTTATCAATTATGCATTGAATCTGTTCACAAATAAAGTATAATTATAACTAAATACTCTCTCCATCACCAAAATATTCTCCAATTCGACTTTCAGTTATCAAAATATTGTAACGTTCTATTTCATCTCTTCAACGAGTTTAGTAATGAGCATAACGGCCCTATTATTCGAATTTTAGGGGAATTTCCAAATGAACAATTTCAACGAAATCTTTCAATTTCTTATTATAGTATGTTCAACTCTATGTGTAGCTTTAATTGACACATAAATTCGATTTGAATCAAAATTTTCAAGTTAATCTTAGCGTAATTGAAAATATATTTTTATATATTCATCAAAAAATATACAACAGATGAAAAATATTTGAGTTTAAAATATAGAGATTGAACAATTTAAATTGAAAAGTGGACGATTTTTTGGAGATGGATACAGAATAAGAATTATGCAAATATATATAATTAAACCACAAATACATACATAATTAAGTACCTTCAAAAGTATAATTAGAGGAAACGTGAGAATTTGGCGAGTATTAATGTAACATTGTAACGAATGTTTCGCGCGAACTCGATCGAGAGCGAGATAGAGACCGGGTCTTTATTTTATTATTTTTTTGATAAACAGAAACCGGATAGTAGACCGAACAGCTTAGGTTGCGCGCGATTTGTGTGCCAACACTTTTATGTGCTAACGATGTTAATTTTTTTTCAATTTTTTAATATATACATACACAATGTACTCTAAAAAGATATTCATGAACAAAAAATTATTACAAATATACTCTAATATCGTTATATTCTGTTTATATGTTTGTGAATTTGAATAACTCCAACGAGCAATTCATAATTTTTACGCTGATCGCATTAACGCCGGCTCTCCTCAATCGGACATTACAACCCCAGATCAACCCAATGACGACCGACACCATTTAAGATAAGTTAAAAAGTTAAGACCATATATTGACAGCAAGACACGCATCAAATTCCAATGAGCTTATCCTATCTCATTTGGTGTTTCACTCCTTGACACCTGAGAACACCATGTATTATCACTCACAATGCGTAGAACACTATGCATTATCACCGAATAAATAAGTTGCTAAGAAGTGAAATTAGTATTTTACCCCTAATCAGACTTCACTACTACTACACTTCAAAATACTAAGATGCAAATTATATTTCCAATCCTAAAAACACACTATTTAGTGTGTATAACAATTCAGATTCATGAATCATGACACACCAATGAAAAATTGACATCTGCGTTAATTCGACACACGCCCTATGTCTCGATTGGTGATAAAAGCAGATGCGTGATCTCACACTATTTGATTAGTATGTCAATCTCGATTGGGTTTTTTGGATTGGTGTCGCATAATTAGAAGAGATGTTTGTCTCATTCCCTCACACAGAAATAAGAGTTTCACAAGTGTGCATTTTTCTTTTTAAAAAATTACCAGTGACCAATTTATTAACATTGACCATATTCGCACGCTACTGTCGATTTGGTATACGTGAATCTCACATGGTTGTATACCTACTCGATTCTTGTGCGATCGGGCGATTCCTAACAAGAATTAGAAATTCCAAATAAGAATCAATGTCAGCGATTCCCAAGAATGTAATAAATATTTTAGCCTCAAATTGCTTCAATCATTTGATACACGAATCTCCCAGATCGGTATTCAAGCATTTCAGACACACATTTAGCCTCAAATTGCTTCAATCATTTTAAACGTTAAAAATTACCTTACAATTATCGCAATTCTTCCCCGGCTCACAAGCGCAGCCTCGCATTCCACAAGGCTTTTACTGTCACGTAGCCCCCTCGCATTATTCTTACCATACACACCCTCACACGGTTTAACACAATAATACCGAACGAATGACCATTATACCCTTTTTGACCTTCAAAAATCTAATTAACCTGCCCTTGCAAATCTGAATCATGTCTCTTCATTCCACCAATCGGTGACCCTTTCACTTAAAAAACTCTTCAACTTCTCTCAAATCAACCTAACATCAATCATCAACGGCGGAAAGCAGACGACTGTGACAAAAGCCACGTGAAGCCGAGGAAGAATCCGAACCCTTTTCCCTCGAGAGAAGCAATCGAACCCTTGGGAGAAGGCGTGAGTCCCGCATCACAATTTGCCAAAATCATATGGTAAGCTCAAGAATTATACTGGGGCGGTTGAATTTGAAATTTTATTGCTTCCGATTTATTACGCATTGTTACGTGAGGACAAACGACTTCTTCACAATAAAAGCATGGTGGCATGTGGAAGGTTTATCAAGTTCGTGGTCATCGTATTCAGCGGGTTGTACTTAGACTATCATGGTGGTCGCCGACTCACACCGATATGGTCAATGTGACGCCACGAGGGAGATTTCGGCTCACCGGCATTTGTTTTTGTATTAGAAAGGTTTCCATTTAATTTTTTAGATGATGGGTTAGTTCACCGAAGAATTCAAGAAGACAAGGAAAGACATACGATTCGACGGTCTGTGGGTTGGAAATGTGGATATTTGTCACCCAATTTACCTGAAGTTAGCAAAGAGTTCGCTCTAAAGAAATGTATGATTCCATAAGAAAAATTCCGCCCAAATTTCATCAAGTAGAAATCCTCCGACGGCAGACGCTGTTGTCGCCTTGAAAGAAAATACTAAAAATACCATTGTCGGGCCACCGGGCAAGGCGGATCGCGTCGGTGCTCGGCGGGGTCGCGGAATCGGTGAAACGGAAGTACGGGGCGGGCGTACGCGAGTGGAAGTACGCGGGGTCGTGAATGGTGAGTGAATTGGCGGGGGCAGTAGTTTCGAGGAAAGGAAAGCCAGGGGTCGAGGGGACGATACTTTCTTACGAATGACAACATTGTCTTTGAGGATATCGATTGGGAAATTCAAGCTTTCATGTTAAAATTTTGGGCGAAGATTATGAAGTCGGTCGAGGGAGAATAAAATGGAGGGTGAAACCAACGAGGCTTACAATGAAATACGTGGCGCGCATGCTACGCCAGACGAGGAACGAATGTTTCAGGATTTGGGGCCAGCCGATGGGCGATTATCAAGCCACGCTCGAAGTCTTTATTTCAGCACTTCAACTACTGCATTTAATTGATGGTAATGAAACCCAAGCGAGTAAGAGAGGCTTGCCCCAAGTAGAGGAAAGTGTAAGAAAAAAAAAATGAAAATCTACAAGACGACAGTTGAGTCGAATTCAAAATAAAAACTACATCCCCAACACGGCGTCTTTGCAATCTGGCCGGCCGATTTTAAGAAACTTGTTGGGGTGGATTACGCAAGAGCAAACAAAGTTAAGCCCCCTCAAGTTTGTAAAAAAATGAGCCAACGGTAGTTCGCGGTCAAATGTGTCAATCGCTGATTGCTAAGATTCTTCTCATCTGCGGTTCACAAGTTGGCACGCCGAAAAGACCTTGGCATGTGATAAGACAACATAAGAACCATACACGCTGACCTCCATCAAAATCCCAACAATCTCCGGGAAATGGTTGGCCAAGAGATAGTGGAACAAGGTTCAAGAATCCCCAACCATAACGAATGCTCTTCATCGCGATATGACGACTGGTGTCGAGATCAATAAGCACGCATTGTTATCAAGGCAATGGGGTACTTAATGTACGGCAACGAACCCGCCAATTTGCTAGGATTGCGGAGTTACGCGAACGAGATGATCGACTGGTCGACTGCGGATCATCAAACAAGAGCAAAATTCCAAATAATATACGCTGCGTCTCCATCACCATCTGAAGGCGGGGTTTTTGGCCGTGGGTGTGGGCGATTTGTATGCCTCGATCGTTGTTTTTCGAAGCGTTCGCTTTTGGGTGGTTGGGATTCGTCGATGTTGGTCTGATGTCGACAACGGCAGCCATCCTCGTTGTAATGGGCGCGGTCGTAAGCCAGAATACGGACTGCGGGACACGGTTCGTGAGGTCGCTGAAAAGAGGATTCGGACCGTCAACTGCACTCTGGGTCCTCACGACCGACCAAAGAAAGGTAAATTCAATCGTTAATCCGAATGTCAGGTCTTGGTATTTCCATAAAGAATGAGTTTCCGGACGCAACACGATTACGTGTCAAAACCTTTCACGTTTTAATCGGGAGCAAAAGATTCCCGTGAAACTTCAAGAATAGCGATGTGTGGAAGTGCGCCGAGCCGCTTAATGAACCATATTTCAAAGTAAGTAAAGACAGCAGCCAGCCTAGAATGTGAGTCTGGGAGGACACGCAGGCACTTTGTTGTACGATCCAAGGAAATGGGCGCATATTACGCATTTCGCCCGAACAAACCGCTAATTGACAAATATCATGAGTAAGTATTCAACGCCATCATCGATCTGGGGACCAAATAGACATCACAATGTTGAATACTATTTATCATACCATCATGACCCGGATAGTAGAAAGCAAAGATGAAGAAGCAATCTGTGTGGTGTCCAGCTGGGTCCAAGTGATCGCTGAGTTGCCAGCAGTAAAAGTGGTGCTGTAAGCCTGGCACGACTTCATTGTTGGGAAGCTTCCTGCTTCCGCGCAATGGTGTTGCTTCTCAAGCAACCACGCTTTGTGGTTGATAATGGGTACAGGAGCCGCGCTGGTTGGGCTGTGGCAGTCGGGAGGCACGCCTCGTATGCACGGAGTTTCAGGTGTGTACAAATCGAAGAATAAAAGATCCACCTAAAACAGTGTACACAAGTGATTTCTTTGAGCCCGGGTTCAAAATCTGCCAACAACTCTCAACCACTGAGAGGTCCTATGTTCTCGACAAAAAAGAGCCCATATCCGTATATCTCCCACCGATATAAAGCAGTACTTCCGTAGACGGCCTAAAGAATTTAAGAAAGATGCCGCGAAATAAGCGGCGTATAAAATAAAATCTATGAAAGGCGACTGCTTAACAAGTGAGTTTTAAGGTTCGGCGAGGTGGGTCTGGCTATCCACCGCAAAATATGTGGGCGTATCGCCCTATAACGCAAGGACTGGCTCCAAAAGAAGTCGCTACCGATTTGTAAGGCTGGGCGTATCTAATTTTTTTGTTTCGCTGGGGCGTGCATGTGTATTTAAAATGCGTAGTGGTTTTGACAACCTTTTATCAAGTTATGTAACTAAGTGGTCACTAAGAACCTTTTGTCTTTGGCCGCAACGTTATTCTGAATTTTAATCTCGCTGCTTATCGCTTAAGTCATTTTTCTTTATCTTCGCTTGACTCGAAGTTTTTTACTTTCGCCAACACACACATGGGGTAAATTACAAGGGTTATAAGACATTGTTTACGCTTTACGTGCCGCTAGAAACTAAGGTGGCCATAGTATGTGGGGATCATTTTAACAACAAAGAATGAAAGCAAACACAAAGACGAGCAACACAAATAAATTCACACGTAACACAAACTAGAAGCAAAATTAAATTCAAGCTTTTAAATTACAAACACAAGTAAAAATCAACCCATTAATTTAAGCATTATCATCATCAAAGTTAAGAAGACTTTTCACGCCTACACAAACTATGCAAAAACACCCCAATAGAAGCCTACATTACAATCCCTAATTTGACAAGCTCGGGAATTACACCTTCATGCCACACCAGAATCGCAAGTCGACTCTCCAAACCCAACAACAAAAACACTACAATTAAGACACAAATCAACACCAACAAAATCAAAATCCACACTTTTCGTTCAGCTTTCTCTAACTTCTCACTCAACACGTATCTCGATGCTAGCATGTAGGTTCATCAAGCCACTCCCAAAATCGACACCCACTCTAACCCGATCTCGCATTATCTCACGAACTTCTTCCAGATCTTTTCTCCTCGCTGCCTACCCACTAACAAAGATATTTCCATTACCACATCTAATATCGATTCGGTGGTGGCCCCACGAAGAAGCCGGCCTTCGTTTCTTCGAATCTTTCAATTCTTAGTAGTTCTTCAATCTTCAATTTTTGTGCTTAGGTTTGCTCAGCTAATGCAGTCCGTGTCGTACCGATTTTACTGTATTCTTACCCCATTATGTGTGTAATTACCAATGCGCCTCTAATTATTACACGAATTACTAATTTACCCCCCATTCAGGTGTTAAACCGCCAGGGCGCAGATGTAATACTCAAAAATAGCATGTGACTACATGTATTACTCAAACCATAAGACAGTACTCTTCTCGCCAACAAGCCTTTCTTCTTCCTCAACCCCAACCTAAATTTATCTCTCGCTTAATTTATCGCTCGCTTATGAATAAATGAGCAATAGTTTAAACATATATAAGGCAGGTTAAACATAGATGCGAATTGAAAATCTAAGAAATTAAACTAATTTAGTAAACATAAATGGGTGTATTAGCCAACCGTATAATACTCTCTTTGCTCATTCTACCCACTTTGTAACCATTGCATCCATTCCGCCTCTTACAGAAAATTCTAAATATCATAATGCCCATTCCGCCGAACCGTCAGCTTGACCGCTAACTTTATTAAACGGGTAATTATGTAATTATTTTGCAAAAGAGCGCTGGAAATCAATGAAAAATTGATTTTTAGTACGCCTCGTCAGCGACAATCAGATATCAATTCATTTACCGTTGGTTAAACGCTGACATCGAACTTTATGCTCACCCAAGAATCAGATATTACTGCTAAGCCTGCCTCATGATAATTTAAGGAGTAGGATCGCTAGATCCTACTCATTAATCAAGTTATAATAATAAGAATTGGTCAATTATTATTATTATACAACTTTACTATTATCTCGAGCCTGGCGTCACACACATACAAGGATATAGTTAGAATTATATTTCATGCATGAAATTAACGAGATTTGTATATCGGTAGATGTATCAATATTTATATATTTGATGAATATATATCGTTGAACATCAATTGGTTAACTCGTAGTTTAATCAATTAAGCAATCAAATCACTTAATAACTGATAAAGCTTATTCGATAAGAATCCTCATTAGTATTTTAATCGACTTGTCAAGATAATTAAAACGAACAACCTCACTAGTAACCTTCATTATTCGTTGGGGCCATAATGGTTTAATTAAGTTAACGAGTTAAACTGATTTCTTAACGAGTTGCTTAACGGGTGGAATTAGCATTTGGTATTTAAAGAAAGAGACAAGGGTTTTTTTCATTTCATGAAAATCGAAACCCTTGCCTCCCTCTTGGAAAGGCCGCCCCCTCCCTAGTGTTTGGAAGAGAATTTCTCTTCCATTTTGTTCCTCACAACTCTAAAGAAGTTCAAGCCGTATTCTATTCCCTCCTCGGCGTTGCATCGACAATTAATTTATGTTCCTGTGTCGAGTCCAAATGTGTTGTCATAATATAATGAATAACGAGTATCGCCTCACAAATTCCAATATACTACTACTAGGTCTTTTTTCTTTATCCTAATTAACTAATAAAGAGTAAATTTAAATCTAAACTACTTAGCCAAATTGACTAAACAATTAAATTAGCTTAATACTAACCTAACGCAGTACTGGATTGCATTTAATATTTTGGCAGTCGTGGCACATGATTTCATCGATCGCCGTATTCAATTTAACCAAGAGTTACTTATTACCATAACAAAAAAGATTCCTATACCGATATTACTTCTCGCCACCACCAAGCCTCCTAAACTAACTATATCTCTACGATAGCTTAAAAATGTGAGATCTTTTAATAACAACTTACGCTTATTAAAATGCACACGCCACATTACCTATGTCTCTACGGTAAAACAAACACGTTGCTCGATTATCGGTCAGAAGTGACAACCCTATTTCTAGCAATTAATCACTTATACGAACGACTTATCGATATCAAGATATTAAATACTAATTATGCACACACCTAATTATGAACCGAAATAAATTAACTCCAAGAAAATCAAATCATCCCATTCAACTACATCATGGTCCTCGACTAATAATAAAATTAGTTCATACTAAAAAGACATAAATAAATACACACATGAAATTACATGGCATTCATCCTTAACACAAAAAAATAACTCAATTAAAATATTCAAATTCAATTAAAAAGTAATTCAACTCTAATCTCTCTCAGCTTTTGTGCACAACTGTAATCGATTAATTTCTTGCTGCCCAACGGGCGCGCCAAGTTCTCCAACAAGCTTGATTTACTTTCTGTGAAATTCAAAGATATTTCCCTCTTTACTCTTAACTTCTCCTCTTTTATAAGTGCTTTCCATAACCTAATAATGAAGGCCGAATCCCCTATTCTCGGATCATGACTCATGTAACTCTTAGTGGATCGCTCATATCTTCAATCTGCCTCGATTCCTTCACTTTAACTCGATAACCGGCTCTAAACTCAAATAAAACGAAAAACAAGCCGCAAATTATATCGGATTAAGGTAAAAATAACATCGCCTAATACGTACTGGCCCTTCAAAACACTATATAATAAACACTTATCATGTACAATCTGCAGGACATCGCTTTTGACGCCGACAAGCAATCGAGAGTTTTTCGCGGCATTCACGGGCGCTATTGCTGGCGAGTCGTTTCATTTCGCTCGCCGCAATGTAGTGCTAACTCTTTTTATTCATATCAGTACTTATGTGTTTTAGATTAATATACATTATTTTGAGGATCCGGGATGTATGAATTTGGTATTTTATCACGAGTAAAATTCATACTAGATTCTACCAATAAGTCTTTTTAAAAATAAATTCTTTTAAAATATGCATATTTTGTAATTTTAAAAACATAACCTTTAACAAAAATTTATTTTAAATTCTTTAACAAAAATTTTAAAAAGGAAATAAATATTAAAATAACCAATACCCCTCTCATCATCTTCCAAAATCTACCGCACCCCCAACCCCAAATTTTAAATAACACGTCTGCATAAGTATATTATTTTAATCATTATTTTAAGCTGCTCGCTTCGGTTGCCAAGGCTGTAAGAATTAAATTGTATTCGAATAGTAATTATATCGGTCATGATAATATAAATTCGAGGGTTGAAATAAAATTCATGCTCGAAGCCAAGGTTAAATCGGTATTAAAGTAAAAACCGCACGCCAACGACTTAATAAATATCCTAAATATCTCCCACCAACCCCCCCAATCCACTATTCATTACATCATCAAACCCACCAACCCCTTTCTCCCTTGCTTGGGTCGAGATCCCCCATAAGAAAAAAAAAAAATTTCTCCTCCATTTTCTTCTTCCTTTGTTTCCACGCGGCCTATAAAAGCCGGCTGACCATTTTCCCTCATCATCCTTATACTTTAAGCGTGATAAAGTTTGTAACATTTTATATTTTTATTAAGTTATGTAAGTTTGACTTTAAGTTGACTTTTGAGACTTTAAAATGGCATACAGTATCTTCTAAGATGATTACGCTACAAGCTATAATAATCAATTAAACGGCTGAACGCCGTTAGTTGACTTTTAGATTGACTATTTCCAAATCACCTTTAAATTGTAAAAGTATATTATTGAACCTTAATATAGTTGTTTTGGAATAGAAGTTGTGATTTTTATGTTGTTGGGAGAGATTACGTTGAAATCTGACGCAGTCACTAAGATTTGGGTTTTTGTGAATAAAGATTGGGCTGAAAAACGCAGAAATTAGTTCGGGGGCTGCTGAAATTTTGTTGCTTTTATTAGTCGTTAAGACGTCAGATTTCCACCCAAAGTTGACATATTTTCCAGAATCTAAAAATCATGTAGTGCTGCTAGAAAACAACTAAACGTGTTAGCGTTGACTTGAAACTTTAAGCTCGAAGAATGTTAACCCAAGTTCCCCCTTAAAATGGAGTTAATACGTAGTAAGTAGTAATCGTGAATTTCTATTTTGGTTAGGCGCTTTATACTCTTTAAAGACACACTGACATCAGCGAGCCGCTAATATCATAAATTAGCGCTGAAGATTATCCTACCAAATAGATTTGTTTCTGCGAAAGCTGTCAATTCCTCAAAGGGATAATCATGAAGACGCTTATCTATATATTTTGCTGGACATCAAGCTTGAGATGACAGTTAATTCCAGAGTTGGGTCAGTGCGTTGGTTTTTGCCAGTATTTTAAATTGAAATATCCATCACCTCGCGACTCCCGCTGTCCGAGATTCGATCTATTCTAACCCTCAAAGTTGTTTCTAATTTTAACTAAGTCGTTACACCCAACCCCCTCCGTTTTTCATCACCGCCCCTTCACATTCTTCTTTCCTCAAACTCCACCACTCATTCACTGCAAGACATCCCAACTGACACGACTCGCTTACGTAGAAATCAGCTTCTCTCTCACATCGACACACCTGCTCCGAATCCCTAGCCGCTTCCTCGCATTCTGTGTCGCTCCTAGCTACAGCCACCATTGGCTCCCAAGCATCATTGCAGAAGCCCTGGCCTCCTGGCAAGACATCCCTAAGGACCTCATGCATTAAGTGACTAAAAGAACGACTAAACGAAGCGATATCATTTTTTTTTTTTTCAAACCCACCACCATGACTGTGCTACTTGGAGATCATCATAGCAAAACAACTTACATTAACTTCTACAAATAAAGTTCCAACCTTTAACGATGCTTACCAATTACTCAATCAATTTGCATATGAACCAAGAAACGCAACAGAGATTCTGATTTCAGAGCTTAATCATCAATTTTTATACACTTCAGGGCTCAAAATCTTCACCTTCAAGCTTAATTAAACTACCAAAAACAATTTTTTTATTAGTTACTACACTAAGGTACTATATCAATAAGTATTTTTCATTATGTATCATGTTTTGTTATTTCAATTTTATTTTATTACCTTTGATTGATGCTTAATTTTATTCCAATTGTGTATATTAGAATTCTGAACTCTAAAAAAGTTTTCTTTCATAGTGCTGAAAAGTAAATTAGCTCTACAGTTTATTTGTTTATGAGAAATTACAACCAGATCTGGTCGAAAGGATTGGAGGCGGAGTCAGGGACGAGGCTGGCGGAGGTCGATGAGGGAAGGAACTTAATATGTGAGGGTGGGTGGGTGGCGGTCGGGGGGGTATTGTTTATTTTCATATTTATATATACTTTAAATTTTTGTTAAAGAATTTAAAATAAATTTTGTTAAAGGTTAAAGTTTTTAAAATACAAATGTTCTATTTTTAAAAAGGGATTTATTTTTAAAAAGGCTAAATAATTATAAAATTACCCAATTTAATTAGATTTAACAGTCAAAATACCAATCAACTCGACGTAATGGGCACCACACTTTAGAATTTCCATGGGATGAATGGAAGAATTGCTACAATCTAATGGTAGAGAAGATACGCAAATGTTGCGCCTCCGCTCTTTGCCCTTAAACTAATTCATGACGAGTGAATAGAATTGTTGGCTTAGCGATATTATTAAAATTGGATAGTCGAAGTGTTCATTAAATAAGATGGCAATATCATGTGCTATGAATTTTAGTTAGTAGTTTTAACTACGTTATGAATATTTCACTAGAAACGAAAAGTTAGTGTAATTTCGAAATTACATTGCTTTCAAAGAAAATATGTAAGTTTCCAATTTTCGTTAGATAATATCATTGTCTTATTAGGAATAAATATTGTAGATATATTTTTGTGAATCATTTTGAAGATCGAAGATATTAATTGGTTGCTTTAAGAGTACTGCCTATCGATGTACTGCCGCCTCAGACACTAATATTTTATTTAATCGGGTGGCCTTCGCTAGTTAACTCTAAATGTCACGCCAAGAATCTGAGGTTACATGTTAATCTAAACGGTTATAACAAGTAGTCATCAGACGCACAATCTATTTAACATCCTATTGTTACTCCATCCCAGCCAAAGACAGTCTCCACTTTTTATAATAGAACTTTCAACTGATCTTAAATATATTTTGTTTGGCCAAGCCAGATAATATTTTATAAAAAAATATCAAATCTTAGTTAGGGACAATAAATTTATTTTTCATCGATATAATTTCATAAAAGATATACAAAAATATCTACCAAGAAGTCAATATATATAACAAAATAAGTATAATTATCAAAGTGACGGAAATAGCATTTGATAAATCAAAACTAAATGTCTTACCAAAAGCAATAATAACTAAACAAATTATAATACAAGTACATGCAATGTTCAATAGAAAATAAATGTGTAACAAAAACAAATGGAATGTTCAATTGAAAAAACAAAACAAAATAAATGGAAGTAGAAAACATAAAACCGGTCAAATCTTGTGATTCCTAACAAAATATGTCTCCATAAAACCGGTCAAATCTTGTGATTCCAACCTCGACTGCTGAAATATGCAATCATAAAAATAATAAGTGTACTTCAATTCATTTAAATATAAAGGAAAGTAAAAGGATGTGTCAAAATATTTTATTATCATACAAAATTTAGTACATTTTCTTGCATTTTTTTATAAACACTATCTTCCAACTTGATCTGCCATTTTCGATTCATGTGTAACAGTAATTGAAATACATAACCCACCTCAGAAAAATTTAAAAATATTAGTGAAAATAAAGATAATGATGAATACATTAATACTATCAGAAAAATAAATAAAATTTTACTAAAATAACATTTATCCAACTATTTGTTGCAAGATGTTAATACATACCTCAAGATCTATACTATTGGTAATAAAACTTCTTCGTTCACAACATTCATAGTGAACATTCCTTGGCACCTTAGGGAATTTTTCATTTTTACCAAAATTTTATCAGATATAGCGACCACCCCTGCGTCACGCCTTGGCGTTGTGATCATCCACAACCTATACAAATTCTAGCCTTCACCAATCGTGATGATAACAACAAAACGACTTATTCGATACTAATAATAATAATACTCTATAAATTCATCGCAACACACATCCCTAAAAAACACATTAATATCGCCAAACATACAACAACCCGAATAATACAACTAAAAAATACAACATGCTTCCATACATCATACAAGTAGTACCACACACACAACCCTCACCGCATAATACAAAAGCTCTATAAACATAACAAGAGGAAAGATACTTGGTGACGACCGTCGGAGTGACTTCCTACGCCACCACCGCCCTCACTTACGATCTTAGTTTGCATCACAACGCAACTCCCGCCAACCTCAACGATCAACTCCTAAAAAAACCTAGGCATACCACGCCCGCCCACAGAAGTGAGTAAGTCGCTGCTTAGCGATTTCAAATACTACCTAATCTGAGATTCAATCACATATAATCATACTTATATATGTTATTATGTACGAATGTTAATAAAGACTATTCAATGAACCACTACTCTCAAATTACCTAACAACCTCTAATTCATCATTACAACAATATCAACATAACATTCCACACACATATATTCATAACCATCAACAATGCATAATCAAATATTCATTCAAATAAAACAACACACACAAGAATGGTTAGGTCCAACAAAATGCCAACATCAAAACCTTCATCCCGCATTATCCTCCACCAATCACACATCCACACAATTTAAGGAAGACAACAACGGAGCACTCTCACTTTAATAGCCTAATTGCCCTCTAATAAGTATAATTACTGATTTGCCCTCCACTTAATCTAACAAGTGAAGTCCACGCGCACCAAATGAGATGGTTTTAGGTCTTCTGGTGTAAAAAATGGGTGGACAGAAGCAAAGAGGAAAAGACGAATAAGCATGCGATTACGAAAAGCACTGAAGGCCGAGGACAAAACCGAATAAAGTGATAGTTCAAGGGGCATCCGACTACTTAGTGTTCATGAAATAATGTAAAATCTTAAAAACTCAAGATAAGTTGTATATACTAAAAGATATCAAATAACTATAAATATTCAAAATTGTTAACAAAAAAAATTAAAAAAAAAATCAATCAATGTTTTATAGTTTAAAATTCTTGACATAATGTTTTAATGAAAATTCGGAGTTTTAAATAAAATATTTACATGAATAGTATTATTTGAAAAAATATTTAAAAGTTAAATCCAAACAATTATTAATAGACAATTGTAATAATCTCACAAGTCTAATGTTTGAGTTGCATACTATATGTATATTAGAGAATTTTTCAGAGTAATAATATAAGTAGACGTCTATCTAGTATAATATATATTCTTAGAAGAATAAATTATAATCTACTCAATGTCAAAATAATATACAACAATATCTTAAATCCTTAGATGACAACATAATTGAAAGAAACTCGTGATAGATCTATAATATAAATATATAATTATATTAAACTTTATATATAATTGTTTTTAATTTAAATATTCAGTTTAGAATAGTAGTTGAAACATTATTTTGCTTCCAATGTTTACTTGAAAGCACAATGGTTTACTAAGAAGTAGTTCAAATTTCTTCTCAAAGCAAAGTTTATCAACGCTAATAAATTCGGATTTGACACCTCGACTTAATAAAAATGGTTTGAAAAGCGTTGTGAATTTCCTAAGTGCTTTGAGAATGCTAAGGTAAGTCCCAAAATAGAAAAATTTCGGTTGCAAACCGAAAAAAAGTGAGATCTTTTTAGTTAAAGTTAAAGTACATAGTTAAATAAAAAATATTTGATTTCTAAATTGAAAAAAGTGAGATTTTTTAATTCAAGTTAGAGTACATAGTTAAGAATTAAATATTTTATTGTAAACTTCATACTTTATGTGATTGTAGAGTTTATCTGATCATAATGTTTTTTTTGTTTAATTTTATTTAACGTGGATTTTCCTATATGTGTTTTTGTTCATTTTATTGATGATTATTGAACTTAGAGCACATACACTGCTACAAATTTTAAGAACAATAGCGTCATTTAAATAACGCTTTTAAAAAGTATTATAAAAGTGAAGTCAAATATAACTCTTACAAGGATAAAAGTCATTAAAAAATGCAGAAGAAAAATTAACTTAAATACCGCTTTTTATAAAAACGTTATGGCTTTTTGCACTATTATAACGTTTTTTTAAAGCGCTATTTGTGTAAACATTACATAAGAGATTGAAAGTTCAAGAATACTCCAGCAAATTTCTACAATAGCCGGACTCCAGTTGTTATCAGAAGTTGTTAAATTCTTATAGCACTCGTTGCCGCCATTCAAGGTAATATATGAAAAGTCCACATGGATCTCGAATCCACATCTTTATTTAAGGTAACCTAGGTTCTCACTCTAGTTCCTAACACTCGCCTCCCTACTTTTCTCATTTTGACTACCACGTTTTTTTCCCTACAATTTTAAGCTTTCTCTTGTTCAAGATTTTCTTTTTTCTCGACATCTTTCTCTTAATAGTTTTTCCCTCATCTTCTTTCATATTCAATCAAGTTTTTTACACCAGGAGAAATAACACTTTTTGAGTCCGTAATAACTGCTACTTAAAAATAAAAAAGTTTTAATTTTTCGGCCTATAATGCGACCCTGGATAAGATAATTAATTTCGACGATAATATTATTTCAGAAATTTTTTTTCGCCGAATTACATTTATAATTTAGTAGTGTTTGCCAGTAAGTTAATTTTATTCAAACGGCTCAAGGAGATTTAGGTACGATAAATGAGAATTAACCGAAACCTAATCAGACTCCGAGGTTTTTTAAAAATATATCAAGTAATGCTTATCTTCCACATCATCACAACACTTCATCATCTTCATTTTTTTCTTGTTTTGGCCGAAATTTATCCCTCCCCTTAAAAAAATTTCATTTTTCCATTTCTCTTCGATCAAGCCGCCAAACTCAAAGACGGTCAGAGAATATCTTTTCTCCCCATCATCATTCTCTCTTCGAAGCATGAAGAAATTTCAAAGCTCTTTTCGAGATATTTTCTGGTTTTGACATAGTTGACTTTAGCTGACTTTTCCATAATTGAATTTATGATAAATCTGCTGGTTATGGGTTCTCGACGATATAAACATTTAATTCAAGGACAGATCGTTATATTTACGGTCGTAGTTGACTTTTTAGGTTTTCGGGTTGACTTTTATGTGGATATTTTATAGCATTTTAAATGCTGGCGTTATACTGGGACCTTATTATAGCCAAGGTTGCTGATGTTTCAATCGGGTGATTTAAAATTGATTAAAGCAACATGCTGAAAAGTGTTAATTCCAATTTGAAGTATAATTGATATTTCGAGTATAGGTTGTTAATTATGACTACGATTACTCATTAAAATGCATTTATAAGTTTACTGTAAATGACAAGTTGATAAAGATGAAATTTTAATGGGATCGGACGGTCATGGCCCAACGTGATTATAATTTGATAGTTTATCCGTCAAAGCTGGGATTGCTGTAGATAGCCCTCCCAAGAGTCAAGCTACGTATCTTCCGTAACGCCCCAGAGCAAGTAATAGGTCTCGATTATACTTCGGTGTTTGGGGCGCTGACGCGAGGCGCTACTCGATTGTCTTTCGGTTTTCATGCAGAGCTACAGGAAAGTACTTCTTATCTCTTCGTTACTTTTACGATTTCTACCATTTGTGATATACATGTTATTGCGGTTATGATTACGAGAATGATATACATGTGTAATCAAGCTGCTATGCTGACAGGTTTCTCGTGTGGGGCGCCAAGACGCCGAGGTAAAGAAATTAACTCCAACTTATATTTCTCAATTCCGTATTCGACTCAAGCACTATTATATTATGTGGCCTTGTCGGGCACTTTGACAGTGTTTGTGGCCTCGCTGGCTTATCGATCGATTTACGATCGCTGGACGCTTTTAGCCGCCAATGTAATAACGTTGGGGAGAGTAGCTTGCTCAGTTACGCACGAAGCTCATATCAAAGCATCGTAGCGACCCCTACGCTGATTACCGTGATTAAAGCGACTCCTTCCCTGTGATACCTGGCCACTATCGCCTTATACTTAGTGTATAAGTCAGCGCCGCTTTATAATACTTAGCGAGTAAAATAAGGCTACGCTTATACTTAATGAGTAGCAAAGCGCTTATACTACAGAGAAGCGCGCGTGCCTTATACCGTGGCGTGAGGTGCGCGCGTTTTATACTAGTGTATAAGAGCGCGTGTTTTGTACTTAGTGTATGAAGTGTTTTGGCCTTATAATGCCAGATAAAGTCATGGGGTGATATCGATTAGTCCATTCTCTAAGTGTAATTATCGAAAGATACGCCAAGATTGGCGCCGGGATATATAACGCGGGTTATGCAGAGATGTGAGGTTCGATTTAATTGTAGTTTACCGTTGTCGAAGTCTCTCGATGTCTTTCTAGAATCAGGTAAGCTCAAACCCCATGATATCTCCTCGGCCATGCATTTATGACTTTCTTTGGGATTACGACAAGCGACCGATTAGATAGTCCTCGATATATGTGTATTTCATTCATGTGTGGCTAATTATATTTCATCGGCCTCGCTCCGTATGGGCGAAGCCACACCCATGTGTTAAGTTTCACTAGTTTCCTGCTGCTTACAAGCACCCTCTTTCGCATTGGGCGGCATTTCATTTCAGGCTGCCGACAAGTGCGCTGAGCCAAGAGGTCGTTTATTTGTTCGGAAAGCGGCTAAAAAGCGAAAGACGAAGTAGATCCTCACAATACCGATTTTGATGCTGTCAACCTGCTTTTGATTGGTTGTATTTCCTTTTGAATCTTTAGCCTTGCCTACGTTGTCATTTTGTATTCGGATACAGATGTATCGCTTTTGTAGCCTTGCCGGCATTACTTTATTTTGGGATATGTCGCAAGGTATATATTTGTGGTCGGGTCGCTTCGAGCATCACCGATGATCGTGAAATTTTTAAAACTGCTTTTGATTTGGGAAACTTAATTGTGATCACATTTTTGGATGAAACGAATCGTATTTTAAACCGAAGTCGCCCATCGGTTTGCACCTCGCCCGATTTTATTTATTCTCACTCAGGCCGAATTGGGCTAAGTCGCGTTACGCCCGAGTATTCCTTCAATTAATATTCTTTGTTTTTTGCTTTCAATTTGTTGGGTGGCATTTAGATCTATAATATTGTTGATAATTAAAAGAAATTAGATCCGAATGATGCTAGGCTTCTTTTCTTTGCTACTGGACAGGCTTCCGCGATGGTAGATTTTGGCGAGGCCCAAGCCAGCGAAGTCACCTCTTTCTCTGCCACATCTGCCTTTAGTTTGTCGTCAGCGCAGGTCTAGAATGCGGTCCTCGCTCTTTCGGTCTCCACGGTAGGCTCTAATTGGTCTTTTGGAAAGCGATCGGGCGGCAGTTTGTTTGTACGGTCACATCTCGACTCCCCCCGGCAAAGGCACTCGGCCCCGCACTCTCGGTTTATTGGATAACTTGGATTCCACGGGTAAGTCGAGGTCTCGACGCTGCCTCCGGTAGCCTGTAGCTACCTAATCTAAGTCTTCCATTCGTAGTCGTACCGACACGATAAAGTTAGAATTTATCAAAGAAGGTTTAGACTAGTATTTATGTGTAAAGAAAGGCATTACCTTCAAATGAATAAATGAAGGGATATTTATGAGAATGTACCTACCGACACGCTACAAAGAACTCCTCGTGGGACAAAAAGGCTTCTCATTAATATCTCATTCCTATCAAGCTCTGACATCGCCCACAGAGAATCTTATATTATCAATTTCCTTTTAATGACCGGAATTGTGCCGCCATTTTTGAAACGGGTGCAAGAATATCCGGTATTAAATAGGTTCATTAAACACTTGATCTCATCACTTTGGCCTCCCAACCCCTGCAAGATAAACCGTGTATCTCCCCCCTATCTTCCTCCTATAAAGGTATCCTTCTGTCTTATTTCTTTTCTTTCATTTTCCCGAAACTGTTCATAATCTCTGCCATTTTTTAGAGCAAAATCAGTCCTACTTTCCTCTATACTCCCTTATCCAAATCGAAGCAAGCACCTACCTAAATGGCAAGTAAAGATTCTCAAGAATCCTCAAGCCCCGCCACCGGAGGCGTAGGCCGAGTGACTCTCACGGGTACGTAAGCCATATCACCACGGTCAATACCTTTTAATGGTTCAATCTCTTTCTCCTCATCCGACCTCGAGTCCCATTCTCGCCTGGGATAGATTCTATTTTTCCCCGATTCTAACGATAAAGGATAACGCCACAGGATTCGGGAATTCAAGTGAGTACGCGGCGGGATTCCTCGAGAGCGATGCAGTGTTTTGCCGCCAACAAAACCCGATCGAGCCAACAATAAAAGCCGCAAAAACGCCTAAAAGTCCTCCTCGATGAACAGAAAAGGCCGAAATGTAGGGCCGAAGAGGAAGCCCAAAAAATCAAAGATATCCCAAAGTCTCGTGAATCGGCGTGGCGGTGGGGCGACCGTAAATGACCTCGGGGAAGTGAATCCCACTGGTGGTTCCGTAAAAGGACCATGAAGAGCGTGGTCAAAGTAAGAGTCACCTCCGACATCTTTGTGATCAATATTCTATTAGTTCAAGCGTGACGAGGTCCTCTCGAGGGCAAAGTACTATTGATGCTCCTTTCGAAATAGTGATTTATCTTAATCTTCTCGAGTTTCTAACTACTGCCGCGGCCGAGTCACTCTGCCAACTCCCTTCTTCTCGCGACGTCGCTCCCTCGTCACCAGTCCCTTTCTCAAAGATTGGCACCGCGACGTATCTCCCAAGCTGTGGGATGCCTATTCATGCTTCTGGGGCTGTACCTACCAACCTGCCAAGATCTTCAATGTCGCCCACCGCGGGTCCTCTGGCCCTATTTTCACATACGACCGGGGGTGAAGAACATGTCAGATTCTAAGAAAGCCGGGAAAGCGAGCCCACGAGGTGGCATCGGTATTTCTTTCTTGTAACGATCTCTCCGCTGGGATGCTCCCCACCGCTTGTATGGGATTATACCATCCTCGAGTGCCCGGTGAATTTGGGGTCTCGTGAAATGCAGTTCCTAAGCCGGTGGATGGATTTTCTAATTCGCCTCGAAGACTTCGCGATCTCTATTACAGGCCAAAAGCTGGTTTCACAGCAAAAGGACCCGGCAACAAAGTTCCCCATTACCACTCTAGGTTCGATTGCTAATCCTTATTAAATACTTGTTTCTTTTTTATCGATCCCTTACACCCACTGACCGACAATCTTTCCCCTCGATGCAACAAATTACCCTCTTCAAAGCGAGAGCCTACCCTTAATGTTGAATACAACCATAGTCTCTGGGCCTCCCTAATTAAGCAGTTAGGCAGTGATCAACAGCTCCTCTCTTACCGTCCCCTTATCATCAAAGTGGCGAACAAGAATCCACCTCGTCCAGAGGCTCTCAAAGTATATGAAGTAAATGCAGGCCCCGGCGCAGGCCAATAAGAGCCTCGATTCTTCTTCGGTCCAAATAAGATACGGTAAATTGGGAAACCCAATCAAGAAAAAGTGGCCCTCTAATCCTGTCGCCTCACCCGATCCACATCGGGGTTTCATGCCTATCGGCTCGAGGGTGGCATGCGAGCGGCCACCCATACTATGACACTCTCACGCGCTTCCCCGGGGTAAGCGGCTGTGATGATTCGCCTCGCCGCTCACTCTTTGGTCACAGATATTAAGAATCGTATGTCGATAATGAAGTACTGGGGCTTACGAATCGTTCAATCCCCCACACGCTTCTCCACCAACAATTTGCTCATTATTAATTGCGGTATGTATTTTATTCATTTAACACGCACTTTACATTTTTTCGGGACGTTGATTGATAATTCTCCCCATCCTTTCAGTGCCTACAAGCCATGTCCCTCCAACGGCCGAGGCCCGCGAGGTTAACACGAGGAGTTCGAACGGGAGAAGTCTTTCATTGGAGAATCCATAAGGAGAATCCGACAGCAGTAGTGACTCCGCCTCGGTGCGTGCAGAACGGTAACGCCATAAAAGCAGATGCCATTCTTCGTCGCCAAGAGAAAGCTTAGTCTTCCCATCATACAAATTTCCTCGGGCGAGTTTTAAGTCGAAAAAGGACGCCTCAAAGCAGAGTTCTCAAAAAAGGCCACCCTCAACTTTGAGAAGACCAAGGCCGAGCTGTGAGACATGTCCCTACCTGAGGCTTGTTCCTCAGCCTAAAAGAGGCCATAAGCTCCCACCCTCTTACTGTAGAATTTGGCCGCCTCACCATTAAAGACTTCAAGTGGGAGCATCGAGTATTAACTATTGAATCGGGCTCTTAGGGATTTTTGTCAAAAAGTGTCTCCTCGAACTCGCTGCATATCCTCCCATTTCCAAGAATATGTTTCCGGTTGGGGACGACTATTTAGTAGACCTTACGATCCCCTCATTTATTTACGACGGTGACAAGTGGCCACGGGATGAGAAAGACAAATGTGCCTTTGTAAGTGGACGTAAGATGAGAATATTAGTTGAATAGTTTCCCTTTTTGTAGTAATTTTGTATGTGACCCCGCACTTTTGTAACATTTAATGACATCGGGCCTGGTCTCGAACTAAATAGCGCCTATTACTTCAGATATCTTTTGTTTAGTAATGGGAATGCACTTATCTCGACTTTCAATCCTCGATTTTCCAATAAATTTAAATTTTCACCAATGTTTCATCAATCTTATCATATCATCATTTCTTTTAATTATCCTCTCATATATATTATGCTCCTTGCTTTGTGAAGAGTTGACTGAATTTTTAGTAAGTCCTCGCAATAGTAGTCACTAGTTTATTCATTTATCCCAACCATCTCAATGATTTAGTCGAATGTATGATTTTGAACTACTTCACCGATTTTCCCAAAAAAACCCCATTTATGGGATTTCCTTGGTTAATTGAAGGGATACGATTGAAAAGCACGCCTGGGCCTCAATGCCCGAGTTTAGCTTTCTTCTAAAATGACTCGTCACTTGTAACCACTTCCTCGGTTCGAGCGAGAGGAAATATTTAACTATTTAATTAATCTTAAACGACAAGGTCATTTTTATAAAATCTTCCCTCATCCAAATGTAGGGCAACATTGAAATTATTTGATTAATCTTAAATAACAAGGCCATTTTTATAAAGCATCTTCCTCATCTCAAGTAGTAGTGGGGAAATAGTTGAAACTATTTGATTAATCTTAAATGTCAAGTTCATTTTTATAAGATCTTCCTCGTTTGAAGCGAGAGGAAATAGTTGAAACTATTTGATGAATC
This sequence comes from Lithospermum erythrorhizon, assembly GCA_019722365.1. Lineage (NCBI taxonomy): Eukaryota > Viridiplantae > Streptophyta > Magnoliopsida > Boraginales > Boraginaceae > Lithospermum > Lithospermum erythrorhizon. The sequence continues at coordinate 83,531 of JADFUC010000825.1, forward strand.
TTAAATGACAAGGTCATTTTTATAAGATCTTCCTCGCCCCGAAGTCGTAGGGAAATAGTCGAAACTTTATCAACTGGAATCTACGCGTCATTTTTATAAGATCTTCTCCGCTCCGAAGTCGAGGAAATAGTCAAACTATTTGATTAGTCTTAAATGACAAGGTCATTTTTATAAGATCTTCCTCGTCTGAAACGCGGAAAAATAGTTGAAACTATTAATCTTAAATGTCAATGTCATTTTTGTAAGATCTTCCTCGTCTGAAGCGAGGGGAAATAGTTGAAACTTTAATTAATCTGAATGATATTACAAAAATTGAGATCTCTTCGGATGTCGGGGATTATCCCTAGATATTACAAAAGAGGTCCCTAGACAAAATACCTCTTGAGGTAAATTCCATGCCAGGTGTGATCGAGAGGCCTTCCTGAGAGTTCCTCGAGTTCATAGGTTCCCTCGGGTCCTACGACTACCTTAATCCCAAGTAGCGTCCTTCCCATAGATTGGAAGCTTGGTTACGCATTCTCGGGGCCGACTCTTGCCCGTAATACCCCACTACTGTGCCCCTTTCTGCTGAATTGCCACCCCTAACCCCTTCTGACACAAAATCGGGAAATCGACGCTATGCTCACGATCCGAATCGGCCGAGATTCTCGAACTCATCGACCTCGGTCAAGATTTTCTCCCTAAGGTACTGGCCATTTTTGCCATCCCTAGCCACCGCCTTATATTAGCGTGACACACCTCAACAGTAACACGACCTCGATCCATATACCAAACCGAAAATGGGTTTCGCCTGCTTGAAAGTTAGGCGTCGTTTCGTAGGACCATAAAACCCCGTTTCAATTTTTATACCTGGTCAAGGCAAACTGCTGAGGAGACTTTTCCTTAATTCCCATAAATATGGTTCGGCTCCATGACCTCCACCCGCCCATTATATTGGGATAACACACACGTAAGTGGTGCTCGGGATTCCTAATCGAGTACACATTTCCTTAATAACCCCTCAATTCCGACCTCCCAAGGCTCCGCTGCTCCGGAGACTGGGCATCCGGGAACCCCGTATCGAGTAATAATGTTTTTCCATCTAAACTCCCCCACAGCCTTCTACCGTGAAGCTGTCCTTAAGAGGCCTCCGACCCACTTACCAAAATAAACTACATCGACAACAACATCTTTATACTTGACTGGTGGCTTCAGAAACTGGCCCACGAGATCTATGCTCACATAGCGAAAGGTGGCCGACACACAACGTGGGGACATTTCTGCTACTTCGATGTCAAGGAGCCGGCCGCATTTTTGACATACATCACAGCTTACATTTCCATTGCATCTTCAGCGATAGGCATTAGCATTCCCCGCTCAAGCGACTTTAAGGCTAAAGACGCCCGCCTACATGACATTCATTACATGTCCCTGTACCGCACAAGTGTCCCATCTTTTGCCGGCCTTCAAAGACGAAAAAGAGGAGCTGCCAAGTAGATCATATAAATCATCATTCTATCATTCTAACTTGTAACTTCGACCGGACATTTTCCTCGGCTTTCTATCTTATCCCTCCTAGTTTCATTTGACACGCACGAGCTATCGGGCTCTTAGTCCGGCACTCCAATCGGTAGGATCCAAGACGCCATTTCAGGACTGGTACGTGTTCGAGCGGTAGACGTATTCAAACCCCTTTGTCAAGGCCAACGGCTGGGTACGATATTTGGGCGAACAGCCTCACTCTTAACTCCACGCCTCCCCTTTAATCTATTATTCGACATTAGTTTTGAATCACCTCAACCAACAAATGCTGAATCTCGAGCGCTTGGTGCTATCTGGAGTCCTGCGGACTACTTGGGACTTCATATTCAGTTTCATTGTTGGTAGCTTTAAAAAGAGAACCGGCAGGTTCAATACCCGCCTTCGGTCCTCTTATACCCCCGCCTCGACTCCCCTTCTCATTGCTCGACCATCTACATGTAATTTCCATCCGATCTCCTCACTTTTCCCTTGCCGAGCCTCGGGATTTCATCTCTGGGATCCCAACTACCTTGGCACAAACTAAATCGGCAAAGACTGAATAACCGACTTCAAACTCACCACTTACCAATAGCCCAAGTTTTCGGGTCAACTCCTGGGCCGGTGGTCGATCCTCTTTAACGGGTCAATGGGCCATTACCTGACGGAAGTTCAAAATAGGCTTTAAGCTTTCTTTGCTTGATGTCAATAGCAAACACAATTTGTCGACAAGTGGTACGACTCCTCCGCCTACGGTGACGGACGCCATTGGCTAGTAAATAGGTCTCCTCGAACACCTCTTCTTCCCCGATTGGCAGACACCGGCCACCGCCCCTCGAAACGTTGGTATAATTGCGCCGACTCCCCCGACTAGCAACTTGGGATCCTAGATAATCCTTCAAATCTTCTAAGTGATCTTTCACATTCTCAAGGCCCCAAAGCAGCCTGGGAGGCTCGACTTTCCCGAAAAATGGCAGATTGCCGCCTAATTTTGAGAGATTTAATTCCGCTCAATGCCGCCGTGACAACCCAAGTAGCTTTGACCTCTTTGTAAAGAGGCGGGAGGTTTCATGCTCGTGATTGCCTCGATTTTGTCAAGATTAGGCTCAATTCCTCGTCGGCTTATCATGAAACAGGAATTTTTCGTAAGTAACACCATAAGAACACTTTCGGGTTTATCCGCGCGTGATTTATTTAATACTTTTACATGTTTCTTCCAAATTCTTCACAAATGATCCCCCCCTTACCTCGACTTTTTACAAGCATGTCATCGACATATTAAGAATCTAGTATGAATTTATTCGTGATAAACACCAATTCATACATCCCGATCCTCAAATTAATGTATATTAATCTAAACACAAAATATAAATGTATGAATACGAGAATCCTTACATTGCAACGGAAGCGAATCGAACCCAAATCCTCACAATCAACCTCGCTTGAAAGCCCTTCAAAATCCTTCCAAAAAGCCTTGTTCAACACCGAACGATGTCCTCTTAGATTGCACAATAACAAGCAGTGAAACGAACCCGAGTACTTGAACTCACAGAAGCTCAAGATGAAATGAAATTTTCCGTGAATAGCCTTTCACAAACGCCCCAAGTCACCGACTGCTCACCAAGAGAGTTAAAGTAGGGACCAATATTCCCCCCCACTCCGCTCACGTGCTCTCCATGTAAATCGATAAACCGCAAACTTCCATCTCAACTCACCCCAATACCCATAGGTTCGCCAAATATGGATTCCAAATCTTTGATAAATTCTAGCCGCTTGAATCGATATTCGCCTCGTAAAATTTCGTGGATCTCTCAATGCTAAACGACAAACATCTTACTTTGTAACTCAAGCTCCATGTAAGCACTCATCGTGAATCCTCAGGGTCGATTTGCATCGCTAGATTCGTTCCACAACAACTGGATTTGGTTCTGCTGCGAGTCACCGCAATGCATACATGTTGCGAACCCGTACTACTATCTCCGTGCACACTACTAGCAGCATCAGGTTGATTAATACTTACACCGACTGGAGGAACATTAGCGGGTCTCCCTCGTTTAGCACCGACTCTATGAATCTCCCTACGAGGTGGCATCCTCAACAATCTACAAAAGAAAAGAAGAACAATTCAACTCAAACTGAATAGACTCCCTCAAATGGATCTTAACCAACTACGACTCATAAAACATAAACCTAGGCACATAACCACACATAACTCCATACGTAAATCATAAAACCCAGGGCTCGATACCAAAATTGTAATCTTAACCGCCCCAGTCGGCCGCCTCGGTAAGCCGATCATCATCAACCTCGAACACCGTAGTCACTGTCGATTTCGGATGACAACCTAAAAAGACTTCAATTCATAATAATCATAATAATATACTTCAATCCATCGGGGTGAACTAGTAATACAATGCTAAAATACATCATCCAAACATATCATCATACCTCAAAACCTGAATAATACAACCAAAATACTCCAAAAACAATTAATCTCATAAGTCTCTAATTTATATCAACCTCCAAACGTATATACATATACATAATGTGATCAAAATACACAACAACTCCGACAAAATGCTACAAAATGTGAGATCGAAGAAGCATCAAGTATGATATCCTAGCCACCCCGAACTCGTATTCCAAGATGACCGCCTGCTCTCGCCTGGGCCAAAAGACGACGCCTCACGAACTTCTCCTTAACTACAATACTGGGAGTCCCCCAATAATCGGGGCGGAAATTTAAAGCTCAATGAATATTATTTATATAACGAAACAATTTACTAGTCACACATATATGCATGTAAACATATGGGCCTCAACAATTAATATAATCCATCTCTCAAATAATCAATAATCCCTCGATAGTCTAATCATACTGCATAATCCAAATCTATCAAACTATCACACATACAAATCAATAACACCCAAGATAGCACTCAACAACAATAATCCCCATTCGGCCCCTATTGTAGTCTACAATCTCACCCCTATCAGGAAAATAACGCCATTCGCTCCCCTATACACCAAGCAAACGAATAATTCAATAAAATACAATCCTCCCGCTACCTCTACACCAAAGAGACTAGAAATACACCATACCGCAGAGGGACCTCAACTAACCGAATAGAGTCCAACAACAAATCACATCAACAATCCTCATATCATCATATCCCACAACTCAAATATCATAACTGATCATATCACCATACTCAATATCGCAAGTCTCAATATCGCATACATTACTTATAAAACTATACAACTTACATACACATAATATATATGACAAGTTACGTCACGCGGATATAAATACCACCTCACGCTAAGCCGAATATTAACAACTTTACTACCCGAGCTATTACTCTCTCGAGCATCTCGCACCTAAAGAATATAATAATAACAATTACTTTTATTGTAGTAACTTTAACTAACAACAATTACTAATCTTGTGAGCTACTCTTTAGCTTAAGCAAGTTCATCCCATTTTACGATATACTACTATACCCCTTTTTACCTTTTTGTATGTATCCAATTATATTAGTTATATCAAGAATCTAAATTAAATACTACTATCCAACTTCTATTACATACTCACCAGACTAACATATGATAATATCATTTAGTCTAATGATCTTATAAACAATTCTTTTGACTACTTACTTCAACAAGAATGGATTTGATAACTTTGTAGTTCTATAATCAACCTACTTATAAGTGTCCATTAAATATAACTCCTAAATATCATTAGTGAATGAACTTAACTAATTAAAGTAATCCCTCGACATAATTAAACTAGTTATATAACTCTTAAATTAATATAGTTATACCTTTTCTTCTTAAAAACTTGTTAGAACTTCGGGGAGCATTTATTATGAGTAAATAATCACCAAACGGTAGAAGAATTTGGAGAGAAACGTGAGGGAGTATTATTTCGCCTAAATTCCATGGTAAGAAAGGCGTTTTACAGGATAAGAATAAAAATTTTCTTTTTATTACTCAGGGTAACTTATTCCCTCGGCAAATCAAAGCCAGTTACACGAGGATTCTGAGGCAATGCAGCGTGATTTGTTTTCTTAATTCTATAAAAGCATTTAGCATTTATTTAGCATATCCCTATTTAGTTCAAATTTATTTAAAGAAAAGAATATTCAATTATTACTTTTAAAAAACTCCATTTATTTCAAATTTTCCTCCAATAACTGTGAATATCGGGATTAACTCCACTTAATCTAACAAAGTTGAAGTCCACGAGCACCAAACGAGATAGGTTTAGGTATTCGTATGAAAATCGGGCGCCAAACTCGGCAGCTGGGAGCGAAGCACAAGCATGCATCTCACGGCAGGTGCTAATCGATAGCTCGCTTAATCTAACTCGAAAATAAAAGTCGATACAGAGCATCTCTGCATCAGTCAAAATAAAATAAAAAGCCATAACGTTGAATACGTAGTACAAATTTCAGATGAACGATTAGCTTAATAATCAGAGTACGGAAATTCAACTTATTTTAATGGTAGAAATGACGCAAGTAAAATTATCGATTTAAAATAAATTTAAATTTCCTTAAATTTGTGTATCATTAAACATGTCTATTAAGCAAGACGACACATGCATCGAAATGCATCAATTCCTACGCCATAAAAAGACATGTATCAAAATATTAAAAATAGTTGGTATAATGAATGCCTTATTTTTTTTGAAATTATATATTAAAATAAATACTGTTATATCATCGACGAATACGCATGAAGACAATACGTAAATGGTGTAATCGGTAATATAAATTTGTGCAACTGTGCAAGTAGCAGATTAATTTGTACATGAACTGAGGTTCGACACGTGGAGAAACGTCTTTCACTTTTTATTTTATTTGTGAATTGGCCATATTAAAAAATACTATGATATTTTTGAAGCTAACACGAAAAAGCAGGAACAAGTGATATGGCGATTGTTTCAGTGTCCATAAGGGGTTTAGCTTTCTCGTCTCACTCTCAGGTCCCATTCCACTTTAACTTGTTAATTCAATCAACCATTCAATTAATCAATTTATTCACTGTTTTGTGTTTGATTTTGGTTTACAGTTTCCAGCTACTTCAAGTATTTCATCATCAATTAGGCAAATTAAGCTTCGTAATCGCCCTAATTTATATGCTCGAGATATTTCCTCTACTCGTTTTCAAGGTACATCACTTTCTCCTTTACTTGTACTCCCTCCGTCCCTAAATGATTGTCGAGTTTCGTTTTTAATCGTCAAAATTCTACTAACTTTGTAAATTTTTCACTTCACTTCTAACATTGACAAATTTCTTCCTTTGGAGTTTATTTTTCCGGAAATTTAGTTCGAGCATTCGGAATGAGCATGAAAGAAAAGAAAATTGATATAGGATATCGACACTTACATTAATAATAGAAGTTATTTATTCAAGCAATTGTCGTGATCAATCTCTGCATAAATGAGACTTTAGCAACTGAGCAAGGTGAAATGGTATGTCGAGAATGTGAGGAATCTAATGTAGTGATTGCTTAAAAATAAAGCCACATATACTATCAATCGATATTCAACCATAAGAATTGAATAAAATTACATTTGATCTGATACTCGAACTAAATGTAAAAAACCGTTCTGGAAAAATAAACTTCGGAAGGAAAGAAATTTCCCCTTTGGGAAATGTGCATCAAAATTATCATTTTAATACTGCCTCTATCCCATGAAGATTGTTCATTTTTATTTTTAATGGTCAAAATTACAAATTTTGAAGCCTTATTTGACACACATAACTTTGATTGTAATCAAAATTATCATGTTAATGGTTACGTTAAAAATGCTAGCATTTGATATATTTTCACCTAATACTATACATCATAAAATTGCTTTAGTTCGAAATTGAATAGTCAACCATCTAATTTCAAAACGGGACAAAAAGATGTTGTGATGGAGGGAGTAATTCGAATTACTTTAATAGTTTTGTTATTCATTGTCTTATGACGTTCATCTTTGTAACTTAATATGCTTAGTTAAATCTCATATGGTTGCCTTTTTAAGAAATGATATAGAAGTTATACACTTCCCTTGTGATTGAAGTTTGAATTTATATTTAAAGTTATCTTATCAATGAACTCTCTACAATGATCAATACTAGCTGGGACTTATTGACAGACTTATGAATGAAGAGTTTAGGCTTTAAACAGGGAATTGTGAAAATGGAGTGTAAATTTGTGGAAGGACCAGTTAAATTAAATAATACTAATGGACTTGTTATCAGTGGAAAAATGAATTTGTTATTGATTTGACTCTTGCATTTGCGAACAACAGAAAATCTGTGTAATAGTCATGCGAGTAAGTTTTGTCGAAAATTCAATTGATAAGTATACAATGAATGATGATTAACAAGCACACCTATTGCATTTGTATCATTTTCCTAGGAGGAGAGCTTCTTAGGAAATTTTAATTAGACCTTGAATTTTCAAAACAAATGGTAAGAAAACAAAATCCATAATTCCATGAACTTAGTATCACATTTTAAACTTCTAAATACATGTGGAGTTATGTTCCATTCCATTGTAAAGCCCTAATTCATTTGCTTTCGTATTACTAATGACCTGCAACATTTACATGTCTTAAAGGTTAATACCACAAAAAGTTTGAATAGCCCATATGATGATTTGGAGACAAGGATAAATGTACATTATATGCTACCTTGGATAAACTCCAAAGCTATGTTACATTGCACATGGCATATAACATTTGGAATCGTCATACTTGCAAGGATTTTCATGCGGCATGCAGATCATAAACCCAAAGCTATTTGGCATAGCTTTGGGTTTATACAAGATCCATCATTTTAGTTAATTGATATGGATTTGACGTTTGCAGATAATTTGGAGAACCTGCCCAAACTTGTGGAAGACGTTATTCAGACCTCTATAAGTACTGGTCCTCGTGGAGCCCTAAGGCTTGTTCAAGGAATTCAAGCAGTTATTGGTGTAGGTGGAGAATGGGTAGCTGATATTTCAAGGGTAGGAGAAATCCCATTCATTATCAATATATAGAAGAAACAAAAATAGAACATCATATTACCCTCTTCTTTTTCTCAGGTCTTTTTGTTATCATATTAAAAAACTATAGTTTGATACAGAAACAATAAAATCTAATTCCTATATATGTAGTTTAATCTAACAATTGTCCAATTACGAACCAGAATGTATTTCCTGTTCTTTACATGAATTATCATGCTTCTGCTGTCACACTGATAATGAAATGTTAGGGATGGGACAGAATAGTTCTACATCAGCCATGTCTCGGACTAAAATACTCCTATGTTGAAGCCACCCTGTTGCAAGTAACTTGTAAGCTCTTCAAAAGAAACTTCACCAGCCACTTTCTTTAACTTAGCAGAATGTGTCATGTCTTGCTTAGTCATTTATGTCTTTGTTTCTCATCATCAATTTCTCTAGTAGTCAAGGTTAGTGATGTTATCCAGACTGGTCGAGCGGGTGACGGGTAACTTGATCGGATAAACACTTTGTCGAGTTGGGTAATTACCCGGTTGTTTCGGGTATCAAGCAATTTTTGTTACTCGAGTCCGACCCGGATGTCAGTCGAGCAGGGAACTATCCACGTGAAATTGGAATTTTCAGTAAAGGCCTAAAGGGCATTTCCAGTAAAGGACATCTGTAGCAAGGAACCATCCACTTGAAATTGGAAATTTTACCTTCCATGTCCCTTAATCTTTTGATTTGTCCCCTCAGGCCCACACATAATTTTTTGTACTTATTCTGATTAGTCTATGCCTCTATGGATAACATTACCCTCGCTGCAACAATGAATTTAAATTTACTACCACTTGTTGATTTATGTTAGACGGCAAACACTGGCCCCGGAATTCCAAGTCAGCTGCAGCTTGGGTTATTGTCACCTCTTTATCTGAGAAAACTGTTTGAACGCACAGCAACCTTATATCAAAGAGCCTTTAATTTACAATGGTGAACACCTATTGCAACAATTGCTATTTCTATGAATGTTGTTATATGCCTTTCACAATATCTATATATTTGCATTAACTATTTTATCAAAACTAGCTCTTGGTAAGCTATTTCATATAACTTGTAGTTAATCAGTTGATTGTTAATACTGAATCATATTTCAATATTTCATTTATTTGATAGCGCTTATGCTATGTTCTCTTCACTGCTTGCAGTTCATAGCATCCGCACCAACTTTGTTTCCACCTGAATATGTAAAAGAATTTCAGAACTGCTTTGACAGAGCTCCTGTGGTTCCATTTAGTGAGATCCAAGAGATTATGCGTCAAGAATTAGGAAAACCAATCGATACTCTATTTGAATTTGTTGATCCTACACCAATTGCTTCTGCTTCTATTGCACAGGTCTGTGAGTGTCTGTACATATGCAGTTTTGTGCATTATACCAGTAAGTTGCACTTATGAAGAAATTCTTATATAACTACAACTCTATAATTCCAGGTGCATGGTGCAAGAGTTAAAGGGTCCCAAGAAGACGTAGTCATAAAGGTTCTCAAACCAGGAATAGAGGACATCTTAGTTGCAGATCTAAACTTTGTTTATATTGCTGCACGCATATTGGAGTTTATCAGTCCTGATCTAAGCCGCACATCTTTGGTATGTTATATTCAATATTGATTCTAAGCAATGAAAAACTTGTTTCAGAAAGAGTGAATTACCTTCAACCAGTGTTCCTAGCTGACGGAACCATTATTATTTTCGTTTTTTTATATAGATGGTGCATATATTGACTTTATAAATTTCTGAGGAGACATGCTGCTCCAGGAACACTTATTGCAATTTTGATCCTTAAAGTCTCAAGTCTCCATAAGCCTGTTGTAAAGTGTGTCCCTTCTTCCTTTAGAACTTTAATGGACAATTATGATCGATCTCTTGATGCTTCTCATCCCTCCAATTTCTGAACTTATGAGGTGATTATGTCAAATGGCTATTCTGTATTTGAAGAGAATAGAGAACGATATTCATGAAACAAAATTTTGTATTAATCTGGAACAAATTTGCTCAATGAGGTTCGACATAACGATAATAGGAGTTAGGGCGGCTTTCTTTATATAGACAAACCAGGAAAGAATTCCTATTACAACATGAAAATTATATCATAATATAATTGGAAAACTAGACATGAGAAAAAACAATTTGTCTAAAACTGCTCCTACTGAATACTAGACGGAGTCCACAATGTCCTTGGATGTATTCCAACTCAGAGTTAGTTTAACATGAGGATCGTTTGAAGTATACTACATCGGACATGTTCAGTTTCCTTTCCCTAGTAACCCCCACCCTTCTTTCCTGTTACTCACATAGTTTCTTGTTTGCTTGTATTTTTTGAGTTCTTTCAATAGGTTGCTATTGTGAAAGACATAAGGGAGTCCATGCTTGAAGAAGTTGACTTCAATAAAGAGGCTTCCAATGTTGAGTCCTTTAGGAGATACCTAGAAGTTATGGGGCTTACCAGGCAGGCTACAGCTCCCAAAGTGTATCATGAATACAGTACCAAGCGAATTCTGACAATGGAAAGGCTTTATGGAGTCCCTATTACTGATTTGGACTCAATAAATTCACTTGTTCCAAATCCAGAGACAAGTCTTATAACTGCATTAAATGTTTGGTATGATTTTGTTTTACTTTATGGAAATATGTGGTGAAATGTTGATGTTTGATGACTATTACTTTTTACTTGTGCAGGTTTGGTAGTTTGCTTGCTTGTGAAACCTTCCATGCAGATGTACATGCAGGCAATTTGTGGCAACTTCGTGATGGGCGAATTGGTTTTCTTGATTTTGGTATGAACTTAAAAATTTACATGTGGTTCCTGCTCGGCCTCCTTATGTTTCGACCAATAATTGCCCCGTGATGGATATACTACCTCCATCCCTAAAAGATTGTCACATTTACCATGGTCAAAGATTAACAAACTTTACGACCTTTAATTCTAAGCATCCAAACTTTTATTCGAATCAAAATTATCGTTTAATAAGAAAGATTAAAATACTACATATCGATATATTTTTTAAACGAATATATAACACATTAAAAGTTATTTGAGTTCAAAATTGAAAAAAGTCCACTCATTAAAATCAAAATGCGACAATGTTTTAGGGACGTAGGAGTATATCAAAGAATACCGCATCGCTTTGTACCTTCGACCCATTGATTGAAAATGTAACATAATGATGTTTCTAAACAGGAATAGTTGGACGTATTTCTCCCAAAACATGGGCTGCCATGGAGCAATTTCTGGAATCATTAGCGACAGAAGAGTACGAGCCAATGGCATCTGCTTTAGTTGAAATGGGAGCAACAAACAGAAATGTTGACACCAAGGCCTTTGCTAGAGATTTGGAAAAGATATTCTCTTCTATTCAGGTCAGTCTAACTCTGTGAACTGTCTTAATTTCTTTTGACAAGTATTGTACTGCTTATGGGCTTCTGCACTACCTACGCTCACGCCTATCGGTACAGGAGATACCAGACTTCACTCTGGCCCATTCTAGACGCCTCCTGCTATCACAACAGCGCTATTGCACTATGAGTATTAGCCCCCACCCCCTGCTACCCTCCAGGCGAGCTTCTTCGCAGTATCGGGGACTTGCTGACGTATTAGGTTTTTTGCAGAAAATGAGTGGTATTTATGACTTCTACTGTGGGCTGCATCATCTCATATCCTACTTGTATGCCCATGAAGTGCGGAAACACCTTTTATTTTGTTTTAATTTCCTTTAAGAAATCTTGACTGTAAAAACCCGGAGAATGATTCTTAGAGACCATTTTGTTCTATAGGTTTATAAATTTCATATACTATCGGTTTCTACTTATGCTGCTATCAAATTCTATAAAGATTACGCTTATATAATTACACACCGTTGATCATCTATAACTACCATATTTGATCTGACGGCTCATATAAAACAGGCATTTAAGGCATTTCACGTTTTTTTCATTAATTCAACACACATCGCATTTAATGTTTGCTGCAGCTCACACGCTTCTACTAATTAAAGCCGAAGTGACAACTATACTCTTTTATACAACTATTACTAAATTATGTGTTTAAATGGGACTAATACTATTGTATGATACTATGATATATGGCACCCTTGGAGCTTACAATGTGATAATGGTGGATACTTAAGATTTGGGTCACTGCATATGAGGATTGTAGATTGGTTTTGCAACCTCTTCTTAAATTCTGTGCGTCTTCTCTTGACATTGCAGGATCTGGATACAGAAATCATAGTTGCAGCTGCTAGAGAAGCAAATACAAATGCCACTGCTGTCTCTGCAAATGTAGTTTTTGATGAGAGACAAATGAATGCATTGTTTTTGGATGTGGTAAGTTGGTGATTCTCTTGGGTCTACTTCCACTCATTCTCTTTTGATGACTTGGTAGCTCAGAATAACTTGTCTTGAAGACTTGAACTGTACTTTTTTGTTTGTCCTGGTGTTGTATGACTTTTCTGATCTCACTTGTTGGGAGTTTTAGGGTCAAAACTACCGCTATTAGATCTAAATAGTCTATACTCTTGTTTAATCAAACGGACCTTAAATCTGCTAATTTACTAAAGACGTTAGAATTCCAGCTCATGATAATTGGTGAATTTTCGGTGTGCTTATAATTGATGATGTAGTTGTAGTAATTTTAGCTGAGGCCTGCACCTGCCTTGTTTTCATGCTTTGAACTAACTGTCTGCTGTCAAAAAGTAGAAGTATGGTATTTGATGACATGGTTGTTAGTCCTGACTGATGATTGTTCTTTTTGGATATCCAATTATATCTGCTCTTATGTGAACCTTTTATGCATTCACAGATTCGAGTTAGCGAATCCTATGGGCTGAGATTTCCTAGGGAGTTTGCTCTTCTTATGAAACAGCTACTTTATTTCGATCGTTACACCCGGTTGTTGGCTCCAAATATGAACATGCTTCGGGATCAGAGGGTCACCATAGTGTCAAACCGACGAAACAGAAGAATTTACAGTTGAGGATGATCATCATAAGCAGCACTGCACTTCTAGTAAATACCTTGTCTTGTAGCTTCTATTCCTTGTAAATAATATAGAATACCACACCATGTTACAATTATCGTACTGAATATGGGGGGTAAAAGATGATAAACAATTAACCGATATTGAATATGTAATTAGACGATATTGTATATTGTCAAACTCTTGCAATAATTGTATGGATGTTTATCATGGAATTTGTGGGTCTAGCAATGAAAGAGATTTAATTTTGGCATGGCTTTTTTGGTAGGTAATTCATATAGTGATGATAATTTTTCAACCACTCGGTATTTATAATTGATTCTTTTGAGCAAAATTTTGTAGATACCTATATAGAACACACACACCAGATTTGGACCAAAACATTGCATACACAATGTTGAGCTCCATTCACATTCCCACCAGCCATGCATCCTCTGATCAGGTTCTAGGCATTTCCAAATAACAAACTTGGTAAAATTCTAATTAGAACTGTCATGATCCTTCATGACACAACTTGCACCTTAATCGCCCACGGATGAAATTAACAATACACAATCACTTTTCCATAATATGTTCGGATCATTGTCCCCTTCTTGTGGATTTCCGGATGATCGATATGTGGCTTATTAATGATACGTTAATCGCTGTTGTCAAGAAATCCTGGTCGGTTCCAGTGTTTGGAGACCCACTTTTTGTGCTTACAACCAAATTAAGATCCCTCAAGAATTGCCTCAAAAAATGGAATCGGGAGGTATTTGGTAACGTTTTCTCTATGGTGGAAAGTGCGGAGGAGAAGGCGATGATTTGTGAGGGTAATTTTGAAACCTCTGCCCTACAGGCCGATAAGTGGTAATTTGTGAAAAGTTTCAGAAATGATCACTACGTTATTTGGCTAAGGAGGAGGATTATTGGCAACAAAAGTGGTATTCGGGCTGGCTAAAGAAGCGACGCATCAACTCGCTTTCTACTACTCCCCGGGTTAAGCAACATCGCTGTAAAAGTCAAATTGCCGGCACTCTTATTGATGGGATTGGGTCACCTATGAGTTGAAGGTTTATTCTGCATGAACACTTTCACCGGCTCGTATCAATATTGCCTCCTGGCCAAGACTATCGATCAGAGTTCCGGCCCATTGCCACGGCGAGGATACGTTTTTTTGCTTCGCCTCCACGACGGAGGAACTTGGGTGAGGGTTTTTCGATGGACGTTATCAAGGTTGCTTAGTCCTCGATGGTTTTAACAGGTCTTCTTTCTAGACTTTTGGGATTTGCTCTCTCTGAGGATGTCTATATAAGGTCGCTTACACTTCTTCTCTCCCAAGTGGGCCGAAGTTACCTCGGGTTTCACCTCTAGCGTCATAAATCCTCGATTCCTAAATGAAGCGCTGTAACCTAGATTAATTACCGGCCTCTATCGCTTATGTAACTTCACAAATAAGATTATAACCAAGTTAATGAATTCCAGACTCTCCACTCTTCTTCCCAAGATTATTTCTAATATCGCATCTGGTTTGTCAAGTATGTGCTCATTCGTAATATTCTTTTTGCCTGTGGAGTCGTTCACCACAATTATAAAGTGTCGGGGGTAATGCGGCTTCAAGCTCGGGAGGCGACAAAGGCATTTGATATGTTATCTGACTTTCTTCGTTAATTCTTCAGAATTCTAAGTTCATGGATGCGTGGATTGAGCAAGATCACGCGTGTGTGGGTAATCTGTTCTCGATTACGAACGGCGAGTCGACGGGTATTTCAAGTCCACTCAGAGGTTCGCCGTGCGACCCGCTTCCTTTCTCTTTATTTATTGCCAATAAGTATCTTCTCGTAAGTTTCATAAGCCATGTGTCGCTAACTCGAATTTGTTATAATCCTCGTTGCGCTTCCGGTTCCGTGTTTGGCCTTTTAGCGATCGCTTGTTGTTCAGAATAATAAAGTCTTCTTCTCACGAGATCGCTGGGTTCTTAGACCATTATCAACTGCCGCGTGTCAATCGCCAAAAGAGTTCGTATTGTTTCGATAAGCTCTCTCAGGATCGTGCCAACGCGCGTCAAGGCGACGGTTTACGGCGAATTTTTTACCTTTATCCATCCGGCATCAGGATCTTCAAAGGTAAAAAGCGTTGCTTTTTGCTCGACTCCCTTCGATAAAATTCGAATACTTGCCACTTCGCAAAAGATAACGATCTTCCTTTGGGCGGTCAAATCACTTCATTCAATGGTTCTTTCTACCTTCCCCCTATTTCTTACAAGCGAAGATGCCTTCTAATGTCAGAGAAAATGGAAATTATGTTAACAAATTTATTTCAGCGATGTCACACGGGTGTCGCTGGGTCGAGACGCCGTTTCTTTGGAAAGGCGGGGGCTGAATTTTCGATCTTTGGAGGACATCTCGGATGCTTGCATGTTTAAGTCGTGGTTTAGATTGCGGGCTGGTAACACCTTGTGGAGCAAATATATGCTTGATAAATACTGTAGAAATGCTCACCCGCTTCACGCCAGGGTCCACCCCGCTCACTCTCGTATTTGGAAACGGTCAGGCTATTCAGAGTCAGGAGCATTTACATCGCATCTCGCCGGGCTTGTACTCTCTCAAGGACTCTGGCTTCCGGCCGGGTCCTATCAACTCGCGAGTTCGCCAAGATCAAGGGATAAAGATTGGCCGATGGGCTTAGAATTTAGATCGTGGTTGGCCTTTCTCACGATCGGTGTATGAGATCCTCCTACCCAGATTGTTTTTGATATTGATGATATTCTCATGTAGTTTCTCTCTAATAATGCACATTTCGCTTTCAAGAATGCTTTTGATAAGATCCGGTTTTACCGAAATCGCTCTATTTATTTCTCGCTATCCTGCCTTCTATTCTTAAGAAGAGAGTTTTTCCTTGGTCTCTGGAGAATTCGAAGAACTGCTTCCTATCGATACTCTTTCCATGTGCAGATCCACCCGCCTCCAAATGTCAAGGTTGTCGAGTATCGAAGCCCCACCCATGTCTTCCCTTACCAATCCAATTGTTATTCTGTGTCCGATCATTATGCCGATGTTTGGATTACTTTAGCGATTTTCACCACCCATCGTGTTTTCAAGGCTTGGAGCTTCATTTATAAATTGAGAAGTGGTCATATCCGGCTTGGCCATCTCTTCGTGTTAATTTTTTTGGTCGCATGGGTGACTCAGACAAGGCTAAACATGCAAAGAATTCAGACAGCCTACGGGATCAGTCGTTTATTAATCATTGTCTTTCTATTATTGTCCATTCTAGTACGCCGCATTATAAACATTGGAAGTGGGACTCGAGAGGGTCGCCTTGCTCACGCGCATCCTTTCAAACCGCTACCGAGGAAGCCGAATGGTCGACGCGGATCAAACATCCCAGGTCACTTTAAACCTAATATTGATGGTGCTTTTATGATTCTTGGGGCCTCGAGGTATCATTCGGGACGTCAGGTGTATTGCATATTGTGTTTCGTTGGCCGCTACCTCTCCTTCTTTGACGCCGAGCTTCTCACGTTATCATATTGGAGAAGCGTTACATCGAGGTTTCACCTGACTTATGAAAACCCATTCCTTACTCTTTCCGCATAAGGCAAAGTAAGTACACACATCAAGTTTCTAGATAATATAAATGTCCAGTTATTTCTTTTTTCCAAAGTTAGCAGGCCTGAGTCGTCCATGTTTGGCATGAACAAACCAAAGGGCCGATTGGGTGACTGTGCTGCACTGGCCAACAACGATCCTTCTCCCCGGGCGCCCGTATTTAGGTGGACGGAAAGCTGCACGCTTATGCAATCTCGAGCGTATGGGTGTTCCCCATGCCGCGGTTGACTTCGGTATGTCAGTTCTAGATGTTTTGTTTGCGTCGAAGATTTCGTCACCCAGACATGTACAAGTATTGCTTTTTGTATTCTTTTCGCTTTTATTTTATGGATCGCTATGTACTTAGCATCGTTGCTTAACTTTTTGGCTTATGTTTGATCGACAGCCCCTACTTTTTTAGATACATTTAAGGTTTTATTTTGTTTCATGGTTTAACCCAAAACGATGTATTGACAATTATTTTTATTTTATTAGCACGAAAAGCCCCAAAGTGGTTTAAACTAAAAAAAATTCACTTTTTTTCATATGTAACGATCGCCTCTGTGTCGGCCGCCTGAAAGCTGTGCTCGGCAACATTTAACATCGAAGTCACCATACAACGTGGACCAAAAAGAATTTTGGCGAAAATACAACGACTATACTCTGGGGAGCCAAGACTCCAAGACAATAACAAATAGTACAATTTTATAATTTCATCAATCGCATAAATCTTATACAACACGCTTAAATACAAACTTGACACAACACAAGTGCACACCCTAAGATTGTTGAGAGATATCCTAGCCACCCAAATCCCGAATCATAATTTACTTGACTCATCACACAAATGATGCTTCAATGCCGACTTTTTCCCCAACAATAAACAACACTCGTGGAGTATCCCTGTAATAGAAGTAGCGGAAGCCAGGAAGCTCGTGAATACTCATATAACAAGTCATATTCAATAACAGATATATAAACATGTAACATCGCATATTCATGATAATTACTTTCATTATATTTTTTTCATACTATTCATATCACTAGTCAGCTTCCATATGATCCTCATAATTTAATATCTCCAAATAATTTAATACAATCAACTTACAAAATAATTCAATAATATTAGATAACACTATAATATCAAATAGCTCAATATAATATACTATCACCTACAAAATCAAGAACTCCCAATATATCACATAAGCAACAATAACTCTATACTGCGCTTCCCTCTATTTAGCTCCGCCTCTAAGAGAAGAAAGCTAACGCCACTGTCAGTTTACTCCAAAGAACGAGGACAAATAATGTAATAATCACTCACTATCAGCTTCTACTCCAAAGAAACGGATAAAACTCAATCATCTCAACATCCGAACTAACCGCTGATTTGAATACCGGACTATGTATCGTTGATTCTAACAAATACCGGACACGTTTGCCGATTCATGTATCAATCTGGTGATCCTATGAGACCGCTGATTCTAGAGAATACCGACATATCACATCATGCTTACAACTCAAATCATATCCACTTTCATGATATTGTCATATCATAACATCATGCTAATACATAACCATCTCAATATCACTAAATATCATCGCAACCTCATAAATTTCTCAATACATCTATCTTATCATTATCATCAATATGTTACCATTCTTTTTTATATATTACTATCAATCATGACTTCAAAGTACAATCGACTCATCAACATATTCCTGATACATATGCTATTATTTCAAGATACTATCATCAAGTAATTGATCAAGTCATCATACTCCTATCAAAACATATCAATATCTCATGCTACAACCATAAGATTATACAATACACATATGGACAATATCTAATTTATATAATCCATCTTATGATACTGTTAATATCACTTTATTATTAACTTTTCATATCATAACATCTCACAACTCAATATCATATCAACTTTCATAATCCTACCACATTCTATCATCATGTTATCTTCGCATAACATCATAAATCTCAACATCCTATAGTCACATCAATATCACAACAATTCATTTTCAGTATTTTCATCTCATCCTTTAATGTTATCCACCAAATGATTTATTCATTTCTATTCATTATATTCATAATCATAAACACATATAATCTCATTTAACAGTTATTTTATAACATTAACTCTTTACCCATATATAGTCATATCATAATATCTCAAATCTATATATAATATCCTTAATATCTCATATGTCGATAAATAACATAGTTTCAATACAACCAATTAGTTCAATCAACCCATTCTCATACTTATACACGTGTACCATTATATCACACTAATATAATCAAGACCACATTTTACTAAATCCCATCACAATAAATGACTTTCCATATATCCACCTCATTAATTATCATATCAACATACTCGAAATATTTTTAATAGTTAACCACTTTCAACAATCCAAAATATAGAGTACACATTCATAATATATGAAAGATTATAAACGCAAGGAGAAGATTCACCTCTAGTCAAGCCAAATATCAACAAATTTAATACTTCAATCACCTATTCGATATCAACACTTTTACTTCTTGAAACTTGAAAAAAACTTTAAGGTTATGATTTAAGAGGAGAATCACATCAAAACAAAGAAAAAATTATAGGAAAGTGGTGGGAGTTCACGGCTGCTATATAGTGGCGAGAATTTTTTGTGTGTCTTTCTTTAGTTTATGCTATTTATAGAAATGAAGTTGCTTTGTCTCAAGTAGTCTATGCTAAGCACGGCGGGTTCGGTACAGTTATATGCCTAATGTTAAGCAAAGACGTAGGTATTTCATTTCTTAGCTGTGAGGAAAGATTTAGTAATATTTAACTATACACTTGGTTTAGTTCGAGTTTGTTTTAAGTAGAGCAATACTCAATTATTAGTTGAATCATAAAAATTCGAGTTATTTCAAACTAATATGATTTAAATATACGTAATACACCCAAAAATTTAATATTACCATCGAACAACACCACCGATCAAATAAAATAATATGAATAATATGCAATTGGGACGGGTTATTTCAATCCACACTCCTTATAAAATTTTGTCCTCGAAATTTACTCACAACTTGATTGTCTTATTGTCGCAACTCACCTTTTAATACGCTCTTGTTATCTAATATCACAACATCTTATCACCCAAATAAATACTTACATTATAGTAATTATCTTCATAGTTCACATAATATCTTATAAACACATTAACTTTGCCTCATAGCACCAAAGATTACTATTCATCGATAACATCTCTATGCCTATATTTCATTATTCATTATCGTATCATTTCTACATATTCAAGTAAGTCGATCAACCCATATATCTATGCTGATTCACGACCTATTATAAACTGTCAATAATATATCTAGTTTCTAATCTAATGCTCTCATGTTACATTTAACAATATTCGGACAAAAGATCAACCGAAAAATTGCTTTCAGAAGAACATATGAACTTTAAGCTCATCTATTAGGATATATCAGATGATATATATTATGTCAGAGTATACCCTAGGCTTCACAGAAGAGAGCCCACAGGCCATCTGTAATCAGATATAACTTTCAGGTTCCCCGATTAATATGGGGCAGAGTTAATAACATTCTACAGATATTGTGAGCAAAAGGCTAGGGCTTAATTTTTTTCATACTAATTTTCTCTCTTCTCTCACATAATTTGCCTAACACCATTGTCAATTGTTTTTTGTTCTCTTTGTTTTCATACCCAATCATCAATCACCATCCTCACAATCATTGTTTGTGCGTTGGCTCCGACTAATTTCTCACAATCACCATCATCATAATCATTGTTTTGTGTGTTTGCTTCCATCATCATTAGTCGGCAGCACCATTACACTATTCTTACTCAATTCCGTCACTATATAAAATAAGTAAATAAACAACATTCTCTTCCATCACTCGACCACCCCTCATCATGTCCTCCCGGTAGCACAATCCGAAGCAGTGGCTTCCGGGTAAGGGCGCTACGCCTCCAACCAAATTGATGTCTCGTCTCAGATATTCTTGCTCAAACGATAATCCGACAGTTTTATTAGTACCGTCAGATTTACCTGGGTCACAACTACGACGAGCTGGTCCAAGTCTCTGCTTATCTCTTATATCACCTACCAGTTTTGGGTTTATTATGAACTATTCCCAAACCTACCTGACGCAATAATTGTTGATCAAGTACGCACAAAGGCGTTAGTTTAATGGGATCAATACCATTGATCCCTCTCTCGAAAGACTTTCCATTATGGCAGCTAAGCTCGCCTGTGGATCGCTCTACTTAAACGATTTGATTTGGGTAACGGACTCGAAGCGAACAACTCACAACATTATCGCACGTAAGCGCCTCCTAACAATGTCTACTGGCCGAATACCGAGCCGCAACCTGCGATCTAGCCGCTCAACATAACCCCCTCGTTCACTTGTCTCTATGGTTTCAGGTGCATTTAGTTTCCGAGCGAAGCATTTTTAAACGGGTAGATGATGACGTTCTGTCATTTCCTTCGTGATGCTTCGTCAAAGAGTTATCAAGCACTTTCATGTTTCTACCGACCAACTGGCCGATCTCTTTATCAAAGCACTCGAAAAACGCCAGCTTGATTTTCTTTTTCTTTCACAAGTTAGACATTATGATCCTCATTGTAATAACCCGTTACGAAAAAAAAAAAAAAAAATTAAATTTGCTCTGCCGGCAAGGGACCCGAATAGTATAATTTTTTTCATGATGATATTATTTCGTAAAAATTTGAACCGAATTTCATTTATAATTTTAAGAATTGCTTGCCACGGAAGAATTTTTATCTGGACCTGTCATGGCATTTAACATTTATAAATGGAGAATTAACCCAAACCGAACGAGACTCGATTTTTTTTATAAATATTCAAGAAGCTTATCCTCCACATCATAAAACCAAGTCATCATCTTCATCTGCTCCATTTGCCGAGAATACTTCCTTCCGTGAACATTTTTTCCATTTCTCTTTCCACCGCCGCCAAACTCAAAATCGGGTTGTAGTCATTGTTTCCCATCATTCTCTTCGAGTTAAGGTAAGAAATTTCAAGTCTTTCGAGATATTTCGGGTTTCGACATAGTTGACTTTGGCCGACTTTTTCCATAATCAATTTTACGATAAATCTTAGTTGGTTGCGTTCTCAGGACGTATATAAATGTTGAATTCGTGATTTGTAGGTCGCTTGAGGATGTTACGGCCGGGTTGACTTTTTAGGTTTTCGGTTGACTTTTCGGGTTGATATTTTTTCTAAAACTTTAAAATGTATGTGAGGTTATATCGGGACCTTATTATAGTTGTTATGATGTTAAATTGACGATTTAAAATTTATTAAAGGCCAAGCATATTGAAAAATAAAATTCCAAGTCAGCTATAATCGACATTTCGGAAAGATGTATCGTTAATTACGACTACGACACTGTGAATTTAATTTATGCTTGGATTCAGAATGGTAAAGTGATAAGATGGAATTTAGCGGGGATCGATTGGGTCAAGGTCCATGATTATAAATCGATAGCTTATCCGTCAAGCTTAGACTATTAGAAATAGCCTCTAAGCACCTACATGATCCCTCTAGAACGCCCAGATAAGAATAGTTTTGATCATACTTTCGATATTTTCAGGCGCTGATCAGGTAAGCGGCGCTACCTTGATTGTCTTTCAGGCGGTTTGGCCTTATACTCGGGTATAAGAGCTGCATGAAGTCTTTGATCACTTCTTGCCGGTGGGCGCATCGTCGACGTGGCCCCATACTCACGGCATAGCTGCCTACCTATACTTCCGGCATAAAGAGCTTCGCCATATTGGACGGCCGATCCATTCAGTAGATCGATCAGTATACGCCAAGATTGTATTAGTATACTCATGGCATACGAGATGTATGATGACTGATTTATAATGATGTTTCAGTCTCGATTTCATCGTATGATCGCGCTTTTATCGAGACTCCCCATTATATCTTAACACGTTACGCCTCGAGACCTTCAAACCTTATCAGATGACCCGACAGATACTCCTGATATACGATATTATCTCATACTGACTATTAAAATTCCTCGACTATCTCGCCCGCATTGTTTCACCCTCAAGTTTTACTAAGCAAAGCACACCCCTTTCGCTTACTAAGATTTTTATTCACAGTCGATTGTGTGGCTGCCGAGCCAAGAGGTCAGTTGAGCCTGTTCAGTGGCTAAAGCAAAGACGGCCATTTATGATCCTCACGCTTCCCATTACGTGTCACAACCGCTTTTCATTGTCAGATTTCTTTTGAAACCTTAGCCTCATTTAGCTATTTTGTATTCGTGATACAAGACGTATCATTCGGGTTGTAGATTTCGCTTTACATTACTTTATTTCGATATGTATATATTTATGGGTTTCATTGCTTTGATATCACCGACGGATTATAAATTTTAAAACTGCTTTTGATTTGGGAAACTTAATTTGATCACATTTTTTGGACATTTAACCGACCGCTGCTTTTAAATCGAAGTCGTCCATCGGTTTATGACTCATGTTCGGATTTTAACGACTCTCACCTGCAATACGACTTGTATGTCGCTACACTCATGCTCCAACTCGAGTGGACAGATTGTGATATATCATTTATTATATACATACAGAAGATAAATCTGCCAAGGTAGCAGAACCCATTGGGCTCATCTATAATCATAACTTCTCATGCTCCCCTGATTAATACGCTAAGGAGAGAGTAACACAATATTCTACACTATCACTATACTCACAGACTGACCATTTTTATTCACATGATTATAAACAAACCTGTAAGGAGTTAGTGGTGAGAGTTCCTTATTGTTTACAAATCTGCTCCTCATGGTGATATTGAAATTTCTCTTGTTTGCAGAATACAAATGTTCATCTTATCTGCTGATCCATGTAATACCCCATTCCATCATCAGATTCATCCTCAGATCTTGCAAATAACACTTGTCGTGGTGATTCATACCCCATGAGCCAGTGAAGTGGAGGACCTGAAGTAGCAGGCAGTTGCTCAATTTCCGTAGAAGGTTTCACTAATGTGGATGTTGAGGATGATGGTCCAGCAGCTTCAATTTTGCAACTTGAACTCTCGTTCACGTCTTGGTAAATCTCCATAACAGTTTTCATCTTCCTGTCATTCATGGCCTGGAAAGTATGATTAGATGTTTGCTCTCCATTAGACAAGTTCTTCAGTATAGAGAGAGATGAGGGTACAGAAGGCCCTGATTCAGTGGAACCATTTCTAGAGAAAGATGGTTCAAAATCATCAGAAAATGAAAGAGGGCCGGCATCCTGAGGGGTTTTAGCATGAGATGTTGATGCCACGCTTCTTTTGTCAGAAATATTACTATAATCGTCCATATCACTGGGAAGAGGCGCTTGAATCTTGATAACATATGGAACTAAATGTGAATCCTTCTGCAATGAGAATTTCAAGATCATGTTGCAGGAATCGCATCTAAGCTGATGGCATCTTCTTTTAAAAAGAAGGAAGTCGGCAGGAAGTTGCAGCAATTCCAAACAGTGGTAACAACTAATAATAGGAGCACCACCAGAGACAGGCCGGAGATGTCTTTTCATGACTTGATGTTTCTCCCTCAAATATAATATATTCGTTTCATGGTCATGCTTTTGATTATCAGTCTGCATCTCATGGGAAAACTCGGAGCTTGTATAATGCTGTGGACTAGGGGAATACGAAGGATAAATATTGTCATAGTCATGCCTGGGTGGGGCTGCGTTCTGACAATGAATGCAGTGCGAAGATAGCTTTGGCGAGAAATGCCAATCTTGGTGAAAACAATGGGAACACCTGCAATCAATATGGTTTCTGCACAGTGCCTCAGCTGAAAACCCCAGTCTTGAGCTCCTAGGCCAATTAGCCTGCCCTACACCTTGAGGGTGACTGCTGTGATGTCCAGAATATTTAATATCCACATATGAATTCCTCCCTGTTTCTGGATCATCATAGTATCTACCAGTACGTATCTCTTCTCCGACATCTCGAAAAGGCAATCTTTCACCTGACACTTGTTTTGACATGTGTGTCCGGTTGATCTTATCTTCCAGTTCATATACCATCCTTAACAATTCCATTTTTTCTGGATCAGAACCTAACATTGTATCACGTTGGGGGAACTCCCCATTGGGCAAAAAAACATTGTGTGAATTTGCAGGGCTTCCATTTCCGTGGAAAAGTTGAGAACTCATTGGCATAAACGAGCTCCTGGATATCGGCTCAATGTTGGTTGCTATCATTGAAGTTCTATTGGGACGGCTGTGTTTTCCATCTTCAGGCGATTCATGAAGCCTCCAATCTCGTTCTGAAACAGAATAAGTGTTAGGTTTTTTGAACTTCGATAACAAATTAAATTGCTCATTATGCATCTGCAGCTCGCCATTCTGTTTATTCTTGACCCTGAATCCATCCTTTTGGCGAGATCTATTGGTAGTCTCAGTGCCTGCACCCTTGAACTTTCTGCTATATAGATGTGAGACTCTGGCAGATAACCCTTCAGCTCCATCATACTGTGATTCACTTTCATCACCAGAATAATATCTTTTTGTGGGTGATTTACCCATTGAACCAATTGGAACTCTTGGATTGATGGGTAAAGGATTCAACATTTCTTCAGAGCTTATTCGATGAAAATTTGGACCTACTTCATGAGAATCCTCCAGATACATATTATCTGGAGAGAGTGGTGCAATAGTATGTTTTAGGTGGATAGGTAAAGTATCCAACATTTCATCAGAGCTTATACGATGAAAACTTGGACCAACTTCCTGAGACTCCTTAAAATATATGTCATCTGGCGAGTGTGGTGCAGTTGGAACTCTTGGATTGATTGGTAAAGTATCCAACATTTCTTCAGAGCTTATACGATGAAAACTTGGACCAACTTCATCAGAATCCTCCAGATATATATCATCTGAAGAGAGTGGTGCAATTGGAACTATTGGATTGCTCGGTAAAGTATCCAACCTTTCTTCAGAGCTTATATGATGAAAACTTGGACCGACTTCAAGAGAATCCTCCAGATATATATCATCTGAAGAGAGTGGTGCAATTGGAACTATTGGATTGCTCGGTAAAAAATCCAACGTTTCCTCAGAGCTTATACGATGAAAACTTGGACCGACTTCATGAGAATCCTCCAAATATATATCATCTGAAGAGAGTGGTGCAATTGGAACTATTGGATTGCTCGGTAAAGTATCCAACATTTCTTCAGAGCTTATACGATGAAAACTCGGACCTACTTCATGAGATTCCATAAGATATATAGCATCTGGCGAGAGTGGTGCAACTGGAACTCTTGGATTGATTGGTAAAGTATCAAACTTTTCTTCAGAGCTTATACGATGAGAACTTGGAGCGACTTCATGAGATTCCTTCTGACATGCATCATCTGGCGAGAGTGGTGCAAGCACAATGCTTCTACTCAATGGGAATTGAACAGCAGTAATTTCTTCACCTTTCTGTGGACCTAAACGCTTTACTAAATATCTCCTACCGTTCTCATCAGCAACACTATATTCCTCTGCTACCAATAATGATACCTCAACCTTGTGGAAATCTTTCATAGATGAGGAAGTTTCCTTTTCAGTTTCTCCCTTTTGAGAGTATTCTTGAATTTGATCTGGAAAGGCATTTTCCTTCATCCTATCTTTGTTTCTTGAAGAATAATTCCTTTCATACACTTTTCGATGTTCTGTATCTTCTGCAGATAGTTCATTCTCCTCATCCGATTTCAGAGGTTCATTCACTGAGAAATGAGTTGCAGGCTCATCAAAACTTTGTGATTCATTAGAATGACTCCCTTGTTCAGACAATTCACCATGGGAATCCTCCATATCGTTTGTGTATTTTCCAATTTCATTTTCAGTGTTTTGCTGCTTTTCTGTCCCAACCAATTTCAGACATTCACTCTCTGAAGAACTAGTTTCAGGGTCATCTAAGCTTTGTGGTTCACCATAACATCTCTCTTCTTTTGCCAAAGCACCATGGGAACCCTCAGTTTCATTTGTATATTCTCCAACATTTTGCTGCTCTTTTTCCACATCCATCAGATTTTTGCCCACTGAGAAATGACTTACGTGCTGATCTGAGCTTTTTGGTTCACCAGTACGTTCACCGTGTACTGCTGCTTCATTTGTCTCTGGAGACGACTTTTCATCCTGAAGATAAGTTGGCTTGGTTAACTGAGAATGCTCATCTGAGAAATTTGAATCAACAGGTTTCTCTGAATTGTGGCTCCCACTTGAGAATTGCTCCCCCCTTGCATCACTTCCTGGTGAAGGCTTTATAGAGGGATGATCGCCTTCTGGACTTGAACTGCTTGAAACAGAATTAGGTTCATGTTTCTGTATAGGGTCGGTTTCTTGAGGCCTTAGAACACTTCCCTTGATTTCACTTTTATGTTTCTTAGCTGAATGCAGGAAACAAAGTTGTAAGAGTGCAGTTCTGAAAAGAAACAAAAATCACATGCTCTGATATGTTGAGTAATAAGCATATTGTTACCTTGAAGAATGGCACCACACCCTCCACACGTGTACACAGGAATATTTGGCAACTCAGGTAGGATCTTTCGGCATTTAGGACATCTAACAAGTCGAATTCCAGTACTCATTTGATTAGCAGCATGCACAAATATATTCTCCAAATAAAGAAAGTGCTCAAACTGCAAAAACCTGGTAAATTCCATGCAGATTTATGTTAGTGAACTTCCTCCTAAAAGACATAAAAATTACCAGAATCATTAACTAATTATTTTCATATAAATGATTTTACTTCCACTATTCTATTATGAATCAAAGTGCAACTTGATATACCAAAACATCAGTTTTGACTTTGTTTGACAGATCAATATATAGTATATCATTGTGAGTTGCACATGGAGAATAAGTTAGAAGCAACCAAAATTCTGAGCTCATTAGAGAACTTATATCTTCTGAGTTCAGTTTAGTTGAATTCTCATGAACCATGATATAGAGAAACATTTGAGTAGAAACAAAGAAATGCTCGGTATCTAGGAGGAAGAGACTAGTCTGATGAGCAAAAAATAAATTACTCGGTACTGCATAACAAGTGAACTATCTATAGAGTTCATTTTCATGCATCTACCATTCAAAAGTTAACATCTATGATGTCTAAGAACATGTTTCCAGAACCCTTAAGCTTACAAATGGTATAGCAATTAGATAATCACAAATGAATTCCATCATTTTCCTAATTGTTAAATTTGATGGTCATAAATATCACGAAGAAATGAATTACATGATTAATATAACTAATGCAAGCCTAATATCTACCAATTTCATCTCCAAAAATGGGGGGTGGTGGTAGAGGGGATTCATCTAATGGAAAAGAATGGACCAAATTACAAAGGTGAAATAGTAAAAGAATTAACATCAAAACCAACCAAACCCTTCAGGATAGCTATGTACCTTAATCAATCATAAACAAATTTAGAACTTCATGAAAAACACATGAATAATCTATGTAGCTTCATTGAACACACATTGAAGCAGTCAATAAACACCCCAAAGCCAGCCAAATTTATGGTCAAGAAAGTGAGATAAATACAGCAATTTCTTTGTTTAAGGAACGGAATTGTACAGTAGAATGGTGAATAATTGAAAGAACAAAGTGGACAGATCATGCGTTCATTTAAAGCATGCTAGCTAACTGTCAACTAAAAAGAAACAAGGACCACAAAAATAAATTCCATCAAATTCAATCCAGATGAAATTAAAACATATAAATATAACGTATTTTCTTCCAGCAGATTCCTTAAAATTCATGCCTGTTTCATAAAACAACTAAATCGGAAAACGTCTCTGCTAGCATGTAAGTCTGTGCAGAATCTAACCCCTTGACCCTGCTTAGGGGTTTATTTATAGTCACTTTAGAATTATCAAGTGTTGAAATATGTGTGATTGAATGAAATATTCTAAAATACATGTGATCGAATGATGAGTGTTTTGAAGATGGATAGAATGGACCATTAGCCCTTGTATTATTGTTTTGTAAGTAATCCTGATCAAAGATGGTTGCATGAAGTAATGGGCTATTTGATTACCAAAGTGTAATACATACAAAAACTTATGCTTCTGTGACAATGATTATGAGACAAAGAGACAAAATGAAATAATGGGGTAGACCAACCTGACAAGAAAAAGGGTTGCTGAATAATTATGTAATAAATCTCCTTCTTCTTCTCTTTAACTACTCCAAATTTTTTTCATTACCACCTTCTTGTTTTCTTCTTCTTCTTCTGGATATATGGAGAGAGCTAGATCTTCTTTCACATTAGGCTCGTTAGAA
This sequence comes from Lithospermum erythrorhizon, assembly GCA_019722365.1. Lineage (NCBI taxonomy): Eukaryota > Viridiplantae > Streptophyta > Magnoliopsida > Boraginales > Boraginaceae > Lithospermum > Lithospermum erythrorhizon. The sequence continues at coordinate 112,986 of JADFUC010000825.1, forward strand.
GTCAATTGTTTAGTATGTCATGTTGGAAAACGAAAGAAGAATGAGGAAAAATAATCATGTAAATTCTAGTCAATATATCTGTTTACTTCTCTCTCTAACAAATACAGGCTGTGAAGTGAGAGAGAGAGAGGGAGGGGAGGAAAAAGTCAGCGTGGAAATCATTAATACTCATTTGGTACTAAATCTTATGATAATAAATTAATTTTATTACCATCCTAAAAAGTTGAAATCATCTTAGTTATTCATGCCCTTATACAAAGTATAAAATACTTATTTTTCTTAACGTTACATTCCTAACGAATAGTATAAAATATACTCATCTTTTTTGACATTTGGCGTATTGATGTGAAACTTTAAATTATTCTTTATTATATGTTCAAAAATTATAAGAATTAGAAAATAATATATAGAAATTATTTTCAAGATGAATCTAATGATATAAATTTTTATATTTATTAGAATAATGATATTAGTAATTAATGATGAGCCAATTTGCTTTTAGTATCTATGATGTCAAATAAAAAAATGAAGAAGAGAGTATATAGTTAATTGTTTTCAAAAGAAGTATTTTATAATAATATTTTATTGTGATTAATTTTAATATAACAAAAAATTATTTATGATTAATGATTCATTTCAAAAATAAAAAATAAACAATAAAAATATATACTTGAGGCGAATCTGACAAATGGGTTGATACCAGTTGTTATCTATTGTAGTCGAATAGTGGTTTTTGGAGTAAAAATATTATTTTATTTGCCTCCTATTTGTAATTATAGTAATTGAGAAAGTTATATTCCCTAATTGGAGTAAAAAGCTCAAGTATTTTATTTGCCTCTATTTGTAATTATAATTAATTGAGAAGAGTTATTTCCTAAACGAGATCCAATGCGCTTCCAGCAGTATAAGTGCTAATAACACCAAGTTCCATGACAATTGACATTTGATATATGGGTAGCCCATAAAAATAATCGCAAAAGAATCATGAAAAAAATAACAATGTTTCAATTGAAGAGAAGCAACACGACGAAGACACAAATGTCCCAATTGAATATATGTGCACATATCAACCATTCATGTTTTGTGCACATATATCATCCATAATGGCTTGAAGACAATAGTTGCACTGTGCAAAAAGTCTTGGGGAGGCAATTGTTGATCGATTAGAGATATGTGCACATATCCACAACTAAAAATTATGCATATATCCGTTGTTGAAGATATGTGCACATATCCGACTTTTAAGATTTTCATAGTAAGTATGAATGGTACTTTATTCACAAATTTTTTCGTTGCATGTAGTCTTTACTGATTATATTTTTCGGTGCATCTGAAAACACCTAGAACCCCTCTTGGATAGAAGTCTAACTTATCCACCAAAATGAACTACATTTGACTAGATCCTTAGTGATAGAACTAAAAGATGCGTAAGACAACCTCGCTTGGTACTATCGTAACTCATAAAACTCTCTTGTCATTACAAGCAGGATGGCGAGAAAGTGCATTCATGCATAATATCAAAGTAAATATCTCAGGAATGCAGCAAAAAAGCAATCAAGGAGACACCCAGCGCTGAAGAAATAAAGCTAGAGTATATATGATAATCTAAAGGGGATGAGCCTCTTAAATAACTTCTCGAGAAAGAAGCGGGCCTGATTCACTGCGGATCCACCGGATGTAACGACAGCTACTCGAGTCGTAAGCCTCAGTTAGAGTCATTATCAACTGTATACGAGTCACCATACGATGGTTGGCCTTAAAATAACTTTTAATTTGAAAATCAGGAATTAGAACTGTAGTTTGATAAAATGAAATAAGTTCGAAGAGAAACAGACATTTTTCATACGGGTTTGCTTATGGTGGCATCATCTAAACAAATCAAAAAAGCGCCAACTCATAGTAATTCCCAAAACCGAACACTCATAATAAATTTAATACATTTTCGGCGCCAACACAAATTACGAAATTGAGTACACCAAGGAAAAATGAGTGAGAATAAAAAGATGGCTGGCGATGATCTAGTGAAGCATTATCGCCCGTATGATAACTTACGCATCCGAATGGGAATACACCTGAGAGATAAAAACATAGCGATAGAAATATACGTATATATATATAAAGGCAAAATAACTAGGTATTCATAGAGTCCGCAACGGTAGTAACCATCATACGCGTTTTACACATTTTAAAGGACTCAACTTACGTTATTCTACCTGATATACCCAGAGATAGCATGTCATATAATCAAGCGAGAAAAACACATAAGTTCCTCAATACAACAGTTATAACACAATAACAGTATAACAGAACACAGAAAAACAAGACCATGACATTATCGACCTTTCGATCCGGTGACATCCGCTGATGTCGACCTGATGCAAGACAATGCACCTGATAGCGTGGCATTTATAGCAATATACCGTTTGCCTTTTTCCGGCGGGCTCACCCACGTAACATAACATAATATCATATCATATCCTTTTCCCGGCAGGCTCAGCCCGCTCACCCATAGAACATCATATCATATCCTTTTCAGCGAAATTTCGCCTTGATCGCCCCATATAATATCACGAAACGCACCCCATATGCACAACGACCTCTACGTAGGCACCAACATGCCCACATCCTAACATGGTGTGACCACTCTCTATATGAAGCGAACATGACGACAACTAACATCACACTAACATACCAACCGTAAAGCACAACCCTTGCGACTCGGCCAGCATCCACGGCAATGCTTAGCGGCTTTAGATGGAACAACAAAGCAACAATCGCGGCAACATTCTCAATATAAGCGACCTAATTTGCAAGTCAACAATTCCATATAGAACATACTACCATAATGTATCTAACACAACCATCAAACAACTCAACATTCCCACAAATTCACAACTACACTAACAGATAAGTTCATAACACGAGATACATAATCACGTATCAATTACCATATGCCATCAGCGTAAATAATGTTATCAACGGTGATAAATCCCCCACGTTGGCTAGTACCACTAGCGCCCAACTTGATCAATAGATCCATAGAAGCTTTTCGCGTTAAAGTCTAAAAAAAACACCCGTACAATTACTACTAATTTTGTTATAAATTATCTTTTAGCAGCTTTTAATGCCCATTAGTCTTTAGTGAAATATTACTAGTTAAACTTCAGCGATAAACTAAGCGACAAGGTTCCTACTAATCTAAATCTTAAACTTCGGCCTCACACTAACCCAAATACTAACACCTTAACAATTCCAAACAATCAGTGTAACCAACTAATTAAACTCATTCTAACAACCTAAAATCCCCAAAGCAACTACTACTCAAACTAATAAAAACTAATTTCATCATAACTCATCCAACAACTTTTAAACCACAATTTTAACTCTAAACAACTATAATAAAAGTCCAAAAAACATAATTATATCGTTTAACACGTTTAGAATAAGTCGAACCGAAATTGACCCAAAAAGTCAAACCAACTTTTCAACACTTTTCTACCCTAAATCGATTATTATAATCCTGTATACTATAATTTCGGCCTAGACAATAATTATATACGATATTAATCCCAAAAGTCGAAGTCGAGCTAAAAATTCCAAAAAAGTCAACGTCCACTAAAAAGCGTCCCAATTTCTCATCCAAACCACGTAATTTCAATTCCAAGAACAACTAATTTAAAGCCCAGAATCAAATTAAGCAATAAAATCCAACCCAAAAATTCAACAAAAAGTCAACCTATTGACTTCGAGAAATACACAAAAAGTTTCGACCTTTTTTACCTTGAATCGAAGAGAATGATGAGGGAAACTCTCGAAATTTGGGGTCCAAAGCTTGCCGAGATGGAGAAATCGGAGAAGAAAATCAAGGGTGGGGGGCGGGTGTAAGCTTGGCGTCGTCCGTTTCTCTGAGGGGAAGGAGATGGGTTTGGTTTTTGGGCCTTGGTTGGTTTATGTGGTGGGTGGGTTGGCCCAATATTTTAAGTGGTGAAACCCGATCGTTTTAATTCAATCGATACCTCTCGTTTTAACTTATCTCGACAACTAACTCCCAAACATTAACATTTATCGTACATAAAATGTAAAGTGGTTTCAAATTTTGCATTGTCAATTTTAATAATCAGCATTTAATTTATTAATTAACGAGTAGATTTACGGTTTTACATCGGACATCTGCACGATCGATGGCTTCTTCTAGATGTTGAATCATCGACCGCGGAAGTGTTGGCGCTTCTGCGAGTATATGAACTATGGACTCTTGAAGGTGTCGGCGAGAAGCGGCGTATGGCGTAACAAAGGAAGGCGCCTGCATAGCGTCGCGGCCGAGGTGTTCACTTTCTGGCTCGAGAATTTGAAGGCTTCCAGTCACCGTGGTCCCTAGGGTAAAAATGGTTGGTTTGAGAAAGAATCCTGCGGAGGTTGCCCAGGTGGTGGAGGACTGCGATGTGGTTATGTGCAATCTATAACAAATCACCCCATGAGAAGAAGTCACCAGGCGATCTTCATGCAGGCAAGCCCAGTGCCAAAAATATGATCAGTGAGTAACTCTACCAAGTCACCTTTTTTCGAGGGAGCATAAAGTGCTCCCCAAGCATTCATGCAATCGCGGGATATATTGCTTAATGGAGTTGCTGGAGTGGTATCCATCACCTGCAGTAAGATAGAGAAACAAAACAAGCAATAAAGGCAAAGGGATAGTGAGCATCACACAAGAACACCCGGAGGCTAAGCAAAGATGTACAAACAAGTCAAGATAAATCAAATGCAATGTGATACGTCTCACACTTCAAAGAAGGATGAAATTTAACCCAAGACTACATAGTCGAAAACTACATGATGCTCCCAGCAGCCAGTGACAAAGTAAGAGAAGGGCGTTCATCTCCAACTCAGAAGTCACTCATACGGTCAAACCAAGGAAAGGCATAGAGTCAGTGCCAACACCAAAGAAGAAGATTGGAAAGCAAGTAGTGAATGTTCGCTTGGTTACTAACGTCCCTCAAATAGAGGAGATGGCAAAGACAGGGACTGAAAAACAAGAAATATAGCAATTCCAAGAGCAAGTGGTCAAAAGAAAGCAAGAGAACATTCTCTTGCTCACTCAATACCACTAAAACCCCATTAGTTGATAAAAGGCAAGATATCGGGATAGCAAGGAATATATGCTGTGCTTCTAGTCGAAACTATATTTCGTGACAGCTTGGTGACGATAATAAGGGAGCTTTTGTTAAACATCCATGTCGCTAGCTAGAGTTCGCAAAATAAATAAAACAAAGCCAATTGAGCACCTCAAGAGAGATATCGGCGATTATTGTTGGAAATCAATGAGAATTGATTCCACTTTTTATTGTCTTGGCGTTGCGGCAATCGTGTATCGATTCATTTGCAGGGTTGGTTAAATGCTTCTTTGGAACAGTGGTGACCTTAGTAATGGTATATTACTAGTGTGGAGTTCTCATGATAATTTAAAGGGTTATGGCCGATTGCTAGATCTTACTCATTAATCGTTATAATAATAATAATTAAGTCAATTATTGTATTATACAACTACTATATACGAGCACAGAGGTCCATAGCGCATACAATGACTCTAGAATAATATTTCATGAATGAAATTAAACAAGACTTGTATATTGAGAAATGTATTTCTCAGCTTATTTATATATTTGTCAAATATATATGTTGATGAACATCAATTGGTTAAACTTGCAAGTTTAATCAATTTCATGATGTGAATCGATGAATAACTTGATAGGCACATTAGATAGTGACTTCGTTAGTATTTTAATTGACTTGTTAAGTTAATTAAATAGAAACAACTCACTAATGCTTCATTTATTTAATTAGAAGTTCTGGAGTCTAATTAAGTTAAAGTTAAGCGATTTCTTATGAGTTTCTTAACGAGTAGAATTTTAAGGACTTAGTATTTAAGGGGGATTAGGTTTTCTGTGACATAAAATCACAAAAACCTCCGCCTCAAAAGAAATAGCCGCCTCCTCTGAGAGAAATTGGAAAATTTCATCTTCAGTGCACATTAAATCACTAAACTCTATGAGTTGAAGCTCTGAGTTGATTCCCTCTTGGTGTGTGCAATCTAGAGGACATCTCCTTGGTGTTGAACAAGTTTTGGAGAGGATTTCGAGGGGCTAACACGCGAGGCAATTCCGTGGGAATTGGGTTCATCCGCTTCCGTTGCAATGTAAGAATACTTTTATTCATACATTTGTGTTTTATGTTTAGATTGTTTACATTACTTTGAGAATCCGGGATACTTATGAATTGGTGTTTATCACGATTAAATTCATAATTTACATTATTTTAACGTCCAAATCTTTTTTACAAAATTCTGGTGTCACGGAAAAACGGAAGCCGTCGAATTACCAAAAATCGGACGCCCGAACGCGACGGCCTCCCGAGGCGGCGTCCGGTGCGAGTGGACGTTCCGGCCACCCGGGGTAGCTCATTAGCCGCGTACTCTGACCTTTGGCTGGTGCGTGTCATCGTGGGTGGCGAATTAAGTGGGTTTTTAGTCGTTGAAGTTAAATCGTCCGTTTTTAGAAAACCCTAAATGTATTTATGTAATTATTTTGGTTTTTAAAATTTATTGGTAATTATTAATTTTAGGTTTTAAATGTTAAATCATAAATTTTGTCATTAAGATGATTGAATATATCTTGAATGACATTAAATTTGATTTATATTTCCTTTCAAAATTATTTTCATTAATTGATAATGTTTTGAAAATATTTTCATGTCTTTTTAATTTTAAATTTTTGGAGTTAGTGCTTGTAAGTAATTATTCCATATTTAAGAGGATGAAACCAATTATTGTAATAATTATCATTAATCATGTGTGAATATATTTGAATTTAAAATTTACATTAATTGATAATTAATTGTAAATATAATGGGTAATTAATTAGTCAATTATGAACACAATTAATTTTCATTTCATTTAATATGTGTGACATTAAGTGCATTTATTTGATTTAATGTTTTGCCCACATATATTGTTATGGAATGGAATGGAGGTGTAATGATATGACCAGAGTGTTTTTCAGTCTGCATCTGATATTGTTGTAAATGACCTGTTGAGTCATATTATTTTATTTTATTTAATTTCTTGTTTCTCCTGGCTTGCATCTTTGTCTAAGTTGGGATTAGTGTTTTTGAATTGTAATTCAAGACGGAGCTTGGTTGAGATTCCAGAAGACAAGAAATTGTAATAGGGCCAAATGTTAGTTTTCAAGTTTTGAAAATGTAATAGGGCCTAGGGTCATATCATACGCCTCTTGAATGTGCATTACTTGTTTTATTTTTCATGTTGTACATATGCTTGATTATGTGCTACGTTGCATGGTAAAATAAAAACAAAGTAATAATAATCTCACCAATTTAAAAAAATTTAAACAACGTGTCGAAGCCAATTTTAAAGTTGTGAAATCGGTTGCGTGTCACGGGCCGCTTTGTGATGGCGAGTGTTACATTTTGCACTTAGATATGACAATGGATCATGTTGAAGTGATTTCCACTAACGTTGTGGGCTTTCAGATGATCATTCCAAGTAATTTTGGTTTAATTGGTATGCTTAACCGGTTTGTCGGAGATACAAAAGTCGGGTAGCATCTTGAATAGTATGCTAACGACACAAGAGTTATGTAGTTTTACATAATTGGTTGACAACCTACTATTATAATTGGATTCAAAATGTTGTAGTGTTTCCGTTTGGATTTAAGTGTAATAGGTCTTGATACTAATATATTTAAATTGAGATTTGAAGTATTAGTATTTACTTACAATTTATTTGTAAATGTTTAGCATGATGGTTTTTCTTGATTACGGTGTCTTTATTTACTTATTCTTGTAGAATTTTAATGGCTACCGCTGCTACTACTCATAAAAACTCGCTTCGCTCGATGCCAAAGTGCAAGGTAGAATAACTCAAACTTTGACTAGTGGTCTCTAAATTTGAAATTATTCTCGGCTCAGAGAGAAGCCCGAATAAATCTTGAACACTAAGGTTCCTCCGAAACCTAATGATAATTGCCTCATTAGGGAAAAGGGATCCCACAAAAAGCACAAGTCGATGTTGTGTGGATGTCCAATGTCTCATCTTTGGCCAATATGGAACCCTTCGTTTCCAAATTCAATATGAAAATTGGCGGCATATGGCGTATACAGCGACTTGAGGAATTATTCGAAAGAGCTAGAAAGCGAGAAGATATGACACGGTCATTAACCATTGGGCCCAGAGCAGACTGACCCTTGAGCCTACGTATCATTAAAATGATTGTGGCTTGATCGATCGACTCGCGCCTTGGGCACAGTGTCTCTCAGGCGAGTTGTGGATCTCATCACGAAAGTCTCTTCAAACAAAATTCTCTCGGTTTGTCATGAACTTCAATATGCAAGTTTTGAGTTATCTCTAAAATGAAGCGCATAAGATGATCAATAATGTTGAGACGAATGCAGGTAAGACTAAAACTACTCCTTACTGTTTTGGTGGTCCAAAACAAAGAAGAAATTCAAGAAAGAAAGCTACGGGAAAGCCAAAGGTTCGAGAATCCCAAAGTTGTTGGGCAGAGGAACACTAAAAGGGATGACAAATGTCATTATTCTGCGGGAACTTCTAGGTCATGAACTCGACACTGCGGGAAGTTCCACAGATGATGGAAGGCCGGTCTAGACCCACTCGGCCCTAAAGGTATGTATGTTATTGAAGTTTGTACAACTTCTAATTCTACTTAGAGTGAGTCTTAGACACGGTTGTGGTTCATGTTGTCGTGTATCTGCGAAACTCAAGTCAAGTAAAGACTTCGAAGAAATGGATATGCGTGTGGGAAATGGCGCGAAGAGTTGCGGCCCTTGCGATAGGATCTATTAGTTTAAATTTGCACACGGGCCTTGTTTTGAACTTATCTCGGGTTTCTTATGTACTGCGATTTGCGGGAATATTATTCTATTTACGTTTTTGAATAATGATGGTTTTCATTTTATTAGATCCCCGATATGAATTTAGGATCACGAGATAAATTGAATCTCATATAACATAAACTTAAACGGAATAAGCTAGACTTAAACCAAACATACCTATGAAATTGCCCGAGACTAGGTCGCGTGCGAGAACGAATCAAGAAAGCTCCCTCCGGTGGAATACTTGAAGGTTCGATTATGAATCATACGATAAGTGTGAGTCTTGCCTTACGGGGAAAAATGACCAAAATGCCTTTCCTTGGCTTAAATGAAAGGGCAAGTGATTTATTGGGGATAGAAATACACAGCGATGTATGTGGGCAATGAACCTGTCTGAGGAGAATTATAAGCTATGACTACATTCCACTTGATGACTACGGTAGATGCGGTTTGTGTATCACGATGAGACACAAGCGAGTCCTTTGAGAAAATTCAAGAGTTCCAAAATGAAGTACAAAACCACTTGAACAAGACAATAAAGAATCTCGGTTTGATAGAGGTGGGAGGTATTTGAGTCACGAGTTCTCGTCTTAGAGAGTGTGGTATTGTTCCTGACTCCTCCCGGCGAGGCAGCCACGAGCACAAGGGGCGTGTCCGAGAAAGGAGAAATCGAACCCTTCTTGACATGGTTCGATCTATGATGAACTATCTGATCTACCGATTAATTTACGGGGATATCGCTTCTAAGCCTTGTTTTACCTTAAGCAGATGTCCATCCAGTCGGCGGATAAAACTCCCCGGCGTAGTTTGGGAAGATTCCCAAGTTGGAGTTTTCTAAAGATTTGGGGAACATGAAGCTTATGTTAGAGATTAACAAAAGATAAACTTGCGCTGAGCGATCATCTTTATTTCATAGGATATCCAGGGAAGCAGTTGGTTATTCACTTACTGAAGCAGGAGAATAAATCTTTATTGCTAGAGCAAGGGAGTATTCCTTGAAAGGATTATTTGTCCAGAAGGACTAGAAGTAATGGTGTTCATCTTGTTAACCAAGTGATAAGTCAATGTAGTGCATCTAATCTAGAGGCATCGATGGAACACTTTCTTTCATAGAAGACCAGTTAGCGATCCCGCGAGGAAGCGTGGAAGAACCAACCCTTAGGAGATCAGCGAGGGATCGCCACGAACGAAGCGGTGGTATGGTGAAGCTTTCATCATTAAAAGAAAGTGGCCAGAGCCCACTTCTTACAAAGAAGCGATGAATAAGGAATCTTGACAAATGGCAAATAGCAAATGCAATCGAGATGTATTCTATGTACCAAAAGCGAGGTTTGGTCACTTGTTGGATTACCAAATGGGGCTCGCCCTATTGAATGTAAATGGGTATTTAAGAAGAAACATGATAAAGGCCAGGCGTTGATGTTTTTAAAAGCTAGACTTATGGCGAAAGGTTTGAAACAAGTTCACGAATTGGTATGTGGCTTTTACTCGCCGATTAGTATGCTTAAATCCATCCGGATAATCTTAGCCATTGCTGCATTTCATGACTATGAAATATGGCAAATGGATGTAAAGACTGCTTTCCTGAATGAAAATTTAGAGGAAGATGTGTACATGGTACAACCTCCAGGCTTCACATGTCCTAAAGGACCTAAGAAGGTATGCAAGTTGCAAAAATTCATTTATGGTCTTAAGCAGGCATCCCGTAGTTGGAATCTACGTTTTGATGAATCAATCAAAGAGTTTGGTTTCATCAGAGCGAAGAAAAGAATCTTGTGTATACAAGAAGGTAAGTGGGAGTTATGTATCATTCATAGATACGTATATCGATAACCTCTTTTTATCATTTGGAAACAGCGTAGAGTTACTAAACTCGGTCAAGGGATTGGTTATTGCAAATGTTTCTCAATGAAGGACTTAGGCGAGCCCCATGATATACTTGGAATAAAGATCACGGGATCGAGCCGGAGGTGATTGGACTTTGTCGGGATACTTATGTGAATAAGGTCTTCTGAGGTTCAGCATGGAAATAATTAAAGAAGAATTGTCTGCATGAGACATGGAGTTCAACTCGTGAGCCCGCGGTGTCTACTACTAGTCTTTGAGATGAAGCAAGAGAATGAAGGACATACCTTCTGGCTTACGGCTATAGGATCCGTCATGTATGCCATCTTTGTGCACTAGAGCTGATGTGTGCTTATGCATTAAAGTGTAACATTAGATACCCGAAGCTGTCAGGGTAGAAAGCCCTTTGGATTGCGAGTAGAAGATGCATCTTGAAGTATCTTGAAGAACTAAGATGCTTTCTTGGTATATGGTGGAGATGAGGAGTTAGCGGTGGCGAGTGCAGCGGCCGCCGGTTTTCAAGCCCGGCGAGCATTGTCGTTACCGGTCACAGGTATGTATTTTGTCTCAGCCCAGGTGGAAGCTGATATCTTGGAGAGGTTCCAAACGGAAATGCATTGGCGATTCTACCCACGGAATGCGAGTACATCGCGGCATGCAGCTAGCTAAAGAAGCATGTTGGATAAAGAAGTTCGTGACCGAACTTGGTGTAATTTTAGCGTTGAGGGACGGTGGGTTGCTGTGACAACACTAGGGCAATAGCTCAGCTAAGGAACGAGCATCACAAATCCAACACGTACTGAGAAGTATCACTGATTAGGGGTAATAGCGATAGAGGTGATGTGAAAGTAATGTAAAAGTAGAAGCAGAGGCCAATCGGCCGGAGGCCGCTTACTAAACCACTAAATTAGGGCAAAGCATGATGGCATCTTTGCAACATAGGTCTTAGGCAGATGTCGCGGTGGTGTTAGGTTAAGTGGGAGTCGAGTATGTATCTATTGTGTTATGTGAACAAATATTTGAATATTATTATTGCTTCTTATATTTTAATATATTTGTTTGCTTTATGTCTATATGTTTAAATTTACATATAATATATATATATAATTATCTCGATGGTGAAAAGGTTAAATCCTAGGTTGGTCTATGCTTTCTAGAGGTAACATGAGCTATTAGTACGCCTCTTGAAGCCTAGAAAGCATGGGATAGCCAAAAGGCCTTGGTCGGATGGTAATAGTTAGGGCGACAAGCGTCGTATGACTAACATGGTGTTTTGATTAGTGATCGAAGATTGATCCGTTAACTCTTGAGGACTAGATCAATACCGTGAAATTTTGCCAGTCACGGTAGTGAGGGTAGTATGACAGCAATTCATAGAAGATATGTATATACGTGTCACATGACATTTGTTTAGAATTTTAGGTTCGTCGATTCTCGAGACCTACGATATATAATAACTATACGTGTTATCTGGCTCTGTACTTTTGACTATGACCAAGCGTGCACTAAGCGGGGATTCCATAACGCCATAATTATGCGATCAAGTCTTAGCGATAGATGTTGATATATTGGGAGGGATTTGTCCGTCCTTGATATCTGAGAAGATCTCGGGCACCAGCGATTTGCGATTGGTTTATGGGATATCATAAATGCTTATTCGGTTCATACTCGAGGTAAAAGAAAGTTGTGGAATGTTTCATGACACCTTCTTATAGTTAACTACGGTAGAGATAGAAGCGATAAAGAATTGTAAGATAATCGTCCAGGGCAAATTAGGGTGTTGGGAAATCAATGAGAATTGATTCCATTTATTATGCCCGTTGCGACAATTGTGTATCAATTCATTTACCATTTAGGTTAAATGTGATTATCAGAACTTAGTGTTCAACTTAGTAATTGCATATTCTTTGGGTGTGGGTTCTCGTGATAATTTAAGGGGTTATGGCTTGATTGCATATCTTACTCATTAATCGTTATAATAATAGTAATTGGTCAATTATTATTATACAACTTACTATTATCTGAGCATAGAGGTCACACACACATACGGTGGCGTTGAGTTATATTTCATGTATGAAATTAAAAGAGAACTATATATAATTGAGAAATGTATTTCTCGATTACAAAGGTCCCATTTTATGTAGAATATCGATTGAACAAATAGAATCAATTAAATAGTTATTTAATTGATTCGAGAATATTAGTATTTATCGATAGCGAAGATTATTGATATTGACTCATTACTATTTAATTGGTTTAATTAAATAGTTATTTCGATGTGACTTCATTAGTGTCTTAACGAACTAATAAGTTACTTGAGTAAACTAATACTTGACGGGTTGTATCGGGCTTGTTTTAGCTTTGTACTATGTAAACAAACTTTAGAGTTTTTTTCATCATAAGTTTTTGAGAAATTTTTTTATCCTGAAAACCCTAAAATGCTTGCCGCCACTTTGGCGAAATTCTCGAAAGAGATTTTGGGATTTTTGGTTTGTTCATCCTTGTTTACTAGCATAAATTAGTTCTTGATTGACCCTCTGATGTGGACCAAGCCCAGAATATCATACCGATTGATATTATAGATTTGTTGTTCATCCTTGTAGTATGCGCTTTAAGATCCCTAGAATTATAGATTTGTATTTATGCTATTATATCCATAGTATTTCCATCGACAATAACACGTTAGTCCTTAATTAACCATTATAATCAACCTTTAGTTCAAAACCCAATTCTACTCAACTTGGAATAACCTAACTCAACAATATTCTCTGCCGATCAACCTTAAAACATCAAATTATACTCCAGAAACAACTATATTAAAAGTCGTAACATCGTCATACAATTTAAAGAAATTTGGAAAAGTCAACGTAAAGTCAGCCTTGATGACACGTTTTTAGCAAAGATAGATTATAATGCTCAATAGTGTCTGAGGTTAGAGATAGCCATAACATTTGACCTTTAAAAACTAAATTCCTCAAAAATTGACAAAGTCAAACATTTCAAAACTCATGAAATATCCCAAAGATTGAACTTTCTTGCTTGTTTCGTAGAGGAGGATGAGGGGAAGATGAAAATCAACTTTTATTGTCTTGAGCCACAAAGAATTGGAAGAAATGGAAGAAAAATTTTTCAAGGGGGAGAAGAGAGTGAGGTTCGGCCATCCCTTGGAGAAAGAGGGATGGGATTTGTTTTTGGATAATGATGAAGATGATAAGGATGATGAGATATTTAAGGGATGTCTTAAGTCCCGTTTGGTTTCGGTTAATTCTCGAAACTTTCGTGCCATCTCAATGAAAGCCAGATTCCAAATGTAAGTTTTCCATGACTAAACTACTACTCATATATCTTGATCTCGGTACCTCGATTTAATTCGAAATTATTTATACTCGGGTCCACTTACAAACCGAAATATACATAACCCGACCGATTTGTTGAATTCTCCTTTCTCAACTTGAAATTTTAATTTCACGAAATACTCTGAGAAACATATATTATCAACATAATATTGTGGTAAGGAAGCGGGTTATTTAGATTCTACCCTTTTATAAAATTTCTTCCTCGAAATTTCACTTAAGACCGATTTTCTTATCGTCTGACTCGCCTTTCAATATGCTTTCTTGTGCGAATATTATGAAATCTTGTCACTAATCACATTCTCCCGACATAGTCATTGACTTGGAGATCGCGTAATACCTCGTAAATACGTTCCTGACGTACACGAATATTAACTACTTATTTGGATATTATACAAGCTAATATCACATAATCATACATACGTCATACATCAACTACGATATACGTCCTCTCATATCTCATATTACACCAACAACCATCAACTCATATTTTATCATGTTATCAATATCATAAATCAACCATCAATAATACCACTCAAAATCAATATCCATATCACCGATATCAGCCGTATCCACTCATAATTCATGTCATCATATCACCTCGTTATTGATTATTAAGATTCATTCATCACGGAGGTTGTTCCACTTGCTCGAAACTCGGTACAAATCAAATTTTCATTACTTATTGTCGTGACATCGAATATAGTAAATACGAGTTTCCCGACCTGTGACTAGTGTATAATACATGACCGATAACCCCGCCCATTTAAGTAATGCTCCCACACATATACCTTTTAAACACCACTTCATAAGTAAAGTCTTATCCACCTTAACAAATGCCTCATATATAAATTCAACTGCATTCATCCGCCCTTTCGTGATACTTATCATTTATTACAACATGCTCTACGTTCGTTTACCATTCTCGTACCATCATGATTTCATCATCGTATAGGTCAATAGCGTTTTTTCCCTTACACTTGTCATTTATTTATATCAACACCATGTGTACCATAATATCTTAACCATAAAGCTATCGTTATCTCGATTTCACTATAAGCATTATATACCACAGATTCAGCTGTTAACTTCATATATTTCGGTCTTACTACGACTTATCCAACATCCGATTTCCCACATGATAATTCCAACAACATGTGTATATATATATCATCCATACTACAATATCTTAACCGATCATTCCCCACACTACTGTTTTGATAACCTATCATATGACTTATTCTTGAGTCCCGATAGCTATCGATATCACTTTTACGCATATTCACACTCCTAGTGTCTCAGTTGCTACATTAGCTGGAAATTGCAAAATCACCATACTTCCTCCACGTTCACACCTCGTTCCGAACTTTTATATAAATAATTATAAATGACGTGTTTCTAAATCAATAACAATTCAGACATTAACCTTTGGTCACTTTTTTATTCCATGAGTAAATCCCTCTTCCGCCTCGTACTTCAGGATCCTGCATTTCTTTTAAGCAGCTATATTATAGGATTCACCCCAATGTTACTTCTTACGTCATTCTACATACTCAATGTATTACCTCAATTGTAGTTATATCGAAACGATTCTTTCCGCCGAGTTCTTCATCCTCGTCAAAGTCATTTTCCTTTCCTCCCGTCTCATTTCAACAATATCGAGAATTCAACATTTCTTATTAGCTTCCGATGGTGCCATCTAACAACGGCTTGGAAGATATTATTATTACCCGTGAGCAACTTTCTCTTGGATTAAATTATCATTTACGTGCTTCGAGGTCTTACATGCAATCGTCTCATATCCTCATACAATAGTTACTACTTTCGATAAGGCCTTTATCTTTGGATCGACACATAGCATTCTCACTATTTGTCCTTGAATTCTGAATTTCACTATTGTATTCTAATTATTTGTCAACACAAACTAAATTCATGACACAACGCGTTTAACACATCTTGACTCGTCTCATGACCATTGCTTAAAAATTCCACGGGGTACCCTTAATTCGCTCCACATAAAATTTGTACCTTATATCATGATTCAACTTTACATGGAAAACTTGTGGATCTACTCCCAACTTGATCAATTATAAAGTCTTATTAAGCATATCGACTCATTGACTAGAATCATAAGTGTAGATTCCTCGGTATCCTCTAGGATTGAGTCAACGACCTCACGTCTTCCTCTCATGATACCAATTATTCTGAGTCTGATACCTCAAAACTACAAGTCTCACATTACTTATCATGTGAGCTCATTTCCATAATTATCCTCGCGGATTAGATTTAGTGCGACATATGTATATTCTACCATACTTTATTCTTACTCATTGTCTCTTTGGGATTTGTCCTTCATCTACGCTTTCGGTAGTCCATTAATTCAAATCTTTAGAACTAACATTAGCGCATCACCATCATTAGTTTCCATCATATTATTCTTTAAACAACAAATTTCCATTTATATTTGTCATCGACCATCATTGCCTGTATCAGGTGAGATTCCAAGATTCATTGATATTCCGTTACTAATTCCCACTAATTTTCCTTACTATTGATCCAACTTCCTCCGAACGAGCCGGTATTTCAAATCTTATAATTTACGAGAATTCCACTTATAACCTCAACTCATCCTTGAAAAATTTATCCTCAACCTTTGAATCGGTCTACTTGTCAGTTGCTCGAGCATCTTGGAAACGTTATAATATCCAAATATTTGCTCCTTATCACCCAGCAGATAATAGTGGTCCTCACATTCTGACGAAGAAATCAAATCCGTACATTTTGATTCATATAACCTTTAACCTTGTTAGCCATTTATTCCGTCATAATCATAATTTATGAGATTACTTGCATAACTTCCTTTCAGCTCCTTCAACCAAAATTCCAATTTCCCCAATCCAACATTCTTAGTTATGTAATTACATACAATATACTCAAGTCTTCGAAGAAATCATCATTCCTTTCTCATGTCTTTTCCTTGACTTCTCGAACAACCAAATTACACCATTAATTAAATCTTTAATATTCCAACTATTATTACCAAATTTATATCATAATTTCATACTTTCTCCTTTCAATTCATACACATTCTGACTCCGTATCACTTTGACATAACATACTCCACATATGCTCATGCAACTTCCCATGGCTCTATTCCGTGCTTCACGTTCCTCATAATGTGATTATGCACAACTTCATCATACATTATAACCATCAAAATCTCGTTTCAACTTTAATCTCGATCATGTTACGTAATTCACAAATTTCCTGTTATAAATGACTTTAAATAATATATCACCCTTCGGCTAACATCCTTATTTCATAAAATTATTCAACACTATATATCCAGTCTCAAAGTTTTATTACCTTGGAAAGAATGGGTTCGTACCCGACTTGGTATCTTACGCCCTCACAAGACAACCCCGGCTAAATAACATCATCTTAATATCTTCATGAGAATTCATACTTCCTATCTCATGTCGATAATTTTCTCTCATAAATTTCCTCAGTAGTATATCAACTAATTCCTCGTTAAAATATTTCATCCTCCCTGAACTTACTTGACAGTCGTTATCAGATTTTCCATTTCTAACTTAAATGTTTTATTTATTCCTTACAACCCAATCTTTCTTCCTTCCATGGTCCCGAAATTTCCATGTCATTCCACTTACGTCTTTAAGAAACAACTCAACAACCCAATCGTCATAACATCTGCGAGGACAAGTTTCCATTTCAACTTATCCCATATTAATCCCTCTTAGTATTCATCGAGATAAATTTCCAGTATATCAACCTATTACGACACTTACATATTCCCTTCTTGTCTATCATATTCATACTCCACATGGAACAACAAGATTCATTAACTTACTTCATCTTCCCAAGTGGTCCATCCTTATACGTCAATTAAATTAATTCTCTCTCTCTACCTAATAACATGGGTCCAACCACCATAATTGCCACCGACACTCTTCCACCTTTAATTATTTATGCTTGATTGCTTTCTGGCATCTAAGGATCAATGATCTTATACCCTGATCACGGATTACCCTTAACACTATTAGATTTACATAAATATCTCTCAACCACTTAACAACTCCAACTCCGACATTAGATTCCTTCCAACATCACAGCTGACATCTCTTTTCTTTCTGACCAAATTCCAACAAATCTACCCGTATCTTAGCGTCTCATTTCCGTTTATTTTGAGTTCACATCCTTGATATAGCCGTTATCGAGTAAAAAACTGAGAATCCACTCAGCACAATAGAACCCACTATCCGAGATAATATCATCAATAGCACGTGTCGTCTTCATAATCCAACCCGGTTGTATACTCGTCAATTACTAACCGCTTCAATTCTTATGTCAGCTTACAACGAATACGGTGACCTTCCCCTAAGGGTGCTCACACGCAGTTCGACGAAAATCTTCCAGGTGGCATCCTCAACAGTCAACGGTCAACGAAAGAAGAGAAATTCAGACTCCACAAGAAGACTCAAATATAGCCAACTTCCCAACAACTATAACCTAGGCACATAACCACACTTTGGACACCTGGCGGAAACCTAGGATCGTGCGAAATTATGTGACCCACCCCAATTCGAGCGCCACGAGGGGTTAAGATCATTAACAACGTGCTGCACGAGTCACGAGCCGATGGATACGATACTTGAATATGACTATTAAACAGGCCGTAACTCTACATTCCATCGTGGTGTTCCGACAACATATCAATAAAACAACGGAACAACGAGAATACAAATCCACCATAATGCAACTCAAGGATACACAAAGAAATCCAAAAAATCGTACTTAGGAAAAAATATGACGGCTTGGACACCGATGAAATACAATACCACAAGTGAAGTATACAAAATGACAACGAAATGACTGATAGCGACTTCATATGCGCGCCTCGTCTATGATCTTGTATGAACTCTACTATCTGAGATCTATAGCAGCATTGCTCAAAGAGACCTAGGCGTAAAACCCCAGCCCATAGAGAATAAAGTCGGCTATTAAAATTTGAGTGAATACAAACTCTACAAACTTGATCATCCACATGTATTCATACTTACATATATAACATATGCATATACATTAATGGGGCTACACAATAAATAACTTGTCCCACAAAATCCACGCTTAGAATCCTCCTATATGATGTTCATATCTGCATACCGTGACTTATAACCATAAATATTCGTTTAAAGGGGAAAGCAGATCTCGACACACAAAGTCGTCAAAGTCATCAAATGAGAATCCACCTCACAAATGAGCACACAAATGAGGAATCCACCTCACACAAATAACTTGACAAATGAGGAATCCTACATGAGTAATGCATGAGGAATCCACCTCGAATAATACACATATGAGGAATCCACCTCCAAATAATTAGATGAGGCCTCACTCCATCCTCCCGACCGAGCTACGCCCCGCCAATATGCATGCTTGCTTGAGCCTCCGAATCATTTGGGCTACCCCTTATGATATAAATACGCGCCCAAACCTCGGTCGGGAGTCGCGCGCTCCATGAAATAACAAAGCAAGCAATGAAGCAAATGCCTTGCGGCCACACATAGCGGCCACACATCCACCAGTACCGCATCGCGCGTGGTATAACCCACTTGATCTCGTAACATGAATCATATTACTTTAACTGTCACCGTAATATAACTCATAATCCACCAATTATCTCATAATATCAATCATAAATCTCAATTCTTTCATCATATGAATCATAAATCACCGAATTTTAAAGTAATATCGTCATGTCTCACGATACGCATGTCAAAATAGTCATGACAAAACACGTACAAAATATATAACATAATATATGAAGGGTTCCCATTACATTGAGATTTGTACTCGCCTCAGTGGCATTAATCTTGGCACAGCGATCCTCGTGCTAGGTCAGTCATTCCTAATCAAAAGAGGTATACACTAACCGTTCATTAGAATAATAGCAAAATACATATGATAACAAGTTGGTCTTTCCAATCAATCAGCAATCAATCGTCAACTAATTGCGATTTATAATCAACCTTTGGTTCAAAGAGCCCAGTTCACTATGACTTTGAATAGCCTAACTTTAAGCATGATATCACCTGCGTCGACCTCAGAAACAAACATCAAATTGTACTCAGGAAACTGACTATATTAAAGTCCATAACATCGTCATACAATTTAAAATAAATTTGAGAAAAAGTCAACACGAAAGTCCTTCTTGATCAACAAAATTTATTTGAAATAAGATTATAATCACCTCGATCAACATGCAAGCTTAGAGATATACATAACATTTCAACCTTTAAACTTCGATTCCTCAAAATTAAACAAAAGTCAAACATTTCCAAAACTCGTGAAATATCCCAAAAGATTCAAGCTTCTTCCTTTGTTTCGTAGAGGAGGATGAGGGGAAGATGAAAATCAACTTTTATTGTCTTGAAATGACCAGTGGATGAAATGGAAAATTTTTTTCAAAGGGGAGACGAGAGGGAGGTTCGGCGATCCATTGGAGAAAGAGGGATGGGATTTGTTTTTGGATAATGATGAAGATGATAAAGATAAGGAGATATTTAGGGATAATGCTTGAAATCCCAGATTTGGTTTTAGGTTAATTTCTCGCTTTCCACGTACTTAAATCTCAGTAAAACCCGATTCCAAATGTAAAGTTTCCATGACCTAAACTACTACTCATATAATACTAGTCGGTACCTCGATTTAATTAGAAATTATTTATCTTATCTCAGGGTCCACTTGCTTGAGCCGAAATATACCACCAATGAGCCGATTTGTTGAATTCGCATTTACTTTCGACTTGAAATTTTTAATTTCACCGAGAAATCTCAACGAAACTTATATACTCTCATTTATAATATTATTGGTAAGGAGCGGGTTATTTCTGAAACCCAAAAGCTACATGTTAGGTGTGTGTATAACCATTTCCGAAGCTGACTATCCTAATTCAGAGGCTATCCCAATCCTTTTCCGGTTTTTAATGGATTAGGGGTTAAATTTGAAATAGGACTAATTACCCTATTTGATGCTTATGTTTGAAGTATCTTATTTGATCAAATTTATATATTAATTTGGGCAAATAGTCAAAACCATCACTCATGTTTGCCTACTGTTCCCCGTTATTTCGCTCATGAATTTGCTGGTCCCGATTCGGCTCTGCGTCATTCGTGTTTGGTTTTTCTTATTTTAAGCATTAAATTTTCCGTAGTGACCAATCGGTGAACATACGTTACTTTTTGCGTGTTCGATCAAGGTAAGTGAAGTAAATTCATATATTAAAAATTGAAAAAATAAAAAAATGTTATAATATATTGTTCCGAAATTTGAAATTAGGTCATTGAGTTGGAAGGTGTAATTTGAGGCTTCTTTGACTTCAAGAAAAAATCCTAATTGAAAAATCTCTTGAAACAACACAATTAGAACCAATTTAGTAGCGTAATGAGTTGGAGAGTACGTAAAAGGCAGCGATCGTTGATGTATTTGTGTGTTGGCAGGGTGTATGGTCTGTATCTTAAAGAAAGTGCATGTGGGGTTTTTTGTTTGTGCTTTTATCGAGAGTTGTGGGGTTTCGATTATTTAATTACACTGTGTGTTTTCTACAATCTATGAGTTGTAAATTGTTGTTTATCTGATCTAGGATTTTGAAATTGAATTAAAATTTGGGGGATAAAGTTGCTTTTGATTTTCGATGTACTTTTTATATTTTTAACTTTGCGGATATACATGATGAGTATTTTATCCAAGTGCGTAATGGGCGGCCATTTCGAACTAACACCTTTTTGTGGAATATGTGCAGGGGTACTACTTTAGACATCGACTGGTTAGAAATAAAGGATTTTAGACTAAGGGATGTAGATGAGTTTGCCTTAAGGGGAGGTTGTTCTATAGGTAGCCCGATGTTGTATGCATTTAAGGAGCCAAAGTGGTATTTGACTTGTGGATTGCTGCCTCTAATATCCATAGAGATTTACAGAATTTCATCGATCTTGTGGAGGTGAATCAGTTTAATGAGGTTTACGTTGATTGTAATCCGAAGCCTGAAATTATTAGATTGTATTCATTTGGTCAGCCCTTAAGAGTTTTGACATTACCAGTTGGGGATTTATATAAGTGTGCTAATGATGTGAATGTATTAGATGATGTGATAATTAGTCCTATCCTTTTGTTGAGCAATGAACCTTTTGATGTTAGTGTGGTTGATGAGGTGAAAACTAGTGCTGAGGAAAATGATGAGACAGTGCTCAATAAAGGAGATACTGAGTTCTTTAGAGAGATTGATGAGTATGACTATGAATTAGATGATGAAATTGAGGCTAAAAAAGGATTGAAAAGAAAGATAGAGATGAGTTGTTAGCTGAGATTATTAGGGAGAATAACAATTTGATGGGGAATGATGGTTTAGGCAAAGAACACGGTAGGTCGGGTAGGAAAAGGCTAGGACCATGGCTAGATATGGTGTAGAGTTTAAGAAGAAAAGAAGGTTGATGGTTATGTTGAGAGTGATTCGACATTGACATTCCATGTAGCAAAAGCTAGTGATGAATTGAAGAGTAGAGGCATCCGGTGGTGATGAGGCGGAGCAGAGAATTACAATCACAGGCTAGAAATCTTAGATATGTGCATTTTAATGAAAAAGAAATGAAAGATCCAATTTTTTTTCCTGATTTAGTATTTTCAAGTAAAAGGCAGTTAAACAAGGCATTTGCTTGGTATGCTATGTTACGCAAAAAACCATTGTGGTTATCAGCAAATGATAAGAAGAAGATATGCGATTGAGTGTGGATATCATTGTAGGTTTTTATTGTATGGATTTCTAAGATTTGTCGACTGGAGATAGTGATTGATCGGAGTTAAGAGAGTGGTTAGGGCACATAGTGGTTGTCCGGATGGGACAATACATCTGTAATAACTTTTGACAAAGTACTTGAAGAGGCTGAGGTTACTTTTTAGCGAAAGTACTTGAAGGGAAAGGTGAGGATTTACTACTGACGTTACAGCAGCGACAATTAAGGTATTTTCTACTATTATGTCTCTTTGTTTAACTATTTTTTAGTATTTACTAACTTAATGATTTGTTAATGCTTTGTAGGTCTTTGTGGATGAGATGTTCCACATTAAGATAGGCAACAATTGTGCCAGAAAAACAAGAGAGAAGGCCTTCAAGAAAATTAATGGAGATCATGTTGAGCAATATAAGTTGGCTGACACTTATTGCAAGGAGCTTGTGAAAGCACATCCTGGAAGTTCTTGTTATATTGATTTTGATCCACCACCACATCCATTACAAGATCCAATCTTCAAGAGGTTGTATGTTTGCCTCAAACCATTGGTAGAAGGATTCCATGTTGGTTGTAGAAAGGTGATAGGCCTAGATGGATGTCATACCAAGGGGTTTTACAAGTCTCAATTACTGGCAGCAGTAGCATTGGATCCCAATAATGGTTGGTGGCCACTGGCATGGGCTGTTGTAGAGAAGGAGACTGCAGAAACATGGCATTGGTTCTTGGAAGGCTTGATGCAGGACTTAAACATAAAGGATCAAGACGAGTTTGTGCTAATGTCTGATAAACAAAAGGTTAGTCCTATGACTTTGATTTTTACAGATTTGCATTATTTGAGAAGGATGAAGTAAATGTTACATTTTACCATTTGTAGGGGTTAGAGAAGGAGATTGGAGAGTTGTTTCCTGATGCGGCAAAGAGGAACTGTGCGCAACATATTTACTGTAACTTCAAGAAGGAACATAGGGGACAACTATTAAGAGATAAATTGTGGGCAATAGCAAGATCAACCAACAAACAAGAATTGAAGAAGGCCATGAGTAACATGAAGAAGATACAAGTGAGTGGCTTATACTTGCTGTTAAGAGCATGCGAGGCCCAAATAAACGATGGAGTGAGAGGCACTACAACAAATAACAATACAAATAGACTTTTCGCACATTTCTTGAACACCTTATTTGCATCGTTTCTTTGTCAACGTTTGCTTCAAATTCTTATTCTCCACAAGTAAACAATCTTTATGGGTCTTGCATTGCACCAATTCTACCTCAACAAGAATCAACTTCTCCTTGAGCTTCTTGCTCCTTTGCTTTGTTGATGAATCGAATCATCCCGCTCCGTCCGCGCGAGCCTCCGCACTCGATTGAATTCACAGAATATGTCGCGATTTAACCTGTAATTTGATATTCATAAACATAAAACGCATGCATACGAATCCATAGGACATGCCAAAATACCCGACCGGATTGTCCAAAGTTAACGATATCTTCATATGCACTTTTCTCCCTGATACTTACAGAAAATTAAGCCCTATTGAGCAGGTGGTCGAATTGAAGCAGCTCAATTTCTTATTTGAACCTGTCGATTTGAGGCTTAGTGATGACCTAATTTCGATTTTTAGAGACAATATATTATAACATTTTTATTTTATTTTCAATTTTTTAATATGTAAGTACTAAGGCTTTACCGCAGGTGAACCGCGTGCGGCGCGTGTGTTCCATGATTAGTCGGCTTTCCGGAAGCGTTAACCGTTAAAGTAAAAAAAACCAAACATGAATGACGAGTGAGTGAATGGAATCATAAAATTCATGTAGGTGAGTGAGCAGAGGCAGAGGTAAGCATGGTGATGGTTACGGTAAAGAAAATAAATAGCATTTGGCAGCAGTAAAAGAAAAGAAATAACTTATTTGCTTGCTTCCTTCGATAGTGATTAAAATTACAATTGTTATTATAAGAACATAGATTATCTTGATTCGGTTTAGTCACCAGAAGCGCCCTCGGTACAATATTAAGCCGATCTACCAAAGATTGCATTCGGTGAATTGCCGTTCTTGATCTCATCTTCATCCACTTAATTTAAATCATGATTCTATAACTCTTGGGTAGCATGGAGATACATTTATATAAAACTTCTACCCCGAGCACACTCAATGGAACCGGAAACAATCAAGTGAAATCCAATCCACAAAATAATTTGATCTATGGACATCATCATTGTGGGAAAGGTCATAATGCCAGAGGAATCATTACCTCACCCTGTGATCAAATGAGATACTTTGAAACATAGGTGATCAAATGGTGATATAAGTAAACATAGGTGACCAATCCGGTATTTATGAACAAGTATAATGACAAAAATACCCCTGATTGTCACATGTGTGACACATGACAATATAACGGTAACATAACAGAAATTAAGATGGAAAACCAAAGAATACAATTTTGGAAAGTTTGATGATCAAATGGGACACATTGAAACATAAGTGATCAAACGGTGATATGAGGTAAACATAGGTGACCAATCCAGTAATTTGTCGTTCAAAATATTCATAAATTAAATGCATCATATTTTATCCAACGATTAGGGTCTGTTTGATGATCAAATGGGACACATTGAAACATAAGTGATCAAACGGTGATATGAGGTAAACATAGGTGATCAATCTAGTAATTTGTCATTCAAAATATTCATAAATTAAATGCATCATATTTTATCCAACGATTAGGGTCTGTTTGTTAAATATGAATCTAAAGTTTGGCTATAAGTGAGTAGTCTTGAAGATAACTAAAGTAGTGCTATAAAGCTGAATTTGTATCTTGA
Source organism: Lithospermum erythrorhizon (assembly GCA_019722365.1). Lineage (NCBI taxonomy): Eukaryota > Viridiplantae > Streptophyta > Magnoliopsida > Boraginales > Boraginaceae > Lithospermum > Lithospermum erythrorhizon. Next base: position 138,719 of record JADFUC010000825.1, read on the forward strand.
GCAATGTTGGATTGTTTGATAGTGTTCAAATAAAAAGACTCAAATTTAATTGTATTGATAACTTTGTTCATATTTTAATGCATTTATATATATATATATATATTTGTTTTAATATATATATATGTTTATTTGTTGATACTATATTATAGTATATTATTTGTTTTAATATATATATATATATATATTAAACAAATAATATACTATAATATAATATCAACAAAAACTCTTTGTATATATATATATTAAACAAATAATATATATATATTAAACAAATAATACTATAATATAGTATCAACAAAAATAAACATATATATATTAAACAAATAATATACTATAATAGATAGATAAATAATAAATATTATTTTCTTGATACACTATAAATATGATTCATCGAGACATTATCAAACTTGAGAAGGATGGGGAAGGTTGTATTCGATCTTGAAGTGGAGCTGGAACATTTGATTAGTTCTAAAGTTTTTGGTTGAGGACTTGTGGCTATCGATGAATCACTTTCGTGTCACTTTGTTTTAAGCTCCCATTTATTTTTTGGTTTCCCAAATTAGAGTTCATTTCGTTTGGAAGCTAATGGGAATTTTCTCGTGGCTAGTAAAATGTACGTGTATTGTACATAAATATTTATATTTAAAATATTTAAATTGAGATAATAAATAAAATAATTAAATATTTTAGTAAAATGTCGTATAATTGCACATAAATATTTATACTTAAAATATTTAGGCGAGATAATAAATAAATAATTAAATATTTAAGTAAATTTATAAAAGTATACTTTTTTAGGTTACATATTATAATTCGTTTTGTTTATAGTTATATGATCCCTTATAATTTTTAATAACATAATTTTAATAATAGATTTAAAAGTTTTTATTCTGTATAACTCTTATTTTTTAGATTTAATAAAAAGAATGCATTATGTAATAATGATCGCGTTGATCACCTATGTTTACCCCATATTCCTTTTTGATCACATATGTTTGAAAGAGTAATGTTTGATCACCTAAGTTTCAAAATTGTACTCAGTCACTATTTCCGTCCAAATTTCTATGAAATCCCAATTTTTTGAGTCACATACCTCACAAATGACAATTGAATTTTTTCGATTCAATTAAAATTAAAAATGAAAAAAATCAAAACTAAAAATAAATCCCCTCTATTCCCCCGCCTCCCCGAACATCCTCCTCCCTCCTTTACCTTTAATCTATGTAACGACCCGGCAAAATCGGTGCATACGAGGGATTAGAATAAATCAAGTACGGGACACGAGTCACCAAATAGATGGATATTTCAAAATTTAAAAAGATACGTAATAAACCCAAATAGCCAAATACAAAAACAAAATCGTTGGAAAAGAACGGTTTATAAGAAAGAAATTCATCGTGGTATTTCCTAATCACACAAAACAACCAAAATACAACAATCTTCCAAAGTACAAAATGTCAACAACATTTCAGTCTGAAATCTCGAAATAACAACAATATAGAAATCCGAACTACAATCAAAATAACAAGACTGTGAGGATCTACGACCGCCGTCCTGCTTTGGCGCTAAGTCACGATCAAGCGAAGCGATTCAGCGCTAAGCGCCCACACATCAACTGGCACAAATAAAATGCCGCCTAGGCGAATCTGATTGTAGTACAGAAGCTTAGTGAATACTTATCTCAAGAGTGAAAATTAACCCGCTTTCCCAGCGTGGCATAATATAAGAATTGTTAAATTTGCATAAAATAGATAGATATTGCGAGGTACTACCTGACTCGAGCCCGTTTGTAACTAACCGGTTCCGTACTAATATTACTTGTAATAGTAGTATACTAGTTGCTTTCGATTAGTTATTTAAGGAAAATGAAATTGAAATATGATTGAATTAAAGCGATCGGGGGTTTTCACCACATAAAACTATTGGGCCAACCCGTTAAACCCATAAACAACCCAAGCCAAAAAGACAAAGGCGTGACATACTTTTTTCCCTCAAACCGGCAGTTCTCTTCTCACATGAAATTTAACTTTCTTCGATTTCCTCCTCCACCTCATGACTCTCTGGACCTCAAATTTCTGGGAGAGTTTCTCCTCATCATCCTCTTCGATTCAAGGTAAAAAAGGTCGGATCTTTTTTGAGTATTTTGTGAGTTTCGGTTGAGTTGACTTTGGTGACTTTTGTATTTTGATTTTTGTTTTCTAATCGATTACAGGAAGCCAATTAGATGTTCTTGAGTTGAAGTTAAGCTTTTGGATGAGTGATTACCGTGGTGTTTTAGGGATGTTGACTTTTTGGAGTTATAGTTGACTTCGGCTTTGTGGAGTTATTATTGCTTATAATTATTATCTGGCTCAGATTATAGTATATGAGATGATAATGTCGATTTTTAGGGAGTAAAGAAAGTGTTGGTATAGTTGAGTTGACTTTTGAGTTGAATTTGAGTTGAGTTTTTTCTAAAATGTTGTTGAGGCCTAAAATATGTTATTGGGCACTATTATGATTGTTTAGAGGTAAAATTTGATTTATAAGTTGTTGGAGGAATATATATATGTTGAAATTAGTTTTATTAGATTTTGAGTAGTAAAGCGGGCTTTGGGATTTGATGTTGTTTGAAATGGGTTTGATTAGTTGGAAAGTTGATATCTTAGGGTGATTGAAATTGGTTGAAATGTTGGTATTTTGGTTAAGGTGTTTGGCCGATTATAGGATTTAGTCGGGATAGTTGAAATGTTAGTATGCAGGCGGCGTTCCTTATGTCGATGATGGATGTAGAGCAGGGCTTGGCGTCGTCACTGCTCTCTTGATTTCACTTACGGGGTTGAGTGGGCGGCTGGCTTCTCGTGACTTGTGGGATAATCCTTTCTTCTCACGGTATGTTCGGCGCCTATTTGTTGATGCTTAAGGAGGTAGGGGCTTCATGAGCTTGATCCTCTCCTGGATTTGATGTAGTGTAGGGGCTTCAGCAGCATGTTTCCTGCAGCTGGTTGGGAGGGGAGACTCTTTATTTGTTGGAGATTCGGGATTGTATCCGCCTTCTTTGAGGGTGTTAGGCGCCTATTTTGTATTCAGGTGTCCCAAACCACTTCTTCCCTTTGAATCTTCAAGTTTGGAGGAGTGCTTGAGTGCTCCAATCTTTAAATCAAATCTTCAAGCTGGTGGGTTGTGCTTCCTTTGAATATTCAAGCTGGTGGGTTGTCCTCCCTTTGAATCTTCAAGTCTGGAGGGTACTTCAGGTGGGGTTTAGGCGCCTATTTTGGAGTCTTCAGGTGCTTCTGCTAATCTTCTTCTTTAGAGCTTTTCTATAGCTTTTCCACCTTTTTGCCTTGGTTTTCAGGATATGAATGACCACCACTTTTCATGATGTAAAAAAGGTGTACTTATAGGCTTTGAACTTTGATTTAGATTAATTCGGTTTATGCTTGACCCTTGAATCTGACCGCCTGAGGTGAGTCATTATAATCCAGACACCCGGAATCGCCCAAACCGATGGGCTGACTCGATTTAAAACTACTCGTTTCCTTCAAAAATAAGATTTACATATAATATTTCCAAAATAATCCTGGAGTTTAAAACTTTTACAATCCATTCGGTGATATCTAACCAACCAAATCCATATATATACAACGTACCCCAAATAAACTTGATAATGTCTGAAAAGCAAGGCTACAAAAGAAGAGTAAAATGCGTACTTTCGAGAATACAAAATGACAATAGCCGACAAGGCTAAAGTTTAAAAAAGGAAACTACAACAATCAAAAGCAGTTAATAACATGAAATCAAATTTATGAGGATCATATGCCGATCTTTCGCTTTAGCCACTCGGGCGAAACTCTCAGCAGTCCTCTTGGGCACCAGCTGTCTGACTGGCGCAATGAAATGCATGACGCAAAAAGGGGTGGCTTCGCGAGAAGCAGTGAAACTTAACACGAGGGGTGAACTTACCATGCGAGAGCGAATTCAAATCAATAATATAATAGTCAAATATGAATAAAATATATATATCAAAGAACTACAAAAGGTCATCTGACATAATTCCGAAATCCTAGGACATAATACATGAAGATATAATAGAAGGTCTCGTGAGCACACAATTCGGAAAAGAAATCAATAGACTCAACATACAGCTAAAACTCTAGTCATCAAACCTCCTATCTCTCAAATCCCTTTGATATACCATCCTCCCAATGCGCCATATACTCGATCCAAATACACTACTTGAGGAATGGACTAATCAATAATCACCAGCTTATACCGCGATTATAAAGTAGAAACAGCAGCTTATGCACACAAAGTATAAGGCACACCGCACTTATACACAAAGTATAAGGCACATCGCACTCATACACTTCAAGTACAAGGCATTTCATATACACTAAGTATAAGGCACATATAAATCGCATATCTGAGGAAGGAGGAGTCACTAACCCACTAATCATCATCTGACGTAGGTCGAATCCACATTACTCAAGTCACCTCAAGTCATATATAACTCTAACCATCACCTCTCAATAACCAGCTACTCTACTCCCCAACCAATATCAGGCACACAGCTAAAACATCTCATAATCTTAAGTCAAACACAATCGCCAAACAAAGGCCACAGAATCATAATTGCCAAACCAAGGCTACAGAAATCAGAAATATAAGTTGGGAGTTCAAGCTATTTACCTCAAGAAGCCAATCTTCAACGCCACAGAATATAATCCATAATCATATAATAATTACATGTATATCATTCTCTCATAATCATAACACAATAACATGTTAACACAATTTAAAGTAAATACGTAAGTAACACCCGTGAGATAAGTACTCACCTCTGCTCGCTACCACAAAACCTCACCAGAACACAATCAAGGTAACCACGATCAGCACTGAAACAAATACCCAGAAAAATATAATCAAGACCTACTACTATACTGGCTTTCACATAACCAACTCTTAGGGGAACTATCTCTAAACAGTCTAACATGATGGATAAACTAGCGAATTATAATCCAGCCAGACCATGACAATTGATCCCCGCTATAATTCCATCTTATTACTTAATCATTACAAATCAACTTATAAGTGAGTTTTTGAGTTAATCAGCGGGTCTGTTAACAACCTATACTCCGAAATATGAAATGCGGCTTCGACTTGGAATTAACGCTTTTTGACCTTATTCGCTTTAATCAATTTTTTAAATCGCCCAATTTAATATCCGCAATACTTCTAATAAGGTCCTAACATAACCTCCTACACATATAAAGTCTTAGAAAAATATCAACCCAAAAATTGGCGAAAACCTAAAAGTCAACTTGACCCGTAACATCCTCGAAAGCGACCTTCACAAATCACGAATTAATCACTTATATAAATCCACGAGGAACCCATAACCAACTAAAGATTCTTCATAAAATTGAATTATGAAAAAAGTCGCTAAAGTCAACTATTTCAAAACCCAAGAAATATCTCGAAAGACTTGAAATTTTTACTTTAACTGAAGAATGATGGGAAAACGATATTCTCTGAAAGCGATCTTGAGTTTGATCGACAATCGAAGAAATGGAAAAAGAAATTTTTTTAAGGGGGAGGGCTTAATATCGGTAAAAAAGAGGAAAAAGAAGATGATGAACTGTTTGATAATGATGATGTGGAAGATAAGCATGACTAGATATTTAAAACTTGAGTCGTTAGGTTTAGGTTGAATTTTATAAACTTATCACGTATTTAAATCTCACGACCCGATTTGAAGATAAAATTTTCCATGGCAAAAACTACTAAATTATAAATGTAATTCGGCTAAAAAATTTTACGAAATAATATTATCATCGAAATTATTTATACTATCCCGGGTCCCACCGCCGACCGAAAAATTAAATTTTTTTTTTTTTATGAGGTTATTGCAGTTAAATGCTTGAGTGGATAAATGATCTTGGCCAGATTGATTTTGAGGTATGATTTGGACCGTCGGATAAGTGAATAATATTAAAAATAATATTATTTAAATGTTAGCCGCCAACTTTTCAAATTCAATTCTTTATTTGCACGGGTAATCATTACCCTATTTTCCATTTTATTTTTATCGGGCCGTCGTTTGAGGCTAGTTTGTCAGGAAAGCCCCAAATTTTTAAGTTTCTCCCTCCAATTTATTACTAAAACCCCATAGAATTTAGGGAACCTGTTCTAGGTTTAAAAATTAGGTTTTAATTAATGTTTAAACCAAAATTTTTAACATAAAATTAATATAAAGGGGGCTTGAATCCGGGAACCACATCATTTCGCATGACTTGAATTTAATTTGAAGCTCGGGCGAACCGTAATCAACACATGTAATTGTGTGATTGGTTGTGAATTAATTAAACTAATAAATTCAAATAAATTCAATTTTATTAATTTAAATTAATTAATTTTCTTGAGGCTGCTCATGCCTAAAACCTTAGGATGAGCTTCAGCATCTTATTTCTTTGGTAGTACTGCATCAGAAGAAAGTTTGACTCCATAATAGTGGATAGGTTCTTGTATGCCTTGATAAATACATTTTTGAGCCGTCCATACTGATACTTCAAAAGCAGTAATCACTGAGGGGTAGAAGGCACATTGTTGCTGGATCGAGGTCTTCCCAACAGCGTATTGTAGGTGGATTTGGAGTCGATCACGTGGAACCATGAAGTTTTCTCCAACCCTACTATCACCAAGTCTAGGGATACTTTTCCAAGTGCCCATTGTCTCTTGAAAGCCCTTTGTATAAAGTAGCGGTGTGATGAGTCTTACTGTTGAGATGTTGACCAGCTTAAGTATGTGGAGGGGTAGGATGATCACTGTTGAGCATCCATCAGCTAGCATCTTGCTCATCTTGATTTCACATAAGTATCCGGATATATAGGGTAGTCGGTTGTGGTAGCGTCTTCCCTCTTGCGTATGCTTCATCGGTGAAGAAGGTGACCATGAACTGCGAGGTATCTGCAGGTGGCTTGGGAAGCCTCACGAGGTGTGTGATCATGCTTCTCCTTTAGGTAATACTCTTTTTTGTAGAGTGTAGGGATGTAGTCTTTGATCTTTTTATTTACATTTACTCTGTCTCCTTTTGACTGCTTGTTTTCTTTGTTGTTGCTAGGACATCTTCAGAGGAGTTATCTTCCAAGTTGCAACATTGGAATTGCAGAAAAAGGGCCGTTAGCGGAGTTAGGGGCCACCTGCATTAGTTTGAGAGGGGATAGGGCTTCCCATTTGAGACATGAGTTGAGTGAGTTAGACACACATGTGGAGGTCCTGCGTCGTCAGGTGGCTACTCGTAGTGCTGTGATTGCAGTGCAGGAAATTTGAGGAGAATTTGATGCGTGCTCAAAAGGTCGCTTCTTTGGATGAGATCATCGAGCATGACCAGAAGAGTCGCTCGGAGCAACTGGGCATAGAGCTTGAAGATTTTTTGCACAGGCTCTAGAGAACTCCTTTATTTCTTTTATGTATTTCCCACCTCATTTCTCTTTGTTGACTTCCGCATTTTTATAGTAGACTTTTCTTTGTTGAGATATAATTTGGACTTTGATTATTTATTTCTCTTATGTTCCTCCCTTGTATGCATGCTTTATTTATTCATTTAGCCGACTCACGATGCTTTGACGTCGGTGTGCGCATTTGGAGTGCTTGGGCGTATTGTCCTTGCTCTTTTAATCCATGAACCCATTTTTTTTATCGGGGACAACATCAAATATGTTTTAAGGTTATGGGTGAACTTGGGTACGCTAAACTACGTGCCAGGAGGATCAAGTCAAACGTAGTTCAAAGAGGTTTGATCTTTTTAAGCCTCGTATCAAGGGAGGGTTGGGGTAGTTTAGACTCATTACTTTCACCAAGCGGTTGAATAGTTTATACTCGTGTTTAGGTAGAATTTTTATGCTCATATCAGGAGTTGTAGACGGTTATCCTCGTATACGGGAGGGTTGTATATTTTTTGTAACTTTAGTAAAAGGCAAGCCTTGCGTGCCGAATAGCGGGGTTGTCCACCTGATGGTTTCCCGCATTTTGTTGTAGAGGTTGTGGCACTGCGCGAGTCCATATTTTGCATGTAGTTGATTTGTCGCCTTCTTTAGATATATGGAGTCGATCGCCCGCTTTGATTATTATGCGTAGTCGAGTTTGTTATTAGTTGTTGTGTCTCGCCTCTTTCGGCCGGTACTTGGCTTGTTTTCCCCAATCTTAAAGACCGTTCTTTTTCATTTTGGTTGTTTGTCCCAACACGGGAAGAGTATTTTGTAGTTTGATATTCGACCTCTTGGGTAAGACTCTTTGTCTTATTTGCCCCAATCTTTTTGAGAACTCATCTTTTCTTTAGGTTGTATCCACGACCTTCGGAGGATTTGGGGCTTGTTGTTCGGTGGTTGATGGTTGTTCTTTATTTCCCATTTCTTTAAGTGCAGCACCCTCGATTTGGTTGAGGTACTTGGGAGCCACCAGGGGCGCCTCATGCTGCTTCTTTGCGGTTAGACTTCCTGGACAGCCTGGTACATGTATCATGAAACCTGCAGTCTTTTACCATGGGAGTCGGTGAAGTAACTTCTCCATGCATTCTTCTTTCTCTAGTCTTTGTCATAGGAGTTATCTAAGTAACTTCTCCATGCATTCTTCTTTCTCCAGTCTTTGTCATGGGAGTAACTTCTCCATTACATTCTTCTTTCTCGATGCTTTATCATGGGAGTTGGCTAAAGTAACTTCCAGCGTATTCTTTCTCTAGGAGTCTTCATGTGCTTTTGCTGCAGTAGTCACATGATTTGTAGTGACCTTGTCTTCTTCAAGGGATATGGTTCCCTGACGTGCTAAACTCATCACCCTCTCCTTGAATGTGAAGTAGTTTGGCTTCTTTGCTCGTATTGGCATCTCGAATTCGGCTTGGGCTAGGGCAACTCTGAGAGCTTTTCCTTGACTGACTCTTCCAAGATCACCAGGATATCTGAGTCAAGGAATGGATATTCCCTGGCTTGCATCTCTTTCAGGGTTGGAAAACTGTTGCTTCCAAAGTTAGTATCTCCTTGTGTTCTTTTGGTTTTGAAGGAGAACTTCGTTGACTTGGAAGTTGTGGCGTGTACATCTTATTTGCTTGGCTCTTCCAGATCTTCATCTTCAGACATGGCTTCGTAGAGTGTGGACGTTGATGTATCTGTACCCTTCTCTTTGTTGGCACCTATGGTCAGTTCCATGTCATGGGCTCTGGTGGACAGCTGCTCGAAGGTCTTGGGAAGTATGCCTTGCAGGATGTACTCACGAGGTCCCAGCTGCGTCCACTTGTATGCGCGTGTTGAAGACTCCGAAGTGTATCTTTGCATTTGAGGCTGAGGCTCCTCCACAATTAAGCCATGACTAGTTCTTCATGGTATTGCTTAGCCTTCAGTCCCAACTACATCATACTTATTGTATTTTTCAGTCTTTGAAGAAGCGGTTGAGAAACTAAGCCTTAAGAGCGTGACTATCTAGCTGGAGTTTGGTTCGAGCAGTGTACCTTCGAATCGTTCCACTTTTGGTGAGGACCCGAGCCTTGACCGTATGATCGACACTTGTTCATAGCATTATAAGCGTGTCTCTCTATGAAATGCAGAGTAATTGCTTGGGGTTCCGACATTGAATTATTGGAACTTTGGAGGAAGGTAGCCACTGGGGAATCCTACGACTATCTATCTTGGCCCGCATGGTTTTGACATAGGAGTATGAAGGTCTTTAAGCACTCATCTTGGGTGTCTTTGGTGCCCCGATATAAACTCCTCGGTGACATTTGGTATGGTCAATCAATTTGTTGAGAAACATGGGGCATACCACTTTCTTTGTTGCCCGCTTAGACTTTATGTTTGATTCTTGATGTGTGGTGGGGTAGAATGTGTTTGTGGGTGACTCCTTGGAAGGGCTAGGCGCCTTTTCTAGAGGTAGGGGTCTCGGGCCGGCCTCAGCTTGAGTGAGTTGCTGTGATCATATATTTTAAAATGTTGGATAGAAGCATAATACGCCGTTAAGTAATGGCTTGTAATATCTTCCACCCTCTTTGTTAGAGAGAATATCTGCTCTTCTATGGTGGTAGTACCGGTCATCGTGACGAGCATGTACGAATATGTTCAGTCACTATGAGACCCATATTTGGATTGGCTTCCTTCCATGGATTGGATTCCTTCCATGGATGTCTTTGGGTAGCAGATCCATGAGCGAGATAATTAGTGCTCTGATTTAGACATTCTTTGAGCCTTAGTGCTGTTATCACTTTCATTAATGACGTGTGGGCGCTGACGGGTAGTAACCCATGTTGCTTACAAGGCTCTAGTAGTATGTTGGGCTGAGACCTCGGTTGTATTTATTTTAAGGGCTTTACGGTAAGTGTGAGACTCATACTTTTGTTGCGAAGCCCTCCTTGGGTGAAATTTGGGTCTTTGAACGCGGCTTGAAGTTGCGTCCTCCATTTTGTTCGGACTTTAGGCCGCTCGAATTTGCATCTTTTAGGTTTTGGTTTGGTGGGGGAGGGGGAGAGGGTGAAGTGGGGGTAAAGTTGAAGATGATGTGTTCGATTTTATGGAATATTTTATATTTAAAAAATGACTCACAAAGTGTAATATATATAAATATCCTGTTTTGCCCTTAGGTTTACCTATTAAGGTGGAGTTCAGGTGCTAAAATGTTATTTTAAAGTTTGGAGTAAAAATGTACATGTGCTATTTAAATGTTGAGAGGTTTGGAGTGCTGTTGAAATATTTTCCATAGTTTATGTGCCTGTATGAAATTTAGCCTTAAATATTTTACCATTGATATAAAAAAGTTATTAAAAACGAATTAAATTCCGACAAATAACTCATGATCAAATTTTCAAGAAAAATGAAAGTAATTAAAATTAATTGATGAAGTACACAAAATTATTATATCAAAATTCATAAATATTGTAGTACATGGGTTTGAGGGTTAAGTATGATTGTATGGATAAAAGGGTATGCATCTTCGATGTAACCATGTGCTGATGTTGAGAAAATTGGCTACATAGCATTGGTCAACTTTTCTTTAATTTAGCAACTTGAATTTAAGTTAACGCTCACGTTGATATACTATAAAAGACTAAATTGCACCTTTAAATTCTACCACCCATTTTTTCATCTTCTTATTAAATTCACCACTTACACCGTCAATCACCATGTACCCCATCAATTCTCCCCATTGCCGCCACCACCGTCCCTTCCCCCAAAATTAAAAATCCGTGCCCCCTGGTTACTTCCCATATCATGCCCTCTCGCTGCTCGATTATGATTCGCAATGATGGTTTGGGGGTGGGAGTATAATAGTGGTGGTGGTGATTTGAAGAAAAAGATGAAAATAGGAAGAATGAATAAGAAAGGGTTATGTGGGCAATATAGTTTTTTTACAGGGATGATTGTATCGCGAAGAAATATTTTATTATTTATATGCACTCCGAATAATAAACCCTACTTTGAAAATCACTTAGTATAAAGAATATTTATTAAGCAGTTGGAGTTAAATTATCGGTCTCTTCGTCTCCCCTAAATGTCTTGGCGTCCTAGGTATGGCTTGGCTTGATATGGTGGGTAGGTGAGCTTGGGTCTTTTAGTTTGGATATGTGTCTGGAGAGGCTTTGAGCGAGGGTTGTCTTTGACTTGAGATATAGTCGAACGGATGTTTGAGCAAGCTTTGATCCGTGGTTGTATAGACTTGATCGTTGTCTTAGACATGGATCACTTAAGATATGGGCTAGATGGAGGACATGGACTCTCCCTCTTGATTCGATAGGTAGGCTAGGCTTTTGGTGAGCGGGATGCTTCCTTGACTTGATGGAGTGGGCTGGGCTGGGCCTATAAACTTAACTTTGTTGGATATGTCACTTGTGGGGTGGGACTTTAATGAACACTTAGTTGGGTTCATGATAAGGGACTTAGCGGTATCAATGCTAGATGTAGAAGCGAGGACTTCGGCCGAGCAGTCCTCTCTTTGGTTTGACTTGGGGGTTGAGTGGGCTGACTCAAACTTCTCATCCAACTTGTAGGATGAGTCCTTTCTTCTCTTGGTATGTTAGAGGCGCTTATTAGATGTAGGAGGTGAGAACTACTTGAGCGATCTCCTCTTTGAATTTGAGGCGATGCGGGGGCATCGGCCCGGCGTGTTTCTACTTGGTAGTTCGGAGGAGCTCTTTAATTGTTGGAGTGCGATTATCCACGCCTTTGAAGGTGTTAAAATCATATTTAGTATTCGGGTGTCGTAAAACCACCCTTTGAATCTTCAAACTGGTGGTGGTTGTCTTCCTTTGAATCTTGGTGGTGGGTTTTCTCCATTTTAAATCTTGAATCTGGAGGGGTACTTGGTGGGGTTTAGGCGCCTATTTTGGAGTCTTGGTGCACCATTGTGCTTCTTTGTTTTCTTGATCGAGGCTTTTAGTTTTCAACCTTTTTTGCCTTGGTTTTACGGATATGAATTAGCGCCCACTTTCATGATGCAAAATAGGCTGTTCTGGGCTTTTAGGGCATGATTACGATTAGTGAGTTCGTGCTTGAATTAGGTCATGATCTTGACTATTTCTTTTGAGGCGTAGTCACGAGCCAGGTCGGATATTTGAATAATATTATTTAAATGTTGAGTCGCCGTCTTTGCAAATTGATTGTGATTTCATGATAATCATTACCACTATTTTAGATCCATTTCATTTTGCTCAGTACGCCATTTGAGCTCGTTTGTCGAAAAACCACATTTTATTTTGTTTTGCTCCTCGATTTATTACTAAAACCCAGTAAATTTTAGGAATCCCTATTCTAGGTTTAAAATTAAGTTTAATTAAATGTTTAAGCCCTAATTTTAACCTAAACTTATCATCAGGGGCTTGATCAGGAACCTATCATTTAGCATGACTTGGGTGGTCGAGAAGCTCAGGCGAACTGTGCTTAGCATCAATTATGTGATTGGTTGTGAATTAGTAAACTAATAAATTCAAATAAATTGAATTTTATTAATTTAAATTAATTAATTTTTGGTTGTCTACATTGATATTTAATAAATAAAGAATTTAAATTGGGTACTAGAAATTAAACGTAAAGGTTAATCAATACTATTTAACCAATTTTCTAGCAGATGTGCTATTTTCACATGTGAAAAGGGTAGCCCTTGCTTATTGTTAATGTTTCAATTTAAATTTCCTAAAAGCATAACTCAAGGGGGTTTAGTGAATAATTGTGTTAAATGAGGCCCACTAGGTTGCTCTTGCTAGAGGCTATTAAGTGAAACATTAACTAATAGTAATAGGCTAACCACTGAGTTAACTCGAGGGGTTTTAATAATCTTATTTAACCAATTTTCAAGTAGATGTACCCTTTCCACGGTTTGGGCTGCAATCGCTAATGCTTTGACAAACTCACAAAAAAACAAAAGAAAATCAGAGAGGAATGGGAGCTCTCGGGTTTTTGTTAGGAGGTGTTGGATGATGATTAAGTAAGCAGCTGACCCACTTGTGCACACACAATACATTCACAATTCTAAAGCTCATTTTTTTTTGATTTACTTGCATGCGGTGAAGATTTGGCATATGCTTTATTGTAATTTACTAGGTCTTAGAGTGTCTCTACTTATAAAGTGAACACTCTTCTCCCAATTCTCCTATGTGGGACAAAATGACACAAATTCGATATTCCTCTTTTCCATTCGACTGCATGACACGTTAACATCTATGAATTGTCAAATTTGAATTCTGACACTTCATTATCCAACAGACTTCTCATATGCGTTTGGACTTGTACATGTTCCATTACGACTATGATTATTTGACTCAACCTTTATGTAAGTTTAATTTCACAAGAATTCACCTTTTTCTTCCCCTCAATCGTTATCCTCGTTTAAATACTCATGATATATTTTTTATATTGGATTACATTTGAAACCAAAAGTATTCGATTTCTATAATTATGCATATTTAGAGCAATTGTTGTAACAATTCATTTACTAATTATAGTCAAATGTGATTACTCAAACTAAGTGTTCAAAATAGTGGTATTGTTAGAATTGGAACTCATGATGATAATACTCGAGTTATGCGGATAACTAGATCAGATCATGCTTAGATATAATATTAATTATAATGGTCAATTATATTATTATCTGACTAATATTCTCAGACTCGAGCGTCCACACACATACAATGACATTGAGTTATATTCCATGTATGGGAATTAAATCGGGATGCTAATTTGGGGAGTTGATTGAAATCAACGGCCTTGTCCAGTATTTACATGATAAAATACTCGATACAACTGGATAAACCGAATTAATTAACTTGTTAGTTCAATTGAAGGTTTAGCGAAGAGAAGCTCATTAGTAACTTGTTAAGTTACATAGACTACTCAGTAAATTGATTAACGACAACAGTCAAACTCACACTTTATTAGTCGGTATTAATTTGAATATTTAAATAAGTATATATAGGAAGATGAAATAAACCCCGATAATTCATTTCATGTCTCTTTCCCTGTATGGAAACGCTTCCCCCTCTCTTCTCTCTAGAAATTTAGTCAAAACTCAAATTATTATTCAATAGTTATTTCATTCTATGAATCCAATCGTAGGAAGCAACTTTCTTGTGTGGACAATTTGGAGCGCGGATTTGAGATCTTTAAAAGACGAAGAAAAGGACTTGTAGGGGAAGAGTTTCAACATTAACTCTGACAGAAACTTTGTAAGTCCCTACAGATTGTCATACATGTATTTATATATTTGTGTGAATGTTTATGTCGTTTTTTATCTGATTATCTTTTTCTTGGTTGCTATTTATAATGTTGTATTATGAATCATTACATAATAATTCAATTGGCGTCATGAGTCAGTTTAAGTGTTATATTTTCATTTACAATATTTATATATAGTTTGTTATAAACACAATTTATGTCAATTTTATATTATATATTCTTGACCGTGAATATATGTTATGAAAAAAATTGATTCATGATTAAATTTTTTGTATTATCACTTTGTTTTCAATTCATCATATTATTAATTTTAAGACATTTTGAATTTAGATTTGTGTTTCATGAATTGAAAGGGTTTTTTAAAACATATTTTGATTAAAACCAATGCATTTTAATTGATTTGAAGTGTTTGAATTATTACGAAAATTTACTTTGATTTTGTGTAGTCGAGAAGAGATGAGAATATTATCGAGAAATTTTATAATTTTTTGGATTTTTTTTAAGCCCCATCCCTAGAAAACAATTAAATGTATTTATGGAGAGTTTATTGTATAACTATTTTTAGGTATATTTTCTCGAAATTCAATTGAAAATGTTCGAAGACATGTGGAATCTACGGCATGAATTTGAAATTTTTAGATATATTTAGAATCCTTGAATCATTGTTTTACAAATTTTGAACTAAATCAAAAAATTTTTTGTAAAAGTGGAGGCGACGCTTCAGCGGCCTCGAGAGCGCGTCAGTGGCGAAGCAGGGGCGTTCCGACCACGGTGATCCGGCGAGAGTATATTATCGGCCGGCGGAGGCTGGTCCGTCGTCATTCAACCCATTCGAATTTTGTTGTTACAAAGCCTAATCCGTTTTGAATTAATTCATTCGGTTTTGTGTATTTATTGTCATTTATTATTTTGATAATTATAATTGTCAATTTAATGATAATAAATTTAATTCAATAATCCACCGTTATTTATAAATTTATAAATGTATTTTATTTAAGGATATGATCATGGTAACAATTTCTAGTTAAAAAATATAAATATGTTTAGATAAAACTTTGCTTAGTTTTATCTTATTATATTATATGAAATGATTATTAATAATAATCCTTTTATTGTATTAAATGAATTGACATAATAACTGCTGAACCTGATATTTATATATATGATTGATAATGCATTTAATAATATATATATATCATAATATAATTATGAGAATCAATTTTGAATTTATTTCCTATCACATTATTTGTGCATTTATGTGATTAATTGATTTGTATAATCAAAATGGAAAGTTTACATAGTTATAATCATATATTTAAAATTCAGAATTGATTAAAGAATCTTTTATTTAGAGCCTGTAATTAGTGTTTATTGCATTTTATTATATAATTAATTGCGTCTTATTGCGTATTACGTACATGTTTATTATGTATTAATAATATGTTTATTTCATACTTAATAGTAATAAATTTGTTATATGACATTCCTGACTCAAATATTCCGTGTCATTTAATATATATTGAATGCATATGTTTTATGTGTTTTCAGTTTTATTATATATTGTAATGGGAATGGAAAGGGGATATATTGATATGACCTAGTTATATTTTGAAATACGGTCTGCGAACCGTTTATACATTATTACCGCGACTGTTGATGCGTTTTATTTTTATTTTACCCACATGACTTTATGTGTTGTCTTGTTGGGTTAAATAAATGCCAGCAAGTAGAGCATTAGATGGCGTTAATGATGTGATTAGGTTCAAAAACACAGAAGAATCTGAATCGCGATTGGTTAAGTGTTGTAATAGGTTTATTATTTGTATTTCCTTAAGTGCGTATCATATATCTCTAAATGTGCATTATTTCTTTTATTTTTCATGATGTGTGCGTATTTGCTTGAATATGTTGCATAACATCTTAAATGATTAGCGAAAAATATAAATCACCATAAAATTTAGCACTTTCATGCTCAAGCAATTTTAAAGTTTGTAAACTCGTCGCGGCATCCAGGCGCTGTGATGGTACTAGGTGTGCAGTATTGTGTCGAGGTATGGCAATGGATCATTTTAAGTGATTTACTGCATGCGTTGTGGACTTTCGGATGATCATTCAAGTAAATTGGTTTAATTGGTGACTTAGAGATTTCCACTAACGTTGTGGGCTCGGTGTCACGCTGTTAGGTAGCATCCACGTAGGAATCTTGGTAACACAAAGGGATTATGTCGTGTTTATGGTGGTTAGTTAACTCTTCTTTGTATTGGCCTTTCAAAATGTATGCAGTGTTGCCGTTTGAAATTCCAATATAGTAGATCTTGCATACTAATACATTTTGTGAGATTTTGAGTATTGGTATTACTTTGCAATTCGTTTTGTAAGTGTTTAACATGATAGATTACTAAACTGTTGTTTTACATACTTATTCTTGTAGAATTGAAATGGCTACTTCAAGGCATGCCCTAGAACTTTGCTTCAAACTACATTAACTCGCTGCATGTATGATGGTGCAAATTTTGAGGCGTGGTCTCGTGAGTTGAAGGTTGTCTTCAAGTTGCACGGGATTGAATACGTCTTGTATAAAAGAATTCCTATAAGACCTTCTGGGGACACTGATGTGTACGCCTGGAAGAAATATGAGTTGCATAAGAAAGACTCTCTAAATGCAAAGTGTCTTATGCTTACTCGGATGGAGCCGAAGTTTCAGGCCACATTATGATGAGTATATTGTGTACCTTGACATTTATCGAAGCTACGGAATGAATTGAAAGAAGCATTTAAAAATATGAGAAATACGAGAGCCTTCGTGCTCGTGCAATGAGAGCTTGAAATATAAGCGAAATCTGATTGTACGCAGTGATAGTTGGCCAAAGCGTCACGGATCTTTCGGGATACTTGTAAATTAAGTGAGTTAGAAGTTCTTTATCGCTGAGATTAACCGGTAAGATGTTTAACTTCATCCAAAGCTAGAATACAAAAGGTAGATCGAGCCTGCTGAGATTCATAAACAAATAACCATTCATGAGTACAATGATTTTGGATATAGACAAAGGCCTTCCACTTCTTGGCGTTGTCTCACAGCGATGGCGTCGTAAGGCAGAAGAAAGGCAATGATGTCTCATCCATGACATCACGCCTTATTGAGCTTCAGTCGTTGGAAGGGGCTGTAGGAATTCAATAAGATAGGAAAAGTGATTTAATAATCCCACGAGCCTAAAAATTATTTATGTTATTGAAGTTTGTACCTTCTAATTACGCTTCGTGGGTGCTTTAATTTGTGGTTCTCGCGCTTGTCGCCCAATGTGTAGGAACTGCGGGCAAGTAGAAAACTCGAAAGAGGAGAGGTGGATCTACGTCTACGGGGCCAGCGCGAAAGGGGTTGCTTCACTAAGCGGTGGGATCCATTAGTTTTGAATTTGCATTCGTTGTTTTAAATTTGAACAATGTTTTACTATGTACGCTATAAAGCGGGAATATTATTTCTATTTCATTATATTGAGTATTGGTTTTCATTTACAAGTGAATTGATAGTTAGGATCTCAAAATGAGTATAATATATGGTAATGCTGACACTTGTGGTCTATATATTTTAGACATACGTAAACTGATATAACATTGACTTTAAAAGATGATCCCAGAAGCAATCCTACATACCTATGGCGTTGCAGTTAGATTCATGTAAGAACACGTCAAGGAAATTCGCTCATGAAATACTTGAAGGTTTCGAATATGAATAAATACGAAAAGTGTGAATGCGCCTACTTGTAAAATAACCAAATAATACTCACTTTGGATACAATGAAAGGGCAAGTGATTTATTGAGGATCGTACACGTTGATGTATGTGAATGATAGACACACACTTACGAAGGTGGTTATGAACCATTACATTCATGATGATTCTGGTAGATATGGGTATGTGTATATGACGAAACACAAACATGAATCCTTTAAGAGAAATTCAAGGAATTCCATGTGAAGTACAAAACCAATTGAACAAGGCTATAAGATTCGTGGTCTTATAGGGGAGGAGAATATTTAAATTATAAGTTCAATAATCTTAAGTAGTATTGCTGCGGCTTCGCTCCGGGAAGCATGACGCAATGGCGTGTCTGGAAGGAGAATCGAACACTTGCTTTCGACATGGTTCGATCTATGATAGTCTATACGTCCCAATAGTTAGTTTTGGGGATATGCGTTACAAGTGAAACACTCATTAAACAAATATCCAACTTCATCGGCGGAAAACTTCCCATGAAATGTGGTTTGGAAGACTCCCAAGTTGGGTTCTACCGGGATCTGCAGGGGCACATGAAGGCATGTGAGATTGAAAAAGACAATGACGTAGTCGATGATTGCTCTTGATTTAGTGTCAGAAGGATACCGTTTAATTCATGCTTACACGAGCATGAAAATAAAATTTTAAGTTGCTAGATCAAGGAGCATTCAACGAAAGGAATATACGTCGAAGAATTTGGAGTGATGGTATTTTATCTTGAAAACTGATGTGATGAAGCGTGTCGATACGCGATTAATAGAGCGACTAACACGCGCAAGAATTAGTGCCTTAACTACGTAGAAGAACGGTTCTTGATCCACGGGGAAGTTGTGGATGAGCTACCACTGGAGATCAACGAGGTCGTCGAAACCGGACGTTGGTATGGTGAAACTTTCATGATTTAAAGTAATGGCCTTACTTACGAGGAGGCAATGAGTATGAAGATCTTTGATAAATATGCGATAGCCGCTAGATGCGAGATGGATTCGATGTACCAAAATAAAGGTTTGGTCCTTGTTAGATTTACCAGTAGAGGCTACTTGATTGGTATAAATGGGTATTTAAGAAGAAACATGATAAAAGGCGGGAAAAATGTCGTGTTTTTGAAGGCTAGGCTCGTGGCTGAAAGGTTTCAAGCAAGTTCATGGCATTGACTATGGTAAAACCTATTCACCCGGTGGCTATGCCTAAGTCCATCAGGATAATCTTAGCCATTCTTTGCATTTATGATTATGAAATATTGCAAATGGATGTAAAGGCGACTTATTGTATCTGAAGTGAATGGGAGTTATGTGGGCGTTCAGTCTTTTATCGTATTAACTTTAAAGGATTTTGGGTTCATCCCAGAAGCGAGAGGAATCTGTGTATACAAGAGGTGAATGGGGTTATGTGACTTATAGTCTTATATATCGATGACACGTGTCATTAACATGATATGGAAATTCTTAGACTCGATCAAAGTTGATTGAGAAATGTACGATGAAGGGCTTGGGCGAGGCCTTGATACATTCTTGGAATCAAAAAGCCATCGAGATCGAGGCCAACCAGCTAATTGGACTTTGCAGAACACCTATATAAATAAAGTGTTGCAGGTTCAATATGAACTCAATTTCAGAAAGGTCATCTCTCGCCAGAGACGTGGGTTATTTCGGTGTCCACTTGTTAGTCTGAGATGAACAAAATAAGTTATACACTAGAAACCCCGACTATGGGTCCATCGTATACGCCATGTTGTCATGGCTGATGTGTCGTATCTTATTTGAGTGCTACTAGCGTCTGAAGAGCTAATGTGTCGTATGGCTGAGTCTTCTTGGCGTACAGTAATCCGGTGAAAACCCTTTGGATTCGTTGGGGCATCTTAAGTCATGCAGAAGAACTTCAAGATGTATTCTTTGTATATAGGCGGAATGAAGAGTTTTTTTGTCACGAATTTTTGATGCAGTTTTAAGCCTTGAGATGATTACCGTTCAGTCACGAGTGCGTGTTTTGTCACCAATGGTGGAAGCGGTATCTTGGAGAGTTCCAAATAGAGTATTGTAGCCAGATTATACTCTTGAATCGAGTACATTGCGTCAGGGCCTTATGAAAGCTTGTTGGATTAGAGAGTGGTGGCCAGGCTTGGGTTGTGTCGAGCATTGAGGACAGGTGAGGTGTTATGTGACAATCTTTGGTGCAGTGCTTTCAAGCAAAGAACCCCTAGCAATCCTGGAAATCAGCATGTACCCGGCAAGTATCACTTTGATTAAAAGATGTGCTTAATAGATGTGATAATAAAGTATGTAAGAGAAGTAGAAAACGAGGAGGCTAATGTTGCGATCCACTTCCTTAAGCATTTATCTTGGCGAGCGTAATGCTTATAAAGCCAGGCATTGGTCTTAAGACAAATATTGCGGTGGCGTTAGGTTTAGTGGGTGTGTATATATCGTGTTATGTGAACAATAAATTGAATATTACGACTAGCACATGTATCAATTTGTTTGTCCTTAATAATACATGTGTTTATATATCTTAATTTGCATATAGCTTTATTTTCTAAATCAGTGAAAAATGAAATCACAGTTCCACACACTTAAATTTCTAGGGCAACTTTGAAGTGTTGTAGAGATAACTATTCAAGTCTAGAAATATCTGGTAGCCGTTCGCTAGATCGGAATCTTTGACAGTGCAGAGGCGACAAACATTTGATGACAACATAGTGATTGATGATCATTTCTCTTGGATCATTAAGAACTGCAAGCTTGATCAATGCTTGTGGGCTATCGGTTTATATGACTCGGGGAGTTGGATGTACGCAAATTCATAGAAGATATATATATGCATGTCCTATGAGATTTACTTAGAAGCTGATAAGTTTGCTTTCAATTCTTAGACACTAGCATATATAACGGCTTTATGTTATATGAGTTGTATCTTTTATTATGTCAAGCGTACGCTTAAGCGAGGATTCTCTTGGCGCTTATGTTGGGTGGCCAGCAGTTAGTATAGTAGTAGGTGTTGATATATTATAAAGGTTTATCTTTGTGATCTGAGGTAGATCTTTAGATACCAGTAGTATTGGGTGATTGGTTATGGGGCCAATGGCCAGTACGATTGATTCATTCAGTAAAAAAGAAAGTCGTGGATGTTTCATGACACGCTTCTTATGGTTAATATATTTGGAGATGTGATAAAGGAATTGTAAAAGTAATCGTCCAAAGGCAAAAAATTAAGTGTTGAAAATCAAAAGTATTTTGATTTCTATAATTGTCTGGATTGCGACAATTATTGTAACGATTCATTTACTAATTCTCAGTCAAATGTGATTGCTCCAAACTAAGTGTTCAAGTAGTAATTGTTAATTACTAGAGCTGAACTCACGATAATATCGATAGTTATGCGGATTCTTGAATCTAAATGCTTAGCAGATATGTGATTATAATGGTGTTATATTATCTGACTAATATTATCGAAGACCCGGAAAAATTCGCGCCACATCTGTTTAGGTTATATTCCATGTATGGTATTGAAATGCGATTCCCTAATTTGGGAATTGTTGAAATCAGCGAAGGCATGTCCAGGTATTTGTAATCATACTTTCGATACAATGAATAAAATGTTGAATCAATTAACTTGTTAAGTTCAATTTAGAGTTTTAACGAGAGAAAGCTCATTAGTAACTTGTTAGGATTACATGCACGACTCGATAAGTTGATTATGACGAATTGACTCTCTTTATTAGCAGTCGAGTTAGTCGGAGGCGTATATATATTGAGTAAAGTGCACATATATGAAGAGATGAAATGAAAAACCCTAATTTCATTTCATCTCTTCCACTAGCATGGGCCGCCGCCCCTGCTTCTACAGAAATTTGGTGATTTTGGCTCAAATTATTATTCAATATTTGATTCTAGATAATCAATTGTGAAACTAACACCTCTCTTGGTGTGGACAGTGGGCGCCACATTTGAGGGTGCTAAGGTGAAGAGGACTTGTGGGGAAGAGTTTGTGAACATCCACTTCGATTGAAACTTTGTAGAGTCCTCCTATTATTCACTCGTGTATTTATATTTGTGTGGTCACATGTCGTTTTATACCCTTATACATTCTTGGTTTCTATTTATTATAATTTGTATTATGAATAAATTACATAATTCCAACAAATTCAACAAATTTAACCTAACTTAAATGCATTGCTCACATGTGAGATCATATACCGCTCCAACAGGATTAAATATCTTAGTACCTTGGATTATTATGGTTCGTCCCATAACTTTGACTTCTTATATTTGATGCATAGATTAGGCGGGGTGTCTCGTCACGCTCGATGTTAATATATCTCTTTGATCCCGCCACTAAAACTAATATTGTGTATTGTGATAATGTTAGTGATATATATAGCTGAAAATGTTTAACGCGTGGTTGGCGTATAAGAACTTGACATTTATTTTGTATGTGAAAAAGTGGCAACAGTTTATGTATGGATTCTTCATGTTCATACAAATTGCTCCGGACGTAGTCTCTTCGCCCCAAATGACTTCCGTTAATCTTGTTCTGGTTGCAAGGCAGTCTCGACATCGACCTCCTCTTAACGTGAGGTGTAGTAACACTTGTATTTAATACATATATTTGTATGAGCCTCTAGGATTAACCCGTAGAGTTGTATATTGGTAGTCTATATTATTATATGTCTGACCTTACATTATTGAAGGCAATCTGTGACATAGGCATATTATAACCTTACCCATAGAAATATATGTAATTATTATTGTAAGTTTCATCAAGGAAGTAAGCATGCGCCTTGGTAATGGGCTCGAAATGTTAGGAATCCTATACCATTATTGACAATCCTATACTTGACAATAACTCAGATCACATAGAAGATGCACAACAACAGCCAAACAAATGATATATCACTAATTCGAGATATGACAAGCAGAAAGAAATTAAAGTGCGTAAATTCGTCGGACCTGAAGTTTTACAGTTTCCCATAATGCCAGAAAGGACAAATAAATTTCTTTCTTGAGGATCCTTAATAATATCATGAGGGTAATCTGGGGACTCGAAGCCTTATTCTGACCGGTGGATGTTTTCTAAAAACTCCAAGCCTGAGAGTCCTACATATACTCTCTCTTGAATCTCCTGTGACTCTTTTAGCCTGTAAGGAGTATGATAAACTCTCATAATTTTAAGAATAAAATAACTCTCATATTCTAACCTCTGAGTTGATTTCAACCACCATTGGGGTGGTGATGTTTCCTAGCATACATAGAGACTCCCCCAGCAGCTGTAGCGCTTGATCGGCCTTGGATCGGCCCCTACAACAACCGACCCCGAGGGGCGATTGCGCTCTATAGATTTTCACCACATTCAAATTATCTACATGTGCCTTGCTTAAAATCTTCTACCGATCTTGATCGGGCTCTTGGGAACAACCTCGAGCGATTGGTCGTATTAATTCTCTTCTTAACTTTCTTTCGGTATAAACCTTTCCTGCCAGTCCCGATTTATTGACCTTGATGTTTGATCAAAAACATCTCCTTTCTTCAGTGCTAATCACTTTGGAGGTGGAAACACCTCATGATGACTTTAACCACGCCGCTGCTTGGATGATTGAGCAACCTGACCCGGTTACCTTGCTGAATTCTTAACGCCAGATCTGCGAGCAACGGCCCGTACTCCTTAATCTTCGAGCTAATCACCAAGCAAAATAATACATCGGTTAGGGCACTTGTCGACCTCGACACAAATCCGTTTGCCTTTCGCGGCTTTCCGGAACTTCAGGCCTCTTAGTACCGCTGACGAAATTTTCTGGGGAGACATCCATTTCTAACGGCTCAAAGCTACTTATGCGCGGCAATGTTCTAACCAAGAAACCACTGTCGATTTTCACATGGTTGTACAGATCCTGTTGAGTTCTTTAACCCATCGTCAAATCAAACAACACTTCAAATCCGTCGACATCCGGAGACAAAGATTTTCCATCGGATTGGGTTACAAATTTGGTTCAATCTTCCGCATAGGCAGTTTGATAAAAAAACCTCGAAAACGCACAATTCATGTCTGAAATTTCTTCGGGATCCTCCATTACACCCGATGACTTTTCCCGACAAGATCTTCGGCGATAACCGGTGATGTCTGAGCCACGCATCATATCCTAAATCTCACAGGACGCCGTGTGCTTGAGCGTCTTCTCCAAAAATCTCTAGTGACAACCTGTGATGTTCCGTCAACACGCGAAGTTAATCATCTTCCCACCGTTAGTCCTACTACTTGGCGACACACCTTGCCAACACCATCTTTCAACCCGGTCATATCACGAGCTTCCGAATAGCCTTACGTCATCAAAAACCTATTTAATTACGATTCTTGGCGTCCGACATCCACAAAGCTTCTGACCAAAGGTCGTCTGAGTGTTTGGGTCACCGTTTTGACAATCGTGCCAATGATAAATCGGATAAAATTAAAGGATTCTAGCATGACAACCAAGCGGTGATATATCACTAATTGAGGATATAATGACGAGAAAAGAAAATAAAGTCACGAAAATTAAATCAAACAAAAATTTTACCACAGTTTCCCCACAAATATAAAAGGTACATCGACTGCTGCAAATCCATTAATAATATCATGAAGAAGATTGATCACAGGGACTCGAAACCACTGATACGACCTCTGGATGTTTTCTCGTACAAAACTCGAGGCCTGATCCTACCATATATGCTCTCTTGAATCTCTGGCGACTCACTTTCCTGACCTACTTAAAATTATGATTAACTCTATAATTTTAAGAACTAGAATAAACTCTCACATTAAAAGCTACAAGGTTGATTTTCAATGAATTTAGAACAGTGATGTTTCCCTGCTTTACATGAGAGACTCTGCGCTCATATATATAGACTATAGAGATCCTAGGTCTAAAACCCTGAACCGAATAGGAAAACTAGGCAAAACCGCCTTAGAAATATCACATCAGCGCTCCTGATTGACAACTAGATCGGCCCCTCAGCGACCGACCCGGTAGATTCGCGATCTGAGATTTGGGGGCCTGATAAGAACTTCGATGGCCTAGGGAGGCGTCTGAGAACCAATTGCTCCTCAGCTCCAATCTGAGAAAATGGCTCTTCAACCTCAACACGAAAAGGGAGCAATGAGATAGAAGGACACAAATGGTTTAGTTCAATCCGCTACAAGAAATGGGAGGCTGAAGCATTTGTTTAAGAAATCAAACCACAAACTGAACTTGAATTTGATCAAAACTCATAGACATAGTGTTGTATTTCATAAATAATATTGTCCTTTGGTTCCTTAGTGTTCTATGCTAATCTGAATCATCTTTGATGAGGAACTTGTTGGAGAATGAAGCCAAATTTTGGGTGTTAACAGAGGGACTTTAGGAGAAGATCGGAGGAGGTCGGGATGGTCGAACTTCTAAGGGCCGATCAAACCCTCGGCGTGCCAAGGTATCGAGGAAAGTTCGGGAGAAGATCAGGTCTTGGCGGAATCCGATCAGTCCCTGACAGACTATTTTGAGGCGGTTACCGAGGCTTTTAGGCTGGATTTTCTTACATTAGGTTTAGGTTTAGGCTTTAGAATCTTTGTCTGTATATGAGTATTATGAGTCTTTTGAATTATTATTGGGCATAGTGAGGTCGAAATATAGAGAATTAAGTGAGAGATTGGCAGGCTTTATTTGAAATCTTTTGTAGTTGAGTTTTGTATACATGAGAAAAGCAATCGATAGAGAGATCTTTCTTAGAGTTTGAAGATGTTAGTGCTTGATTCTTTAGATGATAGAATAGGGGTTCTTGAGTCGTGTAATCGATTCTTAGAGTTATTAGTGGGGATCTGTAATCTTTGGATTAGTTCGTATTGAGGTGAGCAGGGATAAAGTCTTATGTCGTTTAATTAGCTTTTTCTTTTCGGTTTTACATCGTATCTAAATTAGTGTAGGATTTGTTTATCAGAAAGGGTATAAATACTTGAGCGGAATACGGTTATTAGACTAATTTAAAATATAAAATTACTCTAATAACGATATAGGTTTCTTAACAGAACTCTAAGTAACATTATACTTTTTTTTCACAAGCATGTTATAAGTTTATTTTTTTGGTCATAATATTGAGAGGAGTTGAATGGAAAACAATGACCATCTACTAATCCTAGAATTATGAACATACATATTTTCTTTTGTATCTACCGTCCCTCAACTTTATTTGAAAGACCTATTTGTCTCTGTGAGTAGGTCAAGCATTGAGAAAAGTATTAAACATTTTATTCTTAACACCAAAACCATACTTCTTGAATTTGTAATATCCAACAGCCATTAGTTTGAGATTGAAAAATAAGAGAACCATTTTGTGCATTATCATTAATAGTTCCAACTTCCAATTGATAAATGACAGCAAAGGGCCAAAGGGGAACAACAAAATTATACTATAATCAGCTTAAATTACAAACTTATTCTGGCTGCAATCATCAATTTTATCAATTCATTCAGGGGTCTGCGCTGTGGAATCTTTCGATCTGTTATCCTCAGAAGAAAGTCTATTTTCCAGGTCTGATTGCCTAATGTCCTCGATCATTCTGACAACTTCATCCATGGCGGGTCGATTATCGGGGATCTTGGCTGCACATGCAAGTGCAATCTGAAGCATCTGAACCATTTCCTCTTCTGCATTCTGGTTCTGAAGTTCTACATCAAAAACCTCAGCTGTCCATTCCTCCCTTACAACTGACCGAACCCATCTAGGTAGATCTATCACATCATCACGCGGAGAAGATTGGACAGGTGATTTACCTGTGAGCATCTCTAGTAGAACCACACCAAAGCTATAAACATCTGACTTTTGATTCACTTTAAGAGTATCAATCAGTTCTGGAGCACGATAGCCAGATCCTCGGGACTTGGTCGGGTAAGCATTCATCACAGGAGTTAAGCCAAATTCAGTGATGGAACCATCAAGATCCCTAGAGAGAAGCACATTTGATGACTTGATATTACCATGAGTCAATTTAGATCCGCCCTCTGAATGGATGTGCGCTATCCCTCTTGCTGCTCCAAGTGAGATTTTCAATCTTAAATTCCAGTCCAGACGAGTTCTTCCTGTGCCACTGTCACCTGACATGTGAAATTCACAGAATAAGGATTATAAAAGTAAGTGACAAACAATATACATAAACTATCAACAAATTTATCATAGGTTTCAATAAAAGGTACCGTGCAGGGCTGCAGATAAGCTGCCTCCTGGCATGTACTCATAAACAAGCAGCTTCTCATCCTTGGAGTAGTAATAAGCCAGCAGCTTTGCGATATTAGGATGCCGGCCAACTACTCCAGCAACCTCCATCTGTTGTTCAAATTCCTTTTTACTCACTGCTACTTCTCTCAACCGCTTCACTGCTACCAATGTTGCTTCATCCAGGACAGCTTTGTAAGTAGTTCCATAACTCCCCTTACCCAGAACTTCAGCAGATGCCCTTAACAAGTCCTCAAGATCAAAGCTATACGAACATCCTTCAAAGAAGACCAATTTGTTCTTCTCAGCGGCTTGAACTCCACTTCCAAAATCAGAGGATTTCTCATTCTTTCCATTCTGAGTAGCCTTCTTCTTGACACCAGCACCAAAATCACCCTTCTTTTTTATACGGCGATACAGGAGTATTAAAATTACTAACAGTAGGATTGAGGCTCCTCCAATTGCAATACCAATAATGGCATGCACATTGACTTTCTTAGACTTGGCAGCATTTTGAGCCGCGGGTGTTGCTTGAGGAGACATTGAGACGTCAGGCAAAGAAGAAGGTGATGGCGTCGTTCCAGAGCAGTCGGTTAGAGGTTTCCCACACAAGTGGGTATTTCCCAAGAATGAAGAAGCCGGAAACTCTTGAAGGGGTCGTGGTATTGAGCCATTCAGGTTATTATAGCTCAAATTTAAAGCTTTCAGCTTAGGGAGGTTGAGGTCAGGAATACTTCCGGAGAAAAAGTTGAAGGAGAGATCTAACAGAGTGAGTTGAGCAGAGAGAACTGGAGGTATATCACCAGAGAAGCTATTATGCTGAAGTTGTAGCGAGTGAAGAGAGGGAATAGAGAGGATATCTTGAGGTAGAGTACCATTCAAGTAGTTGAATCTCAAACTAAGCGCTCTAAGGGCATCCAATCTTCCTATACTATTGGGTGGAATTTGACCAAATAGGCCAATAGCAGGAAGGCGAACTGAGATCACTCGGCTACCTTCCTTGTTGCACGTCACGCCTTTCCAAGAAGTGCATACATTGAGTGAAACATCCCAGTTAAGTCTTTTAAGATGAGGGACAGCAGAAGCAAAGTCTAGTAAGGCCTGCCTATCCGAATTTAGATATGAGCTAGTTTGTGAAAACAATAGCACTAGCATCACAAGGGAAGCGAATCCTGAAACTGGTGATCGCTCAGCCATCCCTCGTTCCAGCTTCCGTATTGCTTCACCTTTCAACTGAGATTGAAATCGGAATCTTTACTGCTCCTTTCCCTTCTTCTTTATCACTGAGACATATCATTGAGCATGAATTACTTAAAGAATACAATCAATCTTCCAGTTTCTCAATGAGGATAAAGAAAATAATTGAGAGGCATTTCCCATAAGATTTAATAAGGCAATGCAGAAGATGAACAAATAACTTTCACAGTTTCAGTTAATTAAAAGAAAAGTAGATGCCTCATCGAGAATCTAATTGTCTGAACAAGAAAAAGTTGGAAACAGCTACTAATCTAGATCGATAACTTATATGCTTATCCTTTAATGTATTTGACCAAGAATCTAGCACACATAAATTACAGTTTCACATATTACCACATGGATACCCAGCAAGAAATAAACACTTTAACTGTGTAAATAAATCTCAAGAATAAGCTTCTAGCTTTGTGCTATTTCATGAATGCAACCTTTCAGGATTAGTGGAGATATAATGCAATTTCAAGATTTTTATATTATGAAGCTCAATCACAAAAACCAAGTAAAAGATCAAACTCTTAAATAAAAAAGAAACAAAAGATCAAAACTGACATAATCCGAAATGTTAATAGAAATTCAAGTAACCATCCATTCATCCAAAAAACTGTAAAATGGCTTTGATATAAGTGATAGTAATATCTAGCAATATATGCCAAAAATGTAAACTTATTTCAAACCTGATCATGCATGTACAGAAAAATTGAGTTTTTGCTCACTAGAGACATTATTGGATTTAGCAAATTAGCAGCAAAATGAAGGATTTACATACTATCATTTAAAGTTTAGTAGAAAAAACACAGATCCCCACTTGCAGAGAAAAGGGTTATCTTTAATCTTTAATGAGTAAAACAAGGCATCTACAAAACCTACTTTTTTCGAGGTATAAAAAATTGAATAACTTAAAGATGAAGCTTCCTAATCTGAATAGAAGGTGAAAAAGAAACACCAACATGTTACACTGTGATTAGTTTACAGTAAAAATTGTGGATTGACCATTCAAGTAATAGTTTTTGTATTCTTTTTTAAATTGTAGGAGAAAGGAATTCAATTGGAAAAGCTAAAAAATGATTAAGGTGAATCAGAAAGAAACAGGAATTCCCAAAAATAAAAACTAACAAAACAAAGTTTGAATCTTTATTTTGTTTAGTCATCTTCAGGGAAAGGTGGTACTAATATAAAAAGCTTCATATAACGCAATACTTTATTATAATTCAGTACATGAAGTGTTCTTGCATTTTATTCAAAATTATATGATTAAGCTAGTGAACATACTAAAAGAGAGAATCAGGCAACAACCATATATTAAAAAGTATGTCATAAAGGAAACTGATATATGAGTTTGGATCATTAGTCTGGCTTTGATATTAAGATTTAAAATGTGGCTTAAATATTTATTTTTTATTTTAAATTACTTTTAAAAAATAATAAAGACATGTATCATGATAGTATCACACAAACTGTGATTCGAAAGTATAACAAAAGATTTTTTCATACTCCTTCTATTCCAAAAGATTAGTCTCCTTTGATTTTCATTAGCCAAATTTAACACAAACTTTGCCTTATTATTATAAACAACAATTTAAATTAAAAGGTATCTATGTGACTGAAGTAAATTAGAAATACATGAAAATATTATGTTTTAATATATATTTCACCAAATATTATTCAAATATATATAGTTATATACAAAACTATTTAAGTCCAAATTTAAAATAACTGTTAAAATTTGAAACCAGACAATCTGTTACAAGGTAGTGTTATATTAAAAAATGTACTTACAATTTGAGAAGATGGATAACAATCTTTATTTATTTTAAATCCTGTTTCTTGAGATTAGCAATAATGGGTATCTGAAAAAAGATTAAGAAACATAGCAAAGTATAAAAAGATATATGCTGAATCTGGTTTTGTTGGATTTGATATCTGCAAATATAAGCATAAAATGTAGTAGTAAATAATGGATCAACCGAAAAGGATGAAATTTGAACTGAAACTCCAACGGCTTAATTTTCACAATTATGGAAACTCTTCATCTAACAAATTTTTGTCATTAAAACCTTATTACTAGTAAAACTAAATTGTACAATGTTGCTTAGTTGTCAATAAAAGAGAGAGAAATCACGCTTTTTCAACTGCACCAACAATGTTGGGAGTGACATTCTAATAAAATCTTATGTTGTTAAAATACATTTTTTGGATATATATATTACCAAAAACAGACATTATTGCATGTAACCTTTCCGGTTTTGTGTATGATTGAAAAGATTTGGAGGTGAACGATTGGAGCAGATGAGAAATCACTGGAGTAACTAATGGGTCTGGACCCTAAATTTTAAAAGAAATTTTATTACGACTAAATAATAATTTCTCCATAAAAAAAAATCATTTTCCACGTCTCCAAGGCCGGCCATGGAGTTTAGTTTTGTAGTATTAAAGATTTTTAAGCCGTATTT
Organism: Lithospermum erythrorhizon; assembly: GCA_019722365.1. Taxonomy (NCBI): domain Eukaryota; kingdom Viridiplantae; phylum Streptophyta; class Magnoliopsida; order Boraginales; family Boraginaceae; genus Lithospermum; species Lithospermum erythrorhizon. Next base: position 170,096 of record JADFUC010000825.1, read on the forward strand.
AATCTACCATTCGAATTAAATCTACATGAATAATAGAATTAAGTATATTAAATATAAATAAAACAAACTTGTAATAATAAAAACAAAGTAATCATATAAAATATAAAAATTAGATTATATAAGCGAAAATCAAACAATTCATTTGAAAATTGAAATTTTCTTGGCGTTTTTGAAGCAAAATCATCAATCAACTCTTCATTTAATTTTACTTAAAAGCCCCATTCTCGATTGCTATCGCCAGCTTCATTAAGTCTTTCATGAGACATTGAAAAGAATGCGGGTAGGACTTGACAACGGTTTGAAAGCTCCCGTTTACACTCTGATAGTAAATTTTTTTTAATTTTTTTAAAGTGGGAGCCCTTTAAAGTGGGTATGTCTGATAAACCTAATGGAACTCTCTAAAATATTCGTAAGATTGTCAAACCTTTTATAGTTGTAGCTTTCAGCTTTAATGTATCATATTTATTTATGTTTATATAATACTTTATATAAATATATCAATGGAAAGAGTTTGAAATGTACTTTCATCAAGTATTATAAATAAAATTAAAATTAAAATATTTGCGGTCGAAATTTAAGAGATGAGCGAAAAATCAGTAAACAATTTTGTAGTATAGATAATTATATAAATATCAACCATTAATTGTTACATTTCACAATCTATTTGGATCCAACGATTTACGAGCAAATAAAGACAATTATGTCCTTTTTCATTTCTTAAACACAAGAAGATAATGCATTTGTTAATTCCTCACAACCCACGCAACAACTCTACCTCTTCATTTCACCACTTTCCGTCCTCAGTCTCTGTGTTAAATTAATCGTGTGAATCTAGCATGTAAAAGAATCCAGTTCATCACAGGCTTGGTTACTTAAGGAAATAATTAGAACAAAGAAAGGAAAAAATCCTATTCCTTCTAGAGTCTTCTTTGTGGGTAGAAAATATTTTTTCGGGCTTTTGAGAAACCTATAAAATACCCCCTCTTATTGTGTGTGATATTGTAAAATCACCACCTCAAAGATAGTCAAAATAGAGAAAACATGTGAAATTCAAGAGATAAAATATTCGGAGAGATTTGTAATTGAGGTTGTCGTATGCATGAAATAATTAGAGAATGCAATTTCTAGAGATTTGAAGATGATGCTTTGTTACTAGATAGCAGAATAGGGTTAACACAGTGGGTGTAACAATTCTTTCGGTGATTGTGGTGGATCACAGGGAGACTATATATGCACTTTCACGTTGAGAACCAGGATAAATCTTATGTATGTTTATTCCACAATTTATTCTTTACGTTTATCATATACGAATTAGCGAGATCAATCTGGTAGATCTTGTAGTAGTATAATTGATGATACCACAATTATCCTTAATTATGGTTTAAAGATCATGTCATTGTGTATCTTAAAGGTTATTGACAGTATTATGGATTGTCATTAATGGTGTGAGGATTATAACAATTGGTATCGAGAGAGATTGGATGATCGAAGAGCTATTCAGAGGGGTTAATATAATGGGTTGAGAAAGAATGGCATTAGTCACAAGATGTGAAACAACTTTGGAAGAATTTAGTATGGTGGAAGATGAGGTATGCTCTTGGGTTTTGATTGGAGCATCACAGTTGTCATTTGGAGATTTCTTGGAAAGGTTCGTCTTGAAAATAAAAGGTCCACGGAGATTTATGATTTGGAGTGGTGTAAATTAGCCTATCATGGAGTTATATTGAATCTTGTTGGGAGGGTCGTGATTGATGGGAGACATTGGAGAAATTTGGCGACATAGGTGATGTGAGTTTTTGAGGTTTATCAAGCGGTTCTACATGGAAGATTGAGAGGGGATTAGATTTGTTTGATTGTGGACTAATCTTGTTCGAAACCCCAGTTCGAAGTGCAGCTTCGAGGATCATGTGGTTATGATTTAAGTCACGATGAGAAGGACATGATGGAAGCGATAGGCTCGAGTTGATTTAGTTGTGTAGATTCATTGGGTATCAAAAGATTTGATGGAGGGTGTGATGTCAGGAGTCATTGATGTTGTTGAGGAGCATTGTTAGGTGCAGGAGTGCGATGGAGGCGTAGTCGAAAGGGTTCGTGGCGGGTATTATAGATCGTTTGGTGGGGATGGCTAGGAAAAGAACAAAAGTTGGGAGATGGGTGTACAAACCATGGTGGCGTCGACATGGTAGTTTCTTGATGATAGAAGCTTTGGTTTAATGACAACATTGAGTTTCTCGGTGTTAAGCGGTTTTGGTGATAGGTAAAGTCTAGGTTGAGGTATGGTAGATTCTGCGGAGATGGGGATGCCATGAGAGTGCACAGCTTGAAGGCGTGTTGCGATTATCATCACAGAGTTGGCGTGTTTCAAAGCGAGAAAGTAGAAAGGTCTGACCTCTTAAGGTTAGCTAGCTGACGTATTGATGAATATGATTGAAAAAGTAGGAGTTGTCGGCCGACAAGGAAGAAGAAGAAGAAGTGAATTAGGTAATGACGTCGGGCAGGAGGATTTTCAAGGTACCTCGGAGAAGGTCGAAAGAAAGATTTGGTAGGTAAAGGGAAGAACATGGCTATTTAATGTGGTGAAAATTCCTAACGGGAGAAAGTTTTGGCTATGTCTTTTATAGTCAAGTTGGTGGATGAACTCAGGTTCTTTGCTGCCCGATTAAAGACTAATGTGAAGACCCCGATGTTTGAAGTATTAAGAGAGTGGGATATTATTTAATGATGTGAATTCTAAACACATGTGAAGAAATCGGATTATTCGAGGCAGGTATATAGAAGCAAATGGGGAACAGAGAAAGAGGAAAGAATATTCTGAGTCTTCTTTATTGGGTAGAAAATATTTTCTTTCAGGCTTATTGAAACTATCAATGCCCCTCTTGTTATTGTAATAGTGTGTAAATCACCACCTCGAAGATGATCAAAATGAGAAAAGCATTCTTGATTCAGAGAAAATATTCGGGAGATTTGTAGTGAGGTTGTCGTATACATGAAAACTCAATTAGAGATGTCTAGTTTCTAGGGCTGAAGATGTTGGTGCTTCAATTGCTAGATAGCGGAATAGGGTTCTTTGAGTGGGTGTAGCAATTCTTCGGTGATTATTGGTGGATCTACGGAGGCCCAGATATACACTTTCACATTGAGGGCAGGGATAAATCTTGTGTATCTTTAATTTCCACAATTTATTCTTTCACGTTTGTCATATACGAATTAGGGAGATCGATCTGGCCAGATCACGCTTAAATCTAAAATTATATAATTGAACATACAATTATCATAATTATAGTTTAGATCATGTCATTGTGTATCTTGGAGGTGGGATGCGAGTTATTGACAAGTATGGATTGTATACGATGTGGATACTAGGATTCTAACAATTGGTATCGAGAGAGGATTGGATGATGAAAAGGCTGTGGAGGATATATAAAATGGTGGAAGATGAAATTGTCTCTTGGGTTTTGGATTACGGAAGCTCGCGGAGTTAGCCATTGGGAATTTCTTGAAGGTTCTTCTTGAAAATAAAAGGTCCTGAAATTTATGATTTGAGTGGTGTAAATTGGCATATATCCGGGTTATCATTGAGTCTTGTTTAGAAGGTCATCGATTAGATGGAAGGTTGTTGGAGGAAATTTAACATGGTGATGTGAGTTTTGAGGTTTATCAAGCGGTTCTACATGGAAGATTGGAGGATTGAATTTGGTACCCGGATCTAATGGGTATCTTGTTCGGAAGCAGTTCGAAGTGCAACTCGAGGATCATGTGGTTAATAAAGGTCACGATGAAAGGACATGATGAAACGATAGGCTCGAGTTGATTTCGGTTGTGTAGATTCATTGGGTATCAAAATATTTGAAAATGGAGAATTCCGCCCGGTGAAATAAATTTATTGTTGATGTTGTTCTTGAGGAGCATTGTTATGCAGTCTGATGGGCTGTGAGTAAAGAAAAGGGTTAAATGGCAATTATTATAAATGTCGTTGGTGGGGATGGCTAGGAAGAGCTTTGGTTGAGATCGGTGTACAAACCATGGGTGAAAATGACATAAAGTAGTTTCTTAGTGGTAAGAAAAGCAGTTTCGTGACAACATTGTGATTTCTCGGTGTTAGAAAGCAGTTTGGTGTGGGTAAAGTCTAGGTTGAGGTATGGTAAGATGGAAGTTGCGGGATGCCGTGAGGTGCGGCCGAAGGCGTGTTGCGATTATCATGCAGGGTTAGTGGCGTATTTCAAAGCGCAGTAAGAGGGCTCCCAACCTCTTAAGGTTAGCTAACTGAAAAAGTATTGATGAATCTGATTAAGTGGGAGTTAATATTACGACAAAAGGAAAAAAAAGAAAAAAGAGATTCATTATGACAAATCGGAGCTTGGAGAGATTTCTAATTACCTCGGAGAAGATCGAAAAGATTTAGTAGGTAAAGGAAGAACATGGCCTGGCTATTTAATGTGGTGAAAATTCTAACGGGGAAAGTTTTGGCTATGTCTTTTTATAGTCAAGATTAATTTGACATTCATGATTGTTCTTGGTTAAAATACAAAAGGCTGAGTTGAATTCGAGCAGGTGGGAGTTAGGGATAATGAACTCGGTTTGTATGCTTGATTAAAGACTAATGTGAGACAGGTGTTTATTCAAGTGGGATATTGGTGTCATTGAATCAAGCACATGTGAAGTCGGATTATTCAGCCGGTGTGCCAAGAAATAATTGGGAACAAAAGAAAGGGAAAGATACATTACCTTAAGTGCTTGCTGTTAGTTAATATTTTCTTTCGGGCTTATTGAGAAATTATAAATGCCCCCTCTTGTGTGGTAGTGTGTGTAGAAAATCACCACCTCAAGATCAAAATGGGGAAAGGCATGTGAATTCAAGAAAATATTGGAGAGATTTGCTTAATTGAAGTTGTCATGTCTATGAAAACACTCAATTAAGAAGTCCCTACAGGGTTGAGAGATGTTAGTGCACTAATTTAACAGATAGCAGAATAGAGATTCTTTTGAGTCGTGTAACAATTCTTCGGTGATTATTAGTGGATCTGAGGAAGCTAGATATACACTTTCACATTGAGGGGAGCCAGGGATCAATCTTGTGTATGTTCAATTTCCACAATTTTATTCTTTACTGTTTGTCATATCTGAGATTAGGAAGTCGATCTAAGGTGAATCTTGGTAATTGTATAATTAGATTATACCACGAATTATCCTTAATTATAGTTTAAGATCATGTCATTGTATATCTTGGGTGGGATCAGGAGTTATTGACAAAAACAGATTCCTTCATTAATGGTGTAGGATTCTGGCTGGTGGTATCGAGAAGATTGGATGATCGAAGGCTATTAGGGGTTGTATATTTGGGTTGAAAGAATGGCATTGATCTGAATGTGTTGCTTGGAAGGACTAGTATGGTGGAAGATGAAATTGTCTCTTGGGTTTTGATTGGAAATCAGGGTCAGCCATTTGGAGATTTCTTGGAAGGTTCGTCTTGAAAATAAGGTCCCACAAATTTATAATTTGATGGCGATAAATTGGCGTATCGGGTTATCGGCGAAAGTCTTGTTTGGGAAAGATCATGATTAGATGGAAAGGTTGGAAATTTGGTGAATATGAGTTTAGAGTTTATCAGCGGTTCTACATGGAAAGATTGGAGGATTAGATTTGTTGCCGGATCTAATGGACTAATCTTGTTAGAGCAGTTCGAAGTGCAAGCTCGAGGATAGAAGTAATGGATTGCTCGGTTGTCAAGGAGTCACGATGAAAGGACATGATGGAAGCGATAGGCTCGAGTTGATTTCGGTTGTGTAGATTCATTGGGTATCAAAAATTTGATGGGTATGATGAAATGCAGGGATTCATTCGTGATGTTGTTCTTGAGGAAGCGTTGTTAGGTGGGAGTCACGTCAGGCATAGTGAAAAGGGTTAAATTAGCCAATTATTACTAGATCGTTTGAATTGGGATAAGCTAGGAAGGGGCTTGGTTAGGATCGGTGTACAAACCATAGGTGAAAATGGAGCATGGTGGTTTCTTGATGATAGAAGCGGTTTTCGTGACAACATTAGTAGAATCCCTAGAGGTTGAGGTATGGTAGATTCTCTGGAAGTTAAGGATACATCATGCAGGGGTTAGGTGGCGTGTTTCAAAAGCTGTGAGTAGAGGGCTCCATTTCTTAAGGTTGGCTAGCTGAAAAGAGTATTGATGAATATGATTAAATTGAAGGAGTTAATCGGCAAACAAAGGGAAAGAAGAAGAAGAGATTCGTGTGACCAATCGGGCTTGGAGGATTTTCAAGGTACCTGGAGAAGATGAAAGATTTGGTAGGTAAAGGAAGGAAACGTGGCTGGCTATTTATCTTGGGTGAAAATTCCTATGAGGAGAAAGTTTTGTCTTTATAGTCAAGTTATTGACATTCATGATTGTTCTTGGATTGGTAAAAGACATTGGAAGTTTGGTTCGGCTTCAGTGAGATTTAGGGGATAATGAACTTCGGTTCTTCTTGTAGGTAAAGACTAATAGAGACGGTGTTTGGTATTCCAGGTGGGATATTGTTAATCGTGTGAATCCTAAACACATGTGAAAGGAATCGGATTATTAGAGCTGATTATGAAATAGTGGGGAACAAGAAAGGGAAAGATGTGCCTTCTGAGGTCTTCTTTATTGGTGAAATATTACTTCTGAGCTTATTTGAGAAACCTATAAATGCCCCTGCTTATTGTGTGGCAGTATTATTATTAAATCACCACTCAAAGATGATCAAAATAGAGAGAAAACATGTATGAATTCAAGAGAAAATATTGGAAGATTTATAGTAGAGGTTGTCATGTCTCTATGAAAAAACACTCAATTTAGAAGTCTGATTTCACAGAGATTTGAAGATGTTAGTGCTTAATTGCTAGATAGCGGAGATAGGAGTTCTTTAAGGTCGTGTAACTTAATTCTTAAAATTTGATTGTTAGTGGATCTGAGGAGACTAGATATACCTTCGCGTGAGGGAACCGGGATAAATCTTGTGTGTTTAATTTCACAATTTATTCTTTCTGTTGTCATATAGACAAGGGGGCTCGATCACGGTAGATCTTAATGGTAAAGTATAATTAGATTATACAATTATCCTTAATTATGGTTTAAGATCATGTCATTGTGTATCTTGGGTGGGATGCGAGTTATTGACAAGTATGGGTTGTCGGTAATGGTGTAAGTTCTAACGATTGGTATCGAGAAGGATTGGATGGTAGAAATTCAGAGGATTTGGCATAATAATGGAGGTTGAAAGAATAGCATTAACGTTACAAGATGTGAAAAAGCTGCCCAAGTTAGTATGGTGGAAGATGAAATTGTCTCTTGGTTTTAGAACATCGGGTGTATTAGAGAATTTCTTGGAAAAGTTAAATCTTGTAAGGTCCTGAGATTTATGATTTGAGTAGTGTAAATTGGCATATCACTTTGGAGTTATCGTGAAGAGTCTTGTTTAGGAAGGTCATCGATTAGATGGAAGGTTGTTGGAGGAAAATTTGTGACATGGGTGATGTGAGTTTTTGAGTTTATCAAGCGGTTCTACATGGAAGATTGGAGGATTAGATTTGTTGCCTTGAGATCTAATGGTGTCTGTTAAGGAAACAGATTTAAAGTAGCAGGATAATAGTTCTCCAGTTTAATGAGTCACGATGAAAGGACATGATGGAAGCTTGACTCAGGCTCAAGTTGATTTCGGTTGTGTAGGAATTCATTGGGTATCAAAAGATTTGATGGTATGATGAAATAGAGTTATTGATGTTGTTCTTGAGGCATTGTTGGAGTGCAGTCACGATGGTATGAGTGAAAAGGGTTAAATGGCAGGTAATATAGATCGTTTAATTACAGGGATAGCTAGGAAAGAACTTAGTTGAGATGAATTCTTTATGGGTAGTAGTTTTGCTGATGATGAAAGCGGTTTCGTGACATTTGAGTTTCAGTGTTAAGCAGTTTTAGTGTAGATAAAGTCCCTAAGTTGAGGTATGGTAAGATTCTCTGGAGTTACGGGATGCCATGAGGAGTGCGACGAAGGGCGTGTGATTATCATCTGAGGGATTCATTGGCGTGTTTCAAAAGCGCGGTAGAACTCCCCAACCTCTTAAGGTTAGCTAGCTGAAAAGTATTGATGAATGTGAGTTGTGTGAAACCAAGAAAAAAGAAGAAAGAGAGATTCGTAATGATAATCGGGCTTGGAGGATTTCAAATTACCTCGGAGGAATCGAAAAAGGTTGGTAGGTAAAGAGAAGAACATGGCGGCTATTTAATGTGGTGAAATTCTAACGGGAAAGTTTGACTGTGTCTTTTTGTAGTCAGGTTAGTCTATGATTATTTCTTAGGTGGTAAAAGACATTGGAGTTTGGTTCGGCTTCGGTGGGAGTTCGGGGATAATGAACTGGAGTTTAACAACAGTTAAAGAACTAAATATGAAGACCGGTGTTGTGTTCAAGTGGGATGTTGTCAGATGTGAATCTAAATACATGTGAAGAATCCGGATTATTCGAGGAGCGTGTACTTAAGGAAATGGTGGGGAACAAGAAAGGAAAGATCTATTACTAGAGTCTTCTTTTTATTAGGTATCTTTTCTTCGAGGCTTATTTAAAACTATAATACCTCTTATTGTAATCCACTTTCGAAGATGATCAAAATGAGGGAAAACATGTGAGATTCAAGAGAGAAAATATTAGGAGAGATTTGTAATTGAGATTGTCATTCTATGAAAACCTCAGTGAAATGCAGTTCTAGAATTTGAAGAATGTTAGTGCTAATTGCTGAATATAAAGTTCACTAGAATATAGGGGAACAGGATAAATCTTGTGTATGTTTAATTTCCCACAATTTATTCTTTACGTTTGTCATATCGAGATTAGGGAGATCAATCCTGGTAGATCTTAGTAATTAGTATAATTGATTATACCGTATCATAGTATGGTTTAAGATCATGTCATTGTATATATTGGTGGTCGATTGTGTAGTTGTCGTGTGGTGTAGGATTCTAACAATTGGTGTAGAGGATTGGATGATGAAAATATTAGGTTATGTTGTAGGTTGAAGAATGGCATTGAAGTACAGATGAAGCCCTTGGAAGGACTAGTATGGTGGAAGATGAAATTGTCCTGCTTGGGTTTTGATTACGGAAGCATCCACAAGGTTGTCATTGGGAATTTCTTGAAGGTTCTTCTTGAAAATAAAAGGTCCTGGAGATTTATGATTTGAGTGGTATAAAGTGGCATATCACGGAGTTACTCCATTGAAAAGTCTTGTTTAGAGAGGATCATGATTAGATGGAAGGTTCCTGGAGAAAATTTGTGACATGGGTGATGTGAGTTTTGAGGTTTATCAAACGGTTCTACATGGAAGATTGGAGGATTAGATTTGTTGCTGAATCTAATGGACTAATCTTATTCGAGCAGTTGAAAGTGCAACTTCGAGATCGTAATGGATTTATCGGTTGTCAAAGGTCACGATGAAAGGACATGATGAGCTTGATAAACTCAAGTTGATTTCGGGTTGTGTAGATTAATTTGGGTATCGAAAGATTTGATGGAGAATTCGCAGTGAAATGCAAGTCATTATTGATGTTGTTGAGCATTATTCGTCTGAATACGATGGGCCCATGATCGAAAAGGGTTCAGTAGCGGGTATTAGATGGTTTGGTGGGGATGGCTCTACGAAGGGCAGTTCGAGGATCGATTAATAAAACCATGGTGAAAAATCGACATGGTAGTTTCTTGATAGAAGCGGTTATGCGTGACAACATTGAGTTTCTCGGTGTTAGAAAGCGGTTTTGGTGTGGGTAAAGTCTAGGTTGAGGTATGGTAGATTCTGCAGAGTTAAGGATGTATGAGGTGCAACCGGGCGTGTTAGGAATTATAAATGCAAGGTTAAATTTGGCGTGTTTCAAAGGCGCGGGTAAGAGGGCTCCCGACCTGGAGTTGGCTAGCTGAAAAGTATTGATGAATATGATTAAGTGGGAGTTATTAGGCCCCGACAAGGAAAAGAAAGAAAGAAAGAGATTCATTAATGACCAATCGAGGGCTTGGAGGATTTTGAGTACCTCGGAGAAGAAGATCGAAAAGATTTGGTAGGTAAAGGAAGAACATGGCTAATGGTAGAAAATTCACTGAGGAGAGAAAGTTTTTGGCTATGTCTTTTATAGTCAGAGTTGGTGATCATGATTGTTCTTGGATTGGTAAAAGACATTGGAGTTTAACTGACTTCGGTGGGAGTTCGGGGATAATGAACTCGGGTTCTTCATGCGGATGCAAGATAAATAGAAGACCGGTGTTTTAAGTATTCAAGTGGGGATATTATTGTACGTGTGAGATCCCTAAACACTGTGAAGGAGATCGGTTATTCCGGGCGGTGTACTTAAGGAAATGATTGGGGAACAAGAAAGGAAGGTCTATTGCATACAGAGTCTTAACATTGGGTGAAAATATACTTTCTTTCGAACTTATTTGAAACCTATAAATACCCCCTCTTGTTATTGTAGTAGTGTGTGAAAATCACCACCTCAGTCAAAATAAGGAGAAAAATGTGAGATTCAGGAAAAATGGAGATTGTGGGATTTGTCTGTGTATAGAAAAAAGCACTCAATTAGAAGTCTAGTTTCTAGAGATTTGAAATGTTAGTACTTGATTGCTAGATAGCAGAATAAGTTGTTAGAATCAGTATATTTCATTCTTCAGGTGATTCATGGTGGATCTCTGAGGACTAGATATACCTTTCAGATAAAGGGGAACAGGGACAATCTTGTGTATGTTTAATTTGCACAATTTATTCTTTACGTTTTGTCATATCTACGAATTAGAGTGATCTGGTAGATCTCAGTAATTAGTATAATTGTTGATACCATAATTATCATAGTATTATAGTTTAAGATCATGTCATTATCTTAGGTGGGATGCGAGTTGTGTAGTATGGATTGTCGGTAATGGATTTTAAATTCCTAACAAAGTGGTATCGAGAGAGAGAGTTGAGATGGTATAGAAATATCGAGAGGTTGTATATTTGGGTTGAAAGAATGGCATTGGTGCGAATGTGAAGGCACTTGGAAGGACTAGTATGGTGGAAGATGAAATTGTCTCTTGGTTTTGGTCTGGGCATCGCGAGGTTGTCATTGGAGATTTCTTGGAAGGATTCGTCTTGAAAATAAAAGGTCCACGGAGATTTATGATTTGAGTGGTGTATTAGCATACTCTAGGTTATGTGAAAGGTCTTGTTTAGGAAGGGTCATGGAGATTAGATGGAAGGTTGTTGGAGGAAATTTGTGACATGGGTGATGTGAGTTTTGAGGTTTATCAAATGGTTACATGGAAGGAGTGGAGGAATTAGATTTACTGCCCAGATCTAATGGACTAACATCTTGTTAAATGGACTGAAGTGCAACTTCGGGATCATATTGGTTATCGGTTATTAAAGGTCCACGATGAAAAGGACATGATGATAGGCTCAAGTTGATTTGGTGTGTAGATTAAATTTGGGTGTCAAAAGATTTGATGGAGGTCCTTGATAAATAGAGTCATTGTTGATGTTGTCTTGAGGAGCATTGTTGGAGAGTGCAGTCACGATGGGCGCAGTGAGAAAGGGTTCGTGGCAGGTAATATCGTCGTTGGTGAGGATGGTGAAGAACTTGGTTAGAGATGGGTGTCTCGAACCATGGGTGAAATCGACATGGTAGTTTCTTGATGATAGAAATAGTTATCGACAACATTGATTCTCGGTGTTAGAAAGCGGTTTGGTATCAGATAAAGTCCTAGGTTGAGGTATGGTAGATTCTCTGGAGGAGATTCTGGGATGCAGAGTGCAACCAGGCGTGTTGCAGTTGTCGTAGGGTTAGGCGTATTTCAAAGGCGCGGGTAAGAGGGCTCCCGACCTCTTAGGTTAGCTAAGCGAAAAGTGATGAATATGATTAGAAATTGAGGTTGTGTTGACAAGGAAAGAAAGAAGATTGTGTGACCAATCGGGCTTGGAGAGTTTCGAGGTACCTCGGAGAGATCGAAAAAGATTTGGTGATAAAAGGAAAGAACATGACGCTATTTTAATGTGGTGAAAATTCTGCACAGGGGAGAAAGTTTTAATATATCTTTTCATGAGTCAGAGTTGGTGACATTCATGGTTGGATTAGTAAAGACATTGGAGTTTGAAGCTGGCTTCGGTGAGGTCAGGGGATGTCAGGCTTCAGTTCTTTAACTGCAGTTAAAGACTAATGTGAAGACCGGTGTTTAGTATTCGAGTGGGATATTGTTGTCGTGTGAATCCTAAACACATGTGAGAGTCGGATTATTCGGAGCGATATGCCAAAAATTAGGGGAACAAGAAAAAGGAAAAAGATATACATAGGTGCTGTGGGTGAAAATATTTAAACAGGGCATTGAAACCTATAAATGCCCCCTCTTTATTGGTAATAGTAGTGTATGTGAAAGATGATCAAAATAGAGAGAAAACATGTGAGATTCAAGAGAGAAAATATTCTGAGAGATTTGTAATTGAGGTTTTCATGTCTATGAGAAAACACTCAATTAGAGAAGTCTAGTTTCTAGAGATTTGAAGATGTTAGTGCTTCAATTTGCTGAATGGCAGGAATAAGTTCTTTAAGGTGGTCGTGTAAATGTTGATTATTAGTGGATCTATGGTTTTGGATGTACCTTCACATTGAGGGGAACAGACAAATCTTGTGTATGTTTAATTTCCGCAATTTATTCTTTGCATTTGTCATATCTAAATTGGGAGATCGTCATAGTCTTGGTAATTAGTATAATTGATGATACCGCAATTATCATAATTGCAGGTTAAGATCATGTCATTGTATCTGGGCGGGATGCGAGTTATTAGCAGAAATATAGATTATCGATAATAGTGCTTAGGATTCCTAACGTATTCTTCCTCGGCATTACTCTAATACTTTCCGTACCACATTCATACACCCACCGCGGCAGTGCGGCGCCTCCGGCGACCACATTCTCCACGAATCCGGCGACTCGGTTAAACCCAAGCGGGTCTCAAAACAGGTAATACTTCAGCGAGTTTTCTTTTCTCTGATTTGATTTCTATTATCATATATTTATTTGGTTTCTATTAATATCAATATGTTAAAGAGCATATTAGGGTTTTAGTTTTTATGATATTAGACTTAAATTTTAGAAGTTGATTAGACATTAATTTTTCTTAACATGCAAAATAGGTTTCCTATAATTGAGAGGCTATCCTGATTTAATTATTAGATGTATCGTTATTTCTGTAAATGCAGATAATATTGTATATGAATATTGAACAATTTTGATTAAGTAAGCATATGATTCATGATTTTGAATATTGAATAAATGACTTGGTTTTGTTGTTTCATCTTTGTTGTGGTTATTTTGAATGTTGATGTTTGAGCTATTTCATAATTTGACCTTTTGATATATAGATTTGGTGATCGATTAGTGGTTCAAGATGTCCATATGACTTTCTCGCTTACTTGTTCGTGAGTTTGTGTATTTGAATTTTTTTTCAAATATTTTGATGTTCATTTTTACATTGTGATTAGTAGTGTTTAATTTATTTAATAGCTATCTATTATTTGTCACTGTCGATGCGACTTTACGGTTTTTATACGTAATTTTTTATTGTCGAGAATTTTAATAGAAATGAATTTTCACCTATTATGATTGTTTATTCCTAATTTTATATTCTTGTTATATCTATTTTATAGATGAAGAAAACGAAAAAAGAAATTTATGGGGCTCTGAGGCCAAAGTTTGATCGTTGATAGAATTTTTAAGGATGAAGGTTTGAAGAGTGAAAAGAACATGTAGTATTGAAGGTTGAGCAATATTAGGAATGAAGATGAGATGAAATATTGATAATGTGAATGCTATTTACCATATATGAGCAGTCTAATTATTATGTTATTTGTCGCATTATTACGTATGTATGGAGCTTTGGCGCTATTTACCACTTTGTGATTAATAACATTTATCCAATATATACTTTCCTGTGGTTAATTTACATTTCCATATAGACCACATTTAAGCGTGGAAAGAGATTCTGATTCATTAGATTAATTAATAATCAAAAATACAAATTATAGCATTTTTATAATATTTTCTTTTGGTACATTTTAGGTAATACATATCATTTCTCAAAAAACAATTCATTAATGTCAATTATATAAGGCTATTTTAAGCTATTAATTAACTATACTTGTTTAATGAATTTTGATACCACGTTAATTAAGTGCGTAGAATAATTTTGGTACATTTTTTTTGAATTTTAAATTCTTATTATTAGAATGATATATTTTTATAATGTATCTTATTTTTTGCATTGAAGAATTACCTTAGAATTAATGAGCGTTAATGAAATATATTATGCTAATAAGTGTAACCGTTACCATTTTAAATCAATATATGTCATTTCAATTCAATTGTGACTTTTAAATTGTTACCATGTTCGAATTTGTGGATAATTTCTAATCATGAAGTTTGTTAAACAATGTGTTATTTTTTAATAATAACATATATTTGCAACAATATAGTTGATTTGAACTTCATTTGTCCATTTGAAAAACAACATTAAATATATTAGTCATAATGGTTATTGAAGTTGTTTGACCAAGAAATAAAATATAATTCCAAATCAGTTTCATTCATTGTTATTTATTCTCCTCCTTTTCATTTAATTTTGCCACATTACTGTATTATGATGGATAATTTTATTCGCCATAAATCTATAGAAAGATTTGTTAAATATAATTTTCCATTTAAATGACATAGAAGAAAACATTTCATTTTAGCCACATGATTATATGCATTTGTGATAATTCAGGTCTGCATCTGCGACGAGATCTTAATTCGGCGAGACCTCATTATATATACTATTTTCAGGGGCAAAAATTCAATATCTAAACCATAGATTCAAGTCCAAGGAAACAGGTTTTAAGGCCATAAACTTCAAATTAAGCATATTTATATAGATTTGCATCTAATATGCCCAAATTCAACCAAAAATCAAAGAACCACCGGCCTTATTCATCATATTAACTGGAGAAGAAGGGTTTTTCCGTAACTTCAGTCAAACAGCTCCGACAGCCAAAACTCCACAGATTTGGTAATTAAAGATTGTTTTTACTTCAGTCGCTTTCTTGCTAATAAAGAATTAGGTTTGAGATTTTTTGTTATGATTGATTTTTGGAGAAATTGGATTTTGTTGCTGATTGATGGAGTGTGTTTAAGTATTTTTCAAGCCACATTTGTTGCCGTCTTTTGGTTGGATGAGGAAAATTGATGTCGTACCAGTTTATTTGATGAGGCAATATTTATCACGCACTAATAAGAAATAGTAGCTTTTTAATTGAAATATTGATTTTAATGAAGCAAATGAAGCTTCTTAGCCACTATTTAATAGGGTGGGGGGCAAAATAGTCGTTTTAGCATCAAATTATTTGTTGGAATTATTATTGTATAGCAATTTCTTGTGATGCTAAGTAGTAAAGGCTAAATGTGTTATTTTACGAAGTAGTGATTATACATGCAAATAATGTTGGGTTTGGGTGTGGAAATGACACATGCCAAGTCGGACAGGCCCCTTAAAAATATGGATTCTAATAGGGTGGTCTGATGTTTCGGGATAGGTAGACAATGAAATGAGTCACTTTTAATATGAATAATGAATTTTTAGTCTAATAGATGCAATGTTTCAAAATAAGTAAATGCATAACAATAACTTATAAACTATGAAACACTAGAAATTAAAAAAAAAAAACTTAACATAAGAAAATAATAATGGCACCCGATTTTTCCGAAATTTAATTCATATTGCTTATTACAGTAAGTTACCATAATAGAATGATGATGCAATTAGGGGTTTAGTGATGGGATCATAGTCTTGGAAGTTGAAACTGATGCTGTGAGTGAAATGAGGTTACAGACTGGGTTCTAGCACGTGGGGACTGACTCAAACTGATCAAATCAGTGAAGATGAAGAGTAGAGGTTTACAGGAGGTTCTTCAGTGAGCTGCATGATTAATAAGTTTCTGTTTTATAGTTTATTTCCCAGGCCAAATCACAGTCGTGCGCTTGATGTCTCTTCATTCTTGATTCAGTTTTGTGGGTACCGTTAAGTGGTAGAGCAATTACGATGTTGCCTATAATTAAACGAAATCAAACCATTGATTCTCCCAACGATCTCTCTCCTTTACCGAGATGGACTGCCAGCTTCCATTTATCATGGGCCTTCGCAGCATCTTCGTGTGGTCAAGTCGGTTTATTAGTTCTTTGTTCCGATCCCATTTCGATTGGGCCCAATGCAGTTCGACCGATCTGGATAAACCATTTATTATAGGATTATCATTTGCCCCAGTTTAGTCCATTTTCTGTAGATTAGGATCTGAATATGGAGAGTATCTTAATTAAACAGCATATATTAAATTTTCCTAACGTCTCATTCTTTGCAAGCAGTTGAAGCCCACCAAATGCCCTCTTGCTATTTTCTCCAAATTAGTTTAGAAAAACCCTTAAATCTTCTGGATATATACTGGTAAATAAGGCCTTGTTGCGAAACGCCCGCTTCCGTTATCTTTAATCAACCTCTAATCATATACTACAACAATAGACACCTCCAATTCTTCGTCCACGAAAGCAGGGGAGTTATAATAGGCAATCTAGAAAGTGGGTCCTCGGTGCCCACCCAAAGCTACTCAGCAGCCACTTTGGCCCATAAATGCTTTCGCCGTCCTCCTGATCTAAGGTGGTGGCGTAGACATCCCAATGGAGTAGCGTGTACTTTTGAGAGGGACCTGAATTAGCAAAGGTCATGCGGAATCCTCGTAGATGCCCAAGGCCACCGAGGCAGCCTCCCAGGAGTGAGGGTATCTTACGTTGTAGCCTTAGAGAATGGTTGAATCTCTCCACCCATGCTGTGGGAGCGTGCTATACATGGTGGCGTACTTTTCGGCTACTTTAAACATGTGTTTGGGTTTCTGTCCCTCTTGGCGGTGAATCTGGCAGGTGGGTTCTCCTTCACCCTCTTTCGACGTACTCCAAAAGGATAGAGTTCCTCTTCATTGAGGCTGATAGAAAATTCAGCCTTCTGCCAGATCAGGTGGGCAGGGCTGGAGGCCACTTTTTTCTTCTTTACCTCAAATAGAATTTTCCACTTTGGCGTTTCATACGGGTTCACATACTTTAAAATCCCAAGTACCCTCTAAATCAACAGCTTACAAGCAGATCTGGGTACCTAAGCCTCTTGATGAACAGGCGCCCCGTACCCTGCATTTATCTGAAGCGGTGAGTTCTGCATGATCTAGTTCGATGTTGTGCCAGGGCCTTAGGCGTTAAGAGTTACTTTCAATATGCTGTGGTATCTCTAACTCCATGGTCCTTATAAGGGTGAGTCTCCTTCATGGTTTTAATGTTTCTCACCAACTTCATGGTTTTGAGTTTTGTCATGGGCCCCCAGCTCTGCTTGTGTCCAGTTTGGTGGCGGCTCAGCCGAGGGAGGACAAAGTGGCAAATCCCCTCCTGAGAAGGTACCTCCCTTTCCTTGGGTCTACTCCTTTGTTGACCCATTTGTTGCCTCTATCCTCACCTGGGTTGCCGTTCAGGACTCACCACCCTTGGAAAATCAACTGCATTGGGTCCTAGTGAAGCTGCCTCGGAGCCCCAGGGTGTTGGATCCAATACTTCCCAAGGTTCAATGGGAGATCTCTCTGCCTCCCCATCCTCCGCTGGGTCAAGATCACCGGCTGACCACACCCCAGGTGTTTCCCCTGGTGGCGCCAATGAACACTCAAGCACCGTTGTTCTAGAGTCGGAAGACGATGGGGAGGTTGGCTCGGCCATTCCTCTTGATCATCCTTTTGCTTCTTTCCCTCCTTTGGGGCCATACACCACGGGGCTGTGTCCCTCTCCAACGGGAGGACCCCCCGTCCCCAGGAAGAGGATGGGATCCCCCCTTGTCAATCCCCGTCCATCGCAGTCCCCACGGAGGTTGGAAAGGACATCTCTTCCCCAGTCTGCATTTCATTTGGGCAGCTCTGCATTTCATTTGTTGTACTCAGCTTCTCCTACCCACTTCTTGAAAATAGATCTAACCCTCCTTTCCTTGTACTTTTCTACTAACTACACTGTTCATGTTAATTATGAATGTACTCTTAAGTGTGATTTGCTTCTACTTTATTGTTATATTGTTCAATTCTGATTGTATTCTATTGTTCTATTGTCTCATTTCATTTATTTCACTATTCAATCATCTGGTAAGAGCTTGTTCTTGAATCTTCATCAATTCTTATGTTTTCTATTCCCATTTTTATTCTTTCATGCTGAACTGATTTTATACCCTTTGCTTGTTGCTATGCTCACATGA
The DNA here is from genome assembly GCA_019722365.1 of Lithospermum erythrorhizon. Classification (NCBI taxonomy): domain Eukaryota; kingdom Viridiplantae; phylum Streptophyta; class Magnoliopsida; order Boraginales; family Boraginaceae; genus Lithospermum; species Lithospermum erythrorhizon. The sequence continues at coordinate 188,436 of JADFUC010000825.1, forward strand.
TCTTATCTTATATCTGTATTTATACTATATTCAAAAGTACTTTATACCAAATTTACTTATAGTTATGCTCACATACATGATATACTAAATTAATGTTGAATTAAATTTGGTTTTATAAGAACTTAATTAATAGTTCGTGAAATGTCTAACTGTATTACATTGTGTTCAATGAAATGCCTAACACGATATTTTTATACCTTTGCTTATTGATATATGAACTTATACTTTTGTATTCTCTGAAATTCTTGTGCTCTTGAATTTGCATAATCTAATAATTCGATCCTATGAATTACTTTATACCTTTGCTTATAGTTGTGCTCACCTGCGTCTTATACCTTACTTATTTCTCTGAAATTTGCTCTTATAGGACATTGTGTTCGATGAAATATTTAACTGTGTTCACATTAATATTCGATAAATACCTAACTTACGATATTTTATACCTTGCTTATTGCTATGTCATGATCTTATACTTTCTCTTATTCTTAGAAATTCTTGTGCTCTTGAATTTGCATAATCCATAAAACTGATGATATCTTAACTTTTATACTATGAATTACTTTGAGCTTTTGCTTATTGCTATGCTCACATACATGATCTTATACCCTTACTTATTCTCTGAGACTTGCTCTTGGAGACATTGTGTGTTGATGAAATGTCTCATTGTGTTCCCCTGGCCTGAATTTCCCTTCAAGAACAAAATTAAAATATCGTTATTGCTGCTTATTGATTTTGCTGCTTCACAAAGTGAAATATCGTTATTGCTGCTTATTGATTTTGCTACTTCTTCTGCGGTTTGATACTTCTAACGTTGGTTGGTTCTCGGCCTGCCCTACCTTAAGTTTGTATATATATGCTGATATTATTATGCTCTACTGTTGATATTGCCTTCATTAAAATTATACTAGAGTCTCATTAACCTATGTTTTTATGTTAATTGTACGACTTTATGGGCATCTTATGCCATTACCTTTGTTATTTGACTCTGAGCATTTTATGTCTTCTGGTATGTTAGTCCTTGCATTATGTACATATGTTTTGTATATTTATTACCCTTCAACCAGAACTGCTCTCTATGGGACTCGATCAATATACTGTGCTATGTCATTCCCTATTACCCCCTTGAGATATGTGTTTAACGTTACGTGTTAAGATACATGTCTGGTCCCATCCGGCCTTCGACAATGAAATCGTGTGGGCACACGTGTGTATTTTCCAACAACATTCTTTGGTAGTCCTCAAAACATGCGCCTTCGCTACATGGAATCAATATCCATTATTCGAGGATTTGCTCGTCCGGACGTAACGTCTACAACATGCAATACCACTTTTGTAGAAATCTGTGATTGCTTAGCATCCGGTGAAAGGGTTGTATCATTCCTACGGACTAATCATGTGTCTACTCGATTCATCGAATCAAGTTCGGATTCTACATGATATTTATTTACAAAAAATATATCCGTGTTTGGGGTTTGTTTTGTGTTTGAAACTTGCATTTGGAGAATGCAACTCCTCTCGTAGTGTTTTGGAATTAGCTCTTTATTGTATCCATTTATTATATTTCGATGTTGGTATGTAATGTATCTTTCTAATTGAATTTGTGATTTTGAGTTCCTCGATCGGCTTCGTAACTTTTTAGGCAATCCGGCCTTGTAGATTAGGCAGGGTATTCCTAGTAGTTCATATAAAGATCTTAGCAACTTAGATATCATTTCCTTTTTGAATGACTTCTTTATTATCTATATTTAATGTGTGTGATAATGATGAACTATCTCTTTATAGATAATATGTTTCACCTTTATGTAATCTATTATAATATAAATTATTTTCTTGTTGTTACCGTCTATGTATTCACTAATATATTTTTATTCTACCAATGGTATTATAGCATTTACATAAAATCAAGTTTTTTCGTCAAGTATTTGTATTCAAATATTACATAAATAAATGAACAAACGACAAAATTAAATTCAAACCTAAAAAAAAAAAATCAAACCCGAAATGATAGAGCAACTTGGTGAGCAATCACTCATAAACAAACTACATAAGATAACTTGCTATGGTTGAAAAACAACGAATTTATATTGATGTGGAATAATCTTGTTGACTTCCATTTCAAATCATCACGATCGGTAGTTTTATGGCTTCAAAATAATTGAAGTATGATGTTTAGGAGAGAATGGACATTATTATGAATTTGATTAGCACTGAGTAATATTTCTTCTTCTTCTTGTTATTATTATTATTATAGATATAGATATAGATATAGATATAGATATAGATAATTTAATTAGGATTACATTTTATAAAATGTAATTATTTATTAAAAAGTTGAATTATTAGTAGTTAACTTCTATTTTGACTCATGGGAATGTAACGGAAATAACACATAACTTATTCACACTTTTATATAGATTAAATAGATGAATATGGAGATAGATAGTATAGATATAATGGAATGAATATATAGATATATATTTAACTAAAATAAATAGACACAGAATTAGAATAGATAGATTTTGCTCTATATTGGAATTAGATTAATGGAGATAGAATAAGATTGGATTAGATACGCAGTATTAGATTATATATTAAATTAGATTAGATACTCCTTCCATCGTTAAAAGATTGTCAATTTTTTCTTTTCATAATAAAAGATTAACAAATTTTACAATCTTAATTGACATCTAAAATTTTGATTTGAATCAAAATTATAAAGTTAATAGTAAAGTATTGAAAATATTGATATATTTTTTAAATAATATGTAGCATTAAAAAGTATTAGGTTAATTAAAAAAGAAATCATTTCATTAAAATCGAAATGTAGAAAAATGGAATTTAAACAAAGTATCTATTAGATTAGATAGGTAAATGATTATTTAAATGAAATAGCTCTAATTTTAATCTAATTTCTCCTTTGCAATTAAAATATAATGAATGATTGGATGACAGTCTTCTTTTTACTACTTTTATACAGATCTTTAAACTTCAACAATAACTCGATCAAATAAATGAAATTATATCTTTGATTTCAAATAATATCATATTTCAACTCGATTGACCAAGCTGGGCAAACAAAGTGGTTAATGATTATCAACAGCGATATAAATCATTTAAAGTGTCTCTATCTGCTGGTATCTAAACTTAATTAATGTCCTTTTTAATCGTTAAATTAACAATTTTTGAAACATATATATTTGGATCCGGTGAACTTATTCTGAGTTCTGTTTTTTTATATTCCCTAAGTTAAATAGGTTAATAATAGTTAAACTCATTTTGTTAAATTAGTTGTAATGGTGGAAGTTATATTTTGATTTTGAGCTAAACTATCAATTGATCCAACAAGTGGGAATAAAGTTGTATTTTAGTTACTCACGATAGTTTGGTTTAGTGTTTGGATTTGGTGTTTGTGATTCAGATATTCATCTATCAAATTTAAGCAAATAATGATAACGATAGAAAATGTGGAAGAGTAAGAGACAATTATTTTTATCTGAGTTAACCTATTAGAATATGTGCTCATTAATCTACTAGATCATGTTATAATATAAATTGTACAGTTTGATCAGTCGAACTCACTTGACAATAGCGCATAAAATAACTTCAATTCCAATACAATCTCTTGAGAGACATTTCGAAACACCGTGATATTCTACCATGATCACTTGATTATTCACTCCAATTATTTGATTTCTCTAATTCACCACTTTCGTAAACATATTGGTTGGATTCGATCCCACAAAATATGACTTTAAACTCATTTCTTAAATGAATCTTAAATGTTTATAGATATATTTAGTATAATGAAACATAAAATTTTATGATAAATATATATTAATCTTAAACATATCATCTCTTTTTAGCCATAGCAACATACTCGGCTAGGCAATCTTTATTATAGGTTGCAACTTATAATTTTGATGTCAGCTAGTGCGATACCTCTGACGTGTTTCTCCTTTAAATTCTTCATAAATATAATTCATCAAATATCTATCCTGAAAAAGCAATCTTTTTAATAGATATCTTAATTCATAAACCTACTGCAACTCCCTCTTGCATTTGTAATATCAGTGCGAAATCGCACCCATTTATACCATAAAGGCACCCCTGCTGTGGCTTATAAGGAATTATATCCATATATACTAATTAATCAGTCTCACAGTAAATTGTTACATAGATAATTGAAATGGCGGCTATCGGGTACTAACCGGTTTGCATCGACATGTGGAACCGCTTGATAAATCTTTTCAGTATTGTTCTTGTGTCGGTTTCGGAGAATCCCGATCTCACGATTATTCTCGTCTCAATTTTATTCAACTTATTTAGTAGTACGTCTCAAATTCCTTTGATAACTCTTTGCTAACATAATCTTTTATAAATCGACTTCCCTTATCAACATATCATTCGTTTCATAGGAAGTAAAATTAACATGAATCTATAAATGTGATCATTCCACAAACTTCAACCTTGCTGATAAAATTGTCAAAAGTGGCACTTACAAGGCTTTGAGGTTAAAGGGAAGAGACTTAGTATCTGACCCCGAAGAGCTTGAATGACTTGACGAGTTCGAGGCAGGTGGAATATTGCATTTGACAGTTTTATAACAGATGAAGTTGTGAGTAATGAGCTTGATAATTATCGTGAATATTTCTTAATCATAAGTCTTATGTAGCGTGGTTTTCATATCCCTCTGACAGAGAGATGCAGTTATTCTTGCTGCAATTAGTTTGACTCTGATTGAGGAATATTTGGTGGTTGTCAGCTCACGTCGTATTGGTATTGACCATTTATCTCTCTTCATTGCTCACATTTGCTCGAATCATCACGTTGTCTTTGTTTTCATCCACAACTAAGACTTCATTTGTTAAGATTAACAATAAAAAGTTCTTGAGAGGGAGAATATACATGGTTGATGCAACGGATCTTACGGGACACGATGTTTACACTGCGGTGCTTATCAGTATTTTCTCGGCTTGTTGTCTCCTTTTCGCCAGTACCGACCTGGAGGTGGCATATTCTTCAGAGTTTACTTTTTTGGAGGCGAGGGGCTTTGATCTAAGATATGCCGGTTAGAAGAAATCGAGTCATACGCATCTGCGCGTTTGGGTTCCTGGTTTGCAACTCAAACTCTTCTTCCTTTAACATACTCCGATACTTTGTGTACATCCTTTTTTATATAACATGTATTTAAAGACGCGTCGCACTCTAAATATGATCTGGGTTCTTGAAATCCATAGAACCGATATCATCTCGGCGTACGTCGCCTTAATAAAATAACAAATATTAGATTTTGCATCAAGTTTACTTCTAGCATTTGCATGCACATGAACATAAGCAACAACTAAATACTCTCAAAAGAAGATAAATTTACGCTTGAACTCCATGAATTCTTCCAAGAATTTTGACAACATGGGTAATCGGAAAGGACCAGAGATCTGGTATAAAAGAAACATGATCTTCATTCACATCGACCCGAGCGTTTGAGATAAACCCGGAATGTAACCTCTATAGAACATATTCGTTTAGCGTTACATTCATCCTTTATTTCTCGGATTTTATTAGGGTGTTCGGAATAATCACCATTATTACATTCATTCTGTAGCGGTATTATTTGAAGTCACTATTAGTATACTACTTTCATTATAGATCTGAACAACTTCACTTCGATTGAGTCGTTCTAAACATTTCAGAGTTCTTAAAGACTTCAGCAGACTTAGATAACTCCGGTTTAGCAAAGCGACTTTTCTTCTCTTTGGAATGCAACTCTGTGAGATATGATGATTGGCAGTTATTTCGAGTATCAAATTATTTAAAACAAGTAATTCGTACACTTTCTTGATATCTGAGCTTGTCTTCTATTTGACAAAGTAGGTCACTCAAATTCGACTTCTTTCTTTACCACACGACTTTGATCTCCATTTTATTCTTACTATTTTCCCTGTTCGGTTTCTACTCTTTTCTGCATTTAATCTGAGAACCGCTTGCTCATATCGATCTTACGTACTTCTTGACAACAGCTTTTGCCTTACCTTGAAACCAACTATGGTTACCTATCGGAGTTAGTAGCAACCTATTCAATTTCAATATTTGAAGATGCCAATAATATGATTGCTTATACTTCCATCAATTTCAAAAGCTTGTTAAATGAGGTGATTTATCCTAGTTATGGAAATATTATCGACATCCTGGTGGCTAATATATTGTTAGCAATAGTTTCTCTAAATTTGACAAACGCCTCCATGGTAGAATGCTCCTTATGACATTAGCGACGCGTTCGGGACAAGCATGGTTTGATCGCGCTCGAGTCACGCCTGTCACAACTCCTTTCCGTTCTTCTCGTAAATGTACCGAGGCCTCGTCCTAATGGCTTGTTTGAAACATTGCCGTATAGAGTAATCCTCGTATTCATCTTCCCGATGTGAAATGCACATCACGTCAAATTTCTCTGACGTATTAAATGCATCTTTAGTTCTTAGGCATTTGAATCTCGGTTTCAATGAAGAACACTAACTAATACAGTGTTGTGATTTAAAACAATTGATAAGGTGTTAATAAAACAATAATAACAGTAAATATGGAAACGTGGCATATTTTACTAAAACGAGCACAGATCACTTAAGAAAAACCCAATGGGAAGATTATTTACAGTGATAACCTCTCAATTTAGAACACTCGATTGAGTAATACTTTATAATTTAGTATTCCTCGATTACAAAGCCTTCAGCGATATATTATTGATGATGATTCAATAATATTCTTTCGAAGAAGTTGTTTAGGATGTTTGTTTTCGGATACAGCTTCCTACATATATCTTAAAGCGTACTAGCTAGGTTGATACAGGCAGGCTCAAAAATCCAGCCTTGAGATAGACTAACTACTTATCACGGGTGGGACTTATCTTTGGTCAATTTGGTCGATCTGGTCCCGACACGATCCGAATTCCTTGCCTCAATGTCGGGACTTAGTTGGGAGTTGGTAGATCCCGATCCTAGTCAGAACTTCTGCTTGACATTGATGCGTAAAATAGTTTCAATTCAACATTTAGATCAAATTATAAATGGCTATATATGAATTAAATGGGTGTAATTTAGTTTCGATTTAGTATTAAGTACACAAATTATGGAATTAATGTTTTTGGTGAAATTGGGTATAAATTCATATTTGCTAATTTACAGGATAACTTCCATTTACCCAGACTATCTGACAAGCAATCTGACTAGATTCGTTGTCTTGGACCAGAGTCCAAATCTGCTCTTAGTTACCTTACCGCCTTATTTTACATTGACGATAAATATCAAACAACATTTTAAAACATTCTTTCATATTCACTCATGTAGTATGTCGTTAAGTTTTACCTAGGTTCATTTAGAGACAAAGACCATTAATTGACACACATACCTTTGATTTTAAGCTAACATAACAATTTATTTTAATTGATTTTGCGTATCGAGATAAATTTTGATCTTTAATTACTCTTTAACTATATTATTAAAAAATTAAAATGAATATGTACTCCTCCGTCCTCAGGCCATTAGTCATAAAAATAGGATCCAAATATACAGAATTACATATTTTAGGGCAGAATAATTAATAATTGATAATTCGTAGTTCAATTTTAAAGTTAATGACAATAAAAATGGATTGGATGGAATATGTTAATAATCAATAGCCAAGTACTTAAAAAATACTAGCATTTGTTATATTTTTATGTATTCAATAATCTAAAATTAAAGTATCAAAATTATCAAACACTATAGTCTATACATACAACTACATTAAAAATACAATCATTTAATTGATCTTATCATTTGGGATATTGTTTTAAGTTATAGACATAATTGATTGAACTAGCATCTCCCATTCAGTAACATTTTAATAATGACATAAAAAATCAATTTCTCAGCATTATTTTTCATTCAAATATATTTTCTTTTGAATTTCAAAAGTTGACTTATTTAAGTATCTAGGCACTATCCAATATTAATGTTATATTGATGAATTATTGCTTCAAGAGTGGGTTAACTTTCCAACTAAATTGGGATGAAGAGAGTATTTCAATTTGGATGCGTATTATCTTTGTATAGTTAAAACATTTTTTTTTTTGTCGTCTAGGGATCATGCGGTGGTGACCCAATAAGTTAAGCAATTGGTGCACGGGGTAAGATGCATGGAGGATCTATAGCCAAATGTTGATTATAATAAAAGTAAATGGTGATAAGTTGTCACTGGGTGCTGATATTAGTATTCTCTCTTCCTGCATGGTATGATTATTGACTAAATGAAGTCATATTGTTTTGTCATTGTTTATATTTAATTAGTTTCCATATTTTCACGTTTATTAGAATAGTAAGACCGTTTCTCATATGTGGTTGATCTTACTAAATATAAGCGTCTCAAATGTTTGTTGAGGTCAATCTAGGAGGTTTTGAAGGTTGAGCTTTTAAAGCATAAATTGTGAAATATCTTTTCATTGACAATCAGTTATGGCCATTACTACAAAGTTGGTAATGTATAAAGTTTTAAAGTGCTTTGGAAATTCGATATTATAAATCATGTTCATAAATCATACAACAGAACAACGTAAACGTGCGTCTTGTCGAGGCTCAGAACTAAAAGCGTGGTTTGGGGTGGGGGGGGGGTTCGGATAGTAGTAATTAAGTAAACATTTTCAGTCATGAGACCCCGGTCTCGATGGGGGAATCTCAATGGGGTTCTCGTGCACTAAAGACTCGAGGCATGCAGATTGGTGAGACTACTGATTGGCCAGTTTAAGAAACTTGCAGAAAAAACTGATATGTTTTATTTTCAATATGATGTTTTTCATAATTCTAAATACTCAAATATTCAGAATCCTTCAGAAAAGCAGTTTTAGAGATGTTGCCAGAGGTTATAAATTCAGTTTTAATTTATAGTATCTAAATGAGGACATCAGTAAAATAAAGGTTTGCCTTAACGATCTTGTAAACAATTCTTAGCGAGTTATTAGTAGATGCGGCGAAATTTGGGACAGCTCTCACATTGAGGGTGAACAAGGGTAATTCTTGTGTCGTTTATTAGCTGCCAACTGCGTTTGTCGTATTACGAGATTTAGCGTACATTATCTCTTTGAAGTTTGCTTTAATTGTGCAATAACGGTGTAGAATCCTAAAAGTAAGCAGCCTTACAACGCGTCCATAGATCATAGAGGCATATAAATTCCAGTTAATAGAGGCTGGATGGCAAGAAACATTTATGATGGTGGCTAGCATGTGAGCTTAGTTTATAAACCTCTAGCATTATTGCGTAGAGATCACATTTTGATTCTCGACTTAACAGCTTTCTGAAGTCAAGAGTTTGTGCCAAGTCATTGTCGTATTATGATTTTTAATATGCATCTCCATTTCTTCAGTCAAATGTCAATTTCAATAACCATAGGTTATAGTGGTATCTTGGTGATTTTACTTGTATCTGTTTGATGTTCTCTTTACTGATATTTCCTAATTATAATAATATCTTCAGCCACACCAGAGGTCACATAAGTTATTATGTGACTGGAACGGAGGGAGAACATCCTGCTGTTTTCACAGGAGATACCATGGTGAGTAATTCTTTTCTGTTGTGGTTTCAAGACGTCGGACTAGAGTGCCATATTAGACTCTATGTTCATATTCAGGTGAGGGAACACATGAGTTGAACAACCATGAGGTATGCTTATCTAAATGAATATTAAGTTCTTAAATATAATTAGGATCGAATCATGTTAAGTTAAATGGATGGCTAAAAAAATACGGTGTACTAATACAGCACAGTAATGAATAATCTACTTCTAATTGTTGCCATAAATTGTATAAATTGTGGACCGTAACCATGCATTTTTTCATTTCCTGTAGTTCATTGCTGGATGTGGTAGGTTTTTTGAAGGCACTGCAGAACAAATGCATCAATCACTATGTGTGACGCTTGGTTCATTACCAAAGCCAACTCGTGTGTACTGTGGTCACGAGGTAATATTTGATTTAACCGATTTCATCTTACTTCTAGATGCTTTTGAATTGTTTTATCTATGATACTGTTTGTCTGACTTCTGTTCATTTCTCAGTATACTGTTAAAAACTTGCAATTTGCGTTAACAGTGGAGCCAGACAATGGGAAGATAGCACAAAAGTTATCATGGGCGGAGCAGAAGAGGAAGGATGGCCTTCCAACCATTCCATCAACCATTGAGGAAGAATGGGAGACTAATCCATTTATGCGGGTTGATCTCCAAGAAGTTCAGGTATACCCATGATGATTTTTCTAATCCTCAGAAAAGTTGACTGTATAGTGTTGATGCTTCTTAAGAATTAGGGTATACAAATTAAAGAACCATATTATGCTCCATCATGTGTGTGTGTGCGTCTTTCCCCACACTTGACGTTGCAATATCCTGTAAGAAAAAGAATATATATTCAATGGAAGTACAAAGACGTAAGCTTTTCTCTCTAGTCTGCCATTAGAATTTTTAACCCAAGATTCTTGCTGTTATACAGGACAAGGTTGGATGCAAGTCCCCCATTGAAGCCTTGCAAGAGATAAGGCAAAGGAAAGACAACTGGAGAGGATAAACACAGTTTTTCAGGGTATTGCCGTTCATAAATAAGAATATGGAAGCTGTTAACTAATCTCAGGTTAATGTCTGTATGTCGTTCATATATATATGGCGTCGCGTTTTCTGGCATCAATGCTATACTTTTTTTTAGTCTACATTCATCTGGGATACTATGATGTGGTGTGGGGGATCAAATGTTGAACATGCACAAGGACCGACCAACTGTTTATGTTGCATTAGGGCTCTATGTTTTCTAAAATTTGTTGCAGGAACAAATGCAGCGAATGCCATTTAATTTTTTATTGCATTCAGAAGTTCTGTAAAATCATGCTCAAATGGTATTATCGAACCCATGTCTCGTGAAGACACCCACTTCGAACGACGAAGAGACTGCAATCTTTTCGAATATGGTCAAGAATTGGGACTGGAAAACTTTGGATATATAATGATCAAGAGTTGGTCTATGCATCATTTTCCAATTCTGGTATAATAATATGCATAATGTTGGAGAAAGATCAACTCATTTTCTTCGTTTTTCAATCTATTTCGACTTTGATGTTGAATAATTTTTAATTATTTATAAAATATTATAATAAAACAATATTATGTAAAAATTGTTACAAACATATTAAATTATTACAATTTTATGCTCTTCATAATTCATTTTAATGATGTTTTTGGCCTACTAGGTATAATTTTGATCACAAATTACCTCATATTCTTATTTTAATAATTATAAAATAGATATCATTGGATTTATTGTTGAAAATGCTTTTGTATTCCCTCTGTTTTCTTTTACGTTTTCGCATATTGAGATTGAACTTTGACCTTATTTATTATTCCTCTATTCTATTTATTCGATCGCTTGTAATAAAAAATATTTTATTAAAGACAATCATCGATCAGATAATTTTCGCTTTATGGTAAAGCTTATCAACCAATAGAAAAATGAATATTATGAGACAAAACAAACATCAATGTAAAAAATTGTATTGATAAATGAAACAATTATTTATAATAAGCAAGTTAAATTTTTTTTCATTTATCGCTTTTAAATGTAGACAGGGAGCTGCTTATTATTCTAATAAATATAAAATTTATATAATTAGATTTGTCTTTGAAAATAGTTTCATAATATTATTTGTTTGTAATTTTTGAACATACAATTTAAAAATAATTGATGGTCAAAGTTGACATCAATATGCAAAAATGTAAAAAAAAAAATGGAAGGAGTACTATTTTTGTAAGTTTTAATAATAAAATAATTAAGTACTTTATAGTTAACTTATTTTTATATGAAAATGAAATCATTAATTAAAAGGAATTGAAGGTAATATTTATTATAATAAAAATATAAAATTTTTTATTATAATTATTTTCCCGACTCAATTCGGGCCGTTGATCACCCATTGCTTATCTCATTCCTTTTACCACCCATGCTTCAGCCATTCCTGCTTTCGATTACCTAACTTTCAAAAAAGATATTCTCACTCATTATTTCCGCCCAAATTTAAGGAAAATCTCAATTTTCAAGTCATACACCTTGGGCTAGTTATACGTATTATTCCACTTGAAAACGATTATTTTGCCCTATTTTAAAGTGTGAATTACATAAATTATATTCCGAAAAAGAAAATAAATATTTCAATACTAAAAATTACGATGTAGATATAAGTATTCCTTACAAGCTCAACAGACAATCAATTCAAGCGACAATTTTATCGACTCACTTAATATTAAACATGAAAAAAATCAAAAATAAAAATAAATCACCTATTCCCCCCTCCCCAACTAAAGCGAAGGCTATACCTACCCCTCCTCACAAGACTCCATATACCCACACTCTCCACTCCCACTGTGAATGAAATCCATGTTTTATTATAAAGGAAATGTAAGAATTCAATACTATATACAATGGGTTAAAAATATACAAAAAAAAATTATGAGGCTAATGAATAGTAAAATTCTATTTTTAATAAGTAAAATATAATTTTAAATTAAGTGACTTGCCCCATGCACCTCCCGCTCCTCCATCGATTTACCACATCATCACCTTTCGCCTCTCCTTAATCTCCTCCTCCTTCATCAAATCCTTTCCCGAAAGCGTAGAAAACAAGTCAAGTAAAGTAGAGGGATGGCGAGGTTAATCTCTAATAGCTTAAGCCGAGCATCGCTTCACCTCTTGTTAGAATAATAGATGCTCTTTCTCGCCGCTTCTCCGATACTTGCATCATCACCTGCACAAAAATTCAAGATTTCAATTAAGTTTTGATTTTTGTTTTTCCTTAAAGTTTTATGGATACAAAACAATAATTTAAGAGGAATAAATCGAGGAAGCGGTAGCTATAAAAATGAGAAATGAAAATGAAATTATCAAGCTAAGAATCCAAGATCGAGTAAAAGGGGCGGGTAGAAAGGAATTTGGTTCATATAAATGTAAAGAGGGTGCTGGAATAATGAAAATTCAATCAAACTTTTTTGAAGATAACAAATCGCTTAAACGAACTAATTCCGCTTTCAAGTGAACTTGCGATTAGGTTTCTTTAAGAAGTTTCCAAAGGCTTAAAGGCTGCATCGACGTCGGGAAGATCATCGAAATAACCAAACGTCAAAGCAAACGAGTATCGTGGTCTAATATTTGTTATAGTATGCTTGTGGGCGAAACTCTACACCTCAAGATGCTTGTTTTTCTCATACGCAGAGAAATGGAATCCCTTATGGTTTAATCTTGACTGGTTTCAAAAATAGATACCCAGAAGTTTAAATCATAAGTATCGATTGATCATTTTTATACTCATACAAATGACTACAGCTGGCCATTTCATTTCGAGACCCATTGAAACGATCCTGGCTTCCTCGGTAGTTATTAAAATCATCGACTTACCGGCAGACCCCACGGCAGGTCTCGCCTGAAGCAGTGTTCAATTTATCGAGACCCCATCGGTAGGGTCCGGCCCTCATAAGGTCTCGAATGACGAGATCTAGACCTCAATGGTCCTTCCAGGCGCAAAATATAACCGTTGTTCTCGTTCATCGGGTGGCCCAATATCGGCACTCCGCAGGTCTCAATACGGGTCTCGATACGTGACATTTTCAGGCTATTTTTAGAGCACTATATAAGCTTCTTTCCATTTTAAAACCCTAACCTTTTTACAATCATTTGACATTAATCTTCTCTTAAAAATTCAAAAAGGCAAAAGCTAAAAGCTCTCATATTTAATCTTCATCATCTTTAGTAGAAATTGCTTTCCATAAAGGCGTGATTATTGTAATATTTATTCATAATTGTGATTGGTCGGGAAACCCCTGCGCGCGTAAAGATGTGGTCGCTATTCTGGTCGAGTAGTAGAGCGAAACTTGTGGGAGCCGAGGTCTCGCTCTCTAGTCTCTGTTGATTAAAAATAAATCATTAGCTCGAGCTCGAGTCACTTTGGCCAGAAAAGCTAAAAAGGTATTGATAATAATTGCAGGTGCTTTCATATAATCAAACAATTTTAAGAGTTCGCTTATCGCTACTAAAATCCCCGGCGTCAAAAGCGAGATCTGGGAACCGGCTCGTGAAAATGTCGCTGTATTGTCTATCTTCCTTACCTCTTTTTTACTTTCAAGTGTTTTCTTTATTTTGGTTAATTATATTTTAATTATTTAACAATTTTTCACCACAATTCTAGAGCTTCGTAGTCGATCGAATCAATTTATATTCACATTAGTTTTGTCATTTATGCTCAATTTGGATTAAAAACTTGAAAGCTAGAAAGCTTTAATTTAAAAAAACCTTATTCAACTCCTCCCCGAGGTTATATTTAGGCGAATGTTGGTAGATTTCAGCCCGTGGTTCTACTTCTGCTAAAGCTTAAAATTGTAAAAAACGACATGATAAGTAACGCATGCAAGTTCGGGAACCTTGCGGTCAAGGGTCGTCATAAGGCTACCTATCAAGTCATTTGATCAAACTACGATTATTTTGCAGTAATGCTTTCAAAGCAATATGTTCAAGCATTAATTACAACTACACATCAAGTACTACTCATTCTTATGAAATATCAAATTTTCCAAGCCGGAGCTCATGTGAACTCGAATGCCATGAAAGAGGCAAATATTAAAGAAGTGCCGCCCTAGTCGAGTACCAATCGAGGACGATAACGAGGAAGACGGCGTACAGTGATCTAGAAACTCAAGAATGTCGAGTTGAATTCTCTAAAGCCATACATGTTCTTCGCTAATGTCATATGCATGAGTAGTATACTCGAGTAAAGTGATTTAAAACGTGCTATGAAATACGGGACTTGGCTGAAACCGCCCATATCGTTCCCAATGTCGAACACTATATGGCTCCGCCTTTTGACTAGAGAGGTCAAACGCTCGGTAAATGCACATGGGAGTCTATCAAGCGATACGCATCAAAGGTTCAACACCATCATCAATAACTTGGACCAGTGGAACACATTCTCCTCGAAGAATCGAATTTATAGAATTATCAAGATGTTAATCCTGAGTTCGTCAAATGTGTTATTAATGAAGCCATGGATAATATCAAGACACTTTCCACTAAGAGCCTACTGTCGTTGAAAGCCGAAGAGGAATATAGCTAAAAACAAGGCCTCTAATCGAGGACAAAAAAAGAAAAATGGCTCTCAAGGCTAAAGCTCAAAAAAGTTGTTTCAGTGGAAAAATTGAGAGTTTACTTGAGGATTAATTTTATGGACATGGCCATTGCTTAGAGACTACAAAAGTTTCTAAGATTCAAGAAGAATAAGGACGTATTATGGAAGCCTTCAGTTAACGATAACTACGAAAGGAAGTACGGCGGCAAGCAGTAAGAGGGCAAAAAAATCTAAATAGCTAAAATAAAAAGCTTGTTTTCATAAAAACTACTTTCAAAATGAAGTCACATTGCTAAACCTTGACTCCAACCTTTAAAAAAATGATTGAATTCTTGAAAATTGGAGAGCTTAAACAACGCCTTACTAAGGTCGAGTCGAGTAAACGCGGAACTGCCAAGTTGAATGAAATCTTTTGATGCTCAACGTTATCCAACCAACAAAGTGGGGTTTAGACTATTCAGTTGATAACTCATATACTTCTAATGTCGCTCACCATCCCAGATTAAATTTGTTTTGTACCGCATTTCACCAGACTTATTGCGGTAAAGGAATCATGAGTCTTCTAGATGTCCCTGCTCAAGATTGCAGCATCAAGCAATCTTATGTCCCAAATCTCAAAAGACCTAAACGGATTTAAAGGAAACCACTTTTCTTATTAACCCCCTAAGGACCCAAAATCTCTTAGCCAGTACCTGTAACGGTAATCAATCAGGTTTGGTGGGGTCGCCTATCCAAGAAGGAAAATATTTCGATGGTGGATATCGGGGCGCCAAGGCACATAACGATACGCCTCACTCTTCTTAAAGCTCGTAACAAGGCGTAGGAAATTTTGAAGTTTTCTAACAACGACACCGCCAAAACTTAAAGGATTTATCAGCAAGGTCGTCAAGATTAAGCGATATTTCGCTGGTCGAAGGAAGCGGTTACTTACTGGTACGAGTCAATTATGAAAATGATTACGAAGAAGTTTTCTAAATATAAGGCATCATTTCCTGCAAGATGTTTCATCATCATCATTCATTGCGGAATGGTTACCTAAGAATAATGTACTATCTAAATTTTGATATGGTCAAGCTAGTAATATTTGAACGAATGTCAGACATGATGATGAAGTTTGTGCAATCGACGGTCGGTCACAAGATTGAAATGTTGTCTAAATTACATAAGCATTCGCATGTAAAAAGTGTCTACCTAATGTCAAGAGATAAAAGATAAGCTACGCTGACGATGTCAATTCGGTAAAATGCATAAATCATGTTTTAAATCTATCGATCATGTCAAGCTTCAAACCATGTACTTGATTTGTTACATATGGATTTGTTTCAAGTATTTGATGTTGCGAGCTCAAAGTGCACTAAATATGTGTTTGTAGTTGCCTAATTTGTTTAATTCAATGTTTACTGGGTAATTTGTCTCTTGCTAATAAGAGTGATTTAGTTTAAAGAGTTTGCTTAAGTTTGTAGAAAGCTCAGCGAATGAGAAGAATTCCAAAATCAAAGCCATAAGGAGCGATCACGGAGCAGTTCAAAATGATTTAGTTCGAAGAGTTTTGTAGTGGGAGTATTGATCCAACCTAACTTTTCGTACCAAGAACACTCCTCAACAAAATGGAGCTATGTGAGCTGAAAGAATAGGACCATTCAAGAAATGGGCCACTATGTTAAATGAGCACACCTTCAAATACTTCAGGACACGCTGACACCGCTTGCTATACTATCAACCGCATTTCTTTTATACCTATTCGACAAGACTCGCTATGAGCTTTGCATGGTAAGATCCCTCGTATTGATTATTTAAAGTTTTCGGTGTAAATTTATATTGTAAACACCAAAGACAAATTGGGTAAACTCGATCCTAAATCTATCGAGGCATTTTTATTGGTTACCGAAAACAAGTAAATCATATATCATTTATAATAAGAAGATCAATGCAAGAGTTCATTCATTAATCTCTTGATGAATCTAATCCGCTTTGTCGAGAAAGTTAAAATAGACGCAGATGATTCATTAGTAAAGTCAACGCTGATGTCGTTTTTCCTGGCTGAAATCAAAGTATTTTTGATTTCTATAAATACGCCTGTCATGATAATCAAGTTGTAGAATAATCATTTACTAGTTTTAGTTAAAATGAGATTACTCAAAATAAGTCTTCAATGAATAGAAATTGTAAATTACTAAATTGAAATTCACGAGAATGCTGCATCATGTATCCCACGACAATCGATATAATAATCATAATGGTCAATTATATTATTATTATACAACTAATATTATCTCGATCACAAAAGGCCGCTACACATACAACGTATTGCCAGCCATATCTGGGGCGACGAAATTAAACGGTTGCTAAATTGGTGAGTCGACAAATCGATGAGATATTTATCGAGGATTTTACACTTATAGTATAAAAATCCATATTGGAACTAAATCGAATAAATAAACCCTGTAAGTTTATTTTACCTAACTAATATAGTTCACTTGTAACTTGTTAAGTTACTATTTGTTTAGTAATAATTTCTAGTTAACGGCTTGAACGGGTTAGCTTAATTATTAAATGCAGTCGAAATATTCGGCTAGTGGGGCGAGCCTCGTTGGCTCATATATACGGCGAGTTAGAAAAATGATAAAACCTAGTCATCGCCCTAATCCAAAATCGCCGCCCTCCCTTCTTATCTACCAAAATTTGAGCGAAGTTTTGACTCATATTTGTCATCTGGCTTAGTTCATAAGAGTCTAAAGAAATACAATCGCGAGATCTTCGCCTATGACTAACCTAAGATTTCACTCTGAGTGCCAAGCTAAGAGATTCAATCTGAGGATTCATGAGGTTGAAAGTTCATCATATCCGCCGCGTATCAGAGTACTCTTGTATTCATAATGCTACGAATTCTATATTTATATGTTTCAGAATTCGATTTTATACATTTATTCGATCCCGCTTGCATTTGGCTCTCATGTTTATTGGCGAATTAGTCAGCGTAATTTTTCCAACAAAATGCAAGAGATCATTTAAAGATGCTTAAGTTGTATAATTTCATTATATATCTTTATATATAATTTGTTATATAAATGCATTTTATATTGTTTTTCTATATTATATATTCTTGACTACGTAATATATGTTATGAAAAAATTAATCCATGAATAAATATGTATTTTATACAGTTGTCCAAGTTAATCATATTGTTAATTTTGACGATTCAATTTGACTTCAGGTTTCATGAATTGAAAGGGTTTTCAGAAATATTTTTGGATTCAAATCTAAATATTTTATTGGATTTGAGGCGTTTAAATATTTGAACAATTCCAATTTAATTTTTTTTCTACATTCCGCAGGGACGGTAACCAACTCCAAAAAATTCGTAATGTTTTGATAGTTTAAGTATCCCAAAATGCTTTTTGATTTCTCAGAATGCTTATCGATAATTAATTTCTTTTGGTGATTTTTAAAAAAATTACAATTGGAAACGTGCTCAATAAAATCATGAATGTCTGATTAAATTTTAGAATTTTGATTTGCTTAAGTCTTCAAATCAGATGTCCTGATTTTAGAATTTGGATGTGCTTATAGCTCAAATCATTTTTCTCTAAACAATTGAATCAATTGAAAACTCAAATTTTGGAAATGGAGGCGCGACCTTTCTGAGGCACTCCGTGGCCCGCTGGCCAAACGACGCTCGGCCACCGCCGACGCTGCCTCTAGGACACTGCCGACGGGGACGCATCAGCGGGACCTGGCCAACTGCCGCGTTTTTCCTCGATTTATTGCTAAAAATCGTGAATCCGCTTTTTAAATCATTAATTTCGATTTTTTGTGTATTATTATCATTTTATTATTATGATAATTGTAATGGTCGCTTTGATTATAATAAGTTTAATTCAATGACTCCTTTTCATTATTTATCCTTTTATAAATATATTTATTTGAGTGATATAATCACAGAATAAATTTCTAGTTTGAATTATTTCAAATAATTATTGTAATAATTGTTTATTGTATATATATGAAATAGTTATTATATTACACTATTGGACACAAAATATATCTTAATTAATGTATTTTAATTATATATATTTCCATTGATATACTATTTATTATTCAAATTTGAATTTAATTCCCTATCACATTTAAATTGTATATTTATGTGATTGATTTTGATTTGTATAATAAAAAATGGAAAGTATCTACATGATTTTCAATCATGTATTTGAAATTTGAATTAATTGAAAGTAATTATCTCAACCTCATAATTAGTATTTATTGCATTTTATTATATATCAATGCATCTTTATTATGTATTAAGCGCATGTTTATTGGTGTATCGTGTTTTTACACGTTATATCTCATACTTAATTGCATTAAAATTACTTAATGACTTTCATGAGTCAATTATTCCATACCATTTAATATATTAAATGAATAGTTTATGTATTTCAATTTATTTTATATTGTAATGAATCTGAAATGATATATTCATATGATCTAGTTGTATTTTTGAAGTAATGGTTCATTTAACCGCTTATCTCAAGTTATACACGATTGGCCGAAGTCAAGTGATCTTATTTATTTTATTTTAATCACAAGTACGCCGTAATTCCATCTTCGCCCCGGTCATACCGAGGCTAATCGCCCCAAATCCTGACACTCAGTAGCCGCCCAATCGATGGATTTACTCGATTTTGAAGGAAACCCTTCAAACAACTCAACAAAACAATATACAACTAATCCACAACACTTTTTTAAGAAAATGGATCCATCGTGGGTATTCCTAACCACATATCAACAAATCAACATACAAATATAACTCCAGAGTACCAATACAACAACCTACAACAAATGCGATCTCAAAAAATGTGTTAACTATATAGACAACCACCACAATCCAACAAAATAAAGAGACCGCGAGGAACAATCGCCAAGCACCCGCCCGCTCACCTAAGGTTCTCTATAAATACAACACCAAGAAACCCGTCGAAAGAACAATGCCACCGGCCAACCTAGCAATAAAATTGCCGCCTATAGCTTAAAAAGTGGTGTAAGTCGCGTTCAAATAATATATATCCAAGTTAACGAATCAACTCGCAAATTACGCACAATAATTTAAAAAGTTTAAATAATAATATACATACGATAGAAAAGTGGTATATGATTTATTCAACTTAAATCTTAATATAAAGTCACTAGTAGTTTCATTATCATTTTCATATGGTCATAAATTGTTACTAGCAGGATTATCCAAAATGATGGCAATCAACAATAACATACGTAAATATCAAGAAAAACTGTAACAACACGCACAACCAATCGACCCTACTCTATCCACTGACAACAACGACACCAACAACCTCAACGACTAGGCAACTCAGCAACCCAACCAACTCAACAATAGTATCAACTCAACAACTCAACAATAGTATCAACTCAACAACTCAACAATAGTATCAACTCAACAACTCTATCAACTCAACAACTCACAACTCAACAATCCTACAACTCAATATAAGTCCGGGTTTCTACAACTAACGCAAGCATGTAATCAACCCTCAATCCTCAAGTAGGAGAAACTTCATGCTCGCCGACATAAGTTATCACCGACTGCACAAGGTACGGCAATCACCGAATCAAGTTACTAGGTACGAGGCAAATCCAACCAAATCGCATCTAGAACCAAGCTTGAAGATAATGAATTCAACAACTCAACCAAAGAACATCAAATCATACACAACTCTTTCCTAATACGGCTCAACAACTCTCAAACACTCTCAGATGCACTATGCTAATTCTCACAAACACAACGCGAACGACTAACCCACACAACGCATAATCCACATATAATTCAACAAAAAATCACATATATACACATACACACATCCGTAATCAAATAGTTAATCAACACCCGCGAGATGTATGGCTCACCCCTGGCCACTAAATGAAAACCTCGCCGAAATCACAACAATGGTCCCTTTTCCCGATCAACGCCTAAACACATTCAAAATTATAATTACTACTTATAACACAACTAGTAATATAACATTCTTACCTATATATATAATCTCATATCGACATTCCCAAAATAACTCCAACAAAAGTTCCCCTATAACCTTATTCCAACTTAAGTTCGCAACCTTTCCTATTAAATGATCGAAGTTCCAATTACTACCAAAGGTCCTAACGCTCCGATATTAACAACTAATCATCACATTTCTAACCATCTTTAATCACAAATCTCAATTCACTATTCAACTTTACAAAAACTCATAATATCCAATATTCTCTAATCACCTAAAAATCACAACTTACACTCCCTCAAAACAATCCTAAATAAAGTCCACGAAAGCCATTTCTATCATTTAAAACTATTTAGAAAAAGTCAACAAAGTCAACCAAAGTCAACTATAATCCTCAACATTTTTCAACCCTTAAATCGATAATTATCGACTCTGCCACGATAACTAAGCTAAATTGGCAATTCTATAACATAATAAACATCAACTCAAATTCCAAAAAGTCAACATCCTCAAACTCAAAACATACTCCAAAAGATTTGATCTTGCTTACCTCAAAAACGTAGAACGACTCTGTGAATCTCTCCAAAATTTTGAACCAAATAAATTTATAAAACTGGAAGAAAATTTCTTTCGAGTTGAAAAATGCGAGGGAAATTTCAAGCATGACCTTTGGAAGAAAAGTTAAGGAGTAAGCATTTATTTTTTAATGCATTTATTAGGCATTGATAGGCAAGAAAAGTCTCGTGGGGTCCGCATAAAAATATCTCAAGAGTTGCTCACTTTCTCGCTCTCTGGCTTAGTTTCTCGGCTCCCCGGGGTTTAACAACACAACTCTAATATATTACCTCACTTCTAACCCCAAATAATAATATTACAATACTACCTCATAATGGAGCGGTTATTACATACTTATGCCTGCCCTTAGTCAAGTTAGTAACAAATGTACAACTACGAGGTATCAAGATGGCCTTTCACTACCTTCTAAGTTTCCAAAAAGCCAAATAAGATTGCACTTGGATGTTGTTGTAATAGGTTTATTATTTATTATTTTTAGGATCATATCATATGTCTCCCTAAATGTGTATTATTTGTTTCATTTTACAGATATTACTTCGAAGATGCATACATAACATGTTAAATAATTGATCAAATAATACGAATGCCACCGTAAAAATTTAAACACCGCTATCAAACCAATTTTAAAGGAAACTTATCACGCATCACCTAAGTATCACCGCGACGGCAGCAGACTGCATCGTACAAGTACGAAAATGGATCATGTCAGTTGATTTCCAACTAACGCCACGGGCTTCTCTCGACTTATCATTCCAAGTACAAGGTTGGTTTAATCGGGTTGCTAATCAAGTATTTCCACTAACGTCATGGGCTCGGCGATACACCTATTAGGTAGCATCCTAATGCTTACGCTGACTTTTCAAAATGTGTCAGTAGTTGTCAGCTGCTTGAAATTTCAATATGGGTAGGTCTTACATACTAATACATTTTGCGGAGATTTTGAGTATCGTATTACTACTACCCTATTTTTGTAAGTGTTTCATTTATTAAATTATTAAATTGTTATTTTGCTATACTTATTCTTGTAGAATCAAACGCTACTCCTAAGACACTTAAAAACTCGCTTTCAAACCGCTTTTAACTCGCCGTGACGTATAACGGTGCAAATTTTGCGGACGGGTCCTCGCTTAGTTGCGTGTTGTCTTCAAGCCGCACGAGATCGAATATGTCTTAATTAAAGGAATTCTCAAAGCCTTCCGGGACACATATGTACGCCGAGAAATATGACGAGCTCGAGCGGGGCGTTGTCTTCAAGTCGCACGAGATCGAATATGTCTTGGGAAATAAAGGAATTCCTAAAAGGCCTTCCAGTGGACAATTTTTGACGGTACGCTGTAGAAATATGAGTCGACAAAGAAGTCGCTTCTAAAAGCAAAAATGTATTACGCTTACTTGTGATGGAACCGGCTCTGTGTTCTATATGACGAAAGCATCATGCATATGACATTTATCGTAGCCTGGAGCGAATTCTAAGGAGCATGCAGTATCACGGTAAATACGAACTCCTGCTCTCATTGATCGCAAACCTAAGCCGTGAATCGATTGTGCAATTGAAGTGATAAGAGTCCGCCAACAGTGCATCTTTCGGGATACCGAGCAAGTCACGGATTAGAGTTTTTCATCACTACGGTGATCACTTCAACCAAGATGTCTATGCATCAAAGGTTATAGCAGACAAGGTCGACCAAGCCATTACTAATATATATAAACAAATTACCATTGGGTCAAGCTAATGAGTTTTTGTACATGAACAAAAAGGCCTTCTACTTCCGCCGACGCTTGTTTCTAGTCACGTAAGTGTCGCAAAATGTTAAGCGCAAAGCGTATCTCTCGTTGTATTTATATCTGTCACTATCAAACTCAGGGGTCACCGAGGGGTACGAGGAAATTCAATGAAGATAGAAAAAGGGGTTTAACAGTCACCAAGCCTAAAGGTATTTTTGTTATTGAAGTTTGTACAACTTTTAATTCTACTTCATACAATAAACACACCGGCCGCTGTTCTCACATTTGTCGCGAATGCTGCTATGAATTTACTGCAAGTAGAAGATTCGAAAAGCGGAGAAGTCGGATCTACGCTGGGTAGTGAACGGGCGCGAAGGTTGCCGCCTCGCGTAGTATCCATTAGTTTGAATTCTGCTTCACGGGTTCAGTTTACTATGTACCGCTATTGGAAGCGGTGAATATTATTTCCAGCTTTCCTGCTCTCAACAATGAAGGTTTCAGCTTCAATTGATCCCAATGCATTTAGGGATCTCCAAGAATGGTATAATAAATGGTAATGCATCTCTCCAAAATAGTCTATATGTTTTAGATACATCGTGGTCAAGTAATATAACGCTAATCTTAAAAGGTAAAAGGAACATGCCTAACGACTTAAATCCTACATACCATGGCACTACGCATAAGTGTCATATAAACGAGAACCGTATCAAGAAACTTCACTCTGGTGGAATACTTGAAGGTTTCGATTATGAATCATATGATAAGTGTGAATCTTGCCTACTGGGTAAAATGACCAAATCGCCCTTCACTGGACACAATGAAAAGGCAAGAGATTTATTGGAGATCATACACACCGACGTATGTGGACCAATGAACACATCCGCGTTAGGTGGTTACAAGCATTTAATACGCTTATATCGATGATTACAGATAATGGCATGTGTATCCGATGAAACACAAACATGAATCTCGAGAAATTCAAGCAATTTCAAAAATGAAGTACAAATACCAATTGAACAAGAATATAAAGATTCTTCTCGTCCATGAAAGAGTGAGAATACTCGGAAGCCATGAAGTTCAACGATCATCTTAGAGTGCGGTATTGCTTTCACAAATTACTCGGCAGAACGCCATCATAATGGCTCTGTTCGAAGTGAGGAATCGAACTTGCTCGACATGGTTCGATCTATGACGAAGTCTGCCCGATCACAATAGTTTTCAGGGATATGTACTACAAAATACAAAGACTACATTAAATAAATGTCCAACTAAATCGAGAGAAAACTCCCATGAATGCTCAGTTCCTGTTTGGCTTTCTTAGGATTTGGGTTTGGAAGCTATGTCAAGAAATTGACAAAAGAGAACCCAAATCTCGATAAAATGCTACTTATCAGATATTCAAATTAAAAACCGTTGGTTACTATTTACCTCAAGCATGAAAATAAGATTGCCATGATTAGCGAGTATTCCTCAAAGTGAGACTGTAAAGGCTGAGTGGGTGTTCACCTGAGAAATTCAAGATGATTTAAGCGATCGTCAATACACCTGCTGTAAAGCATTTTAATCGACGATCACACAAGAATTAGTGTCTTCTTACATAAAAAAAGAACCAATTCTTGATCCACGTGAAGTCGCTGAAATAACGAATTCCCTAAGGAGATCCAATTTCGTGAGATCATCAAGAACTGTAATCACGGTAATGGTGAATCTTTTTAATCGTGAAGATGACGACCTTACCTCTTACGAGGAGGCAAATGAGTAGCAAATATGTCAACACGATCATTTAACAGCCACGCAAATCAAATGGATTCGAATTTCAAAATAAGGCTCGTCCCTTGTTAGTTTGCCCTGACGTGAGTTCCTCACCCTCAATGGGAAATGCTAAACGGTATTCAAGAAGTTAAACATGACAAAGATGGAAACGGCCCATGTTTTCAAAGTAAGCGTTTCATGGCTAGTTGCTCCAAGCAAATTCATGGAATCGGGCCATGACGAACCTATTAACTGCTGGCTGTACTTAAGTTCATTCGATAATCTTTTAAATTAATACGCATGTTATGACTACGAAATATGGCAATGGATGTAAAAAGATCGCTCTCGAATGGAAAACTTATGAAGACGCCAAGTATACGGTACAAACTCTCCAGATTTGCTATGTCCCAAAAAGGATCTAAGAAGGTTTGTAAGCTACAGAGGTCCATTTATGGTCTCAAGCTAGCACCCTGTCATTGGAATATTCATTTTGACGTAAGAATCAAAGATTTGGATCCATAAAGAAATGGCCATGAAATAATCTTGTACAAGCAGGCAGTGAGCCGAGAGTTATATATCCTTTATAGTCTCAGTATGTCGCATTTACATACCAATCACGGTAACAATGCAGAGTTACTAAACTCACCAAGGATCGATGCGCAACGTTTCAACGGGCGACTTCGCTGGCACAATACATTCTCGAATCAAAATTCATCGAGATCGAGCCAACAAAGCTAATTGACTTTGCCGTGACACCTATATAAACGAGGTGTCGCAGCGTTCGGGGTGTAATGAATGATTCCAAGAAAGCGTCAACTCCCCCTACGGCATACGGAGTTCAACTCAAAGAAGTCACAAATGGTCTCCACCACTAGTCCCGAGATGAACAAAGCATGGCTAGACATACCTACGTCACCTATGTGATCCACTCTATGTATGCCATGTTATGCACACGACATGACGCGGTCATATACTCCTGTATGCTACCAAATGATACCAAGCCTAATCTCAGCCAGAGCCACCGGATTGAAGTGAAAGTGGCATCTTGAAGTATCGGTAGTTAACTAAAGATGTATTCTTCGTAAATGCTGGTATTTAAGATTTGCTGTACCGGCAATCATGCTAGTTTCCCAAACCGATGTAGAGATGATTACTGCTCCCACCGGGTACATGTTTTATCTCAATAAATGAGTAGTATCTCGAGAAGTTCCAAACAAAATATCAGAGCCGATTCTACCACGGAATCTAAGTACATCAGAAGATCGGACGCCGCAAAAGAAGCTTCGTTGATTAAGAAATCGTGGATCGAAGCTGAGTTGTGTCGAGTTATCAAGACCAGCCGAATTGTGCCATGCGGACAATACCGCGCCATTTCTCAAGCCAAGAGCCCGAGCAATATCACAAATCCAAGCATAAAAATCTTTAAAGTATCACCCGGCCGAGATACGCTTATCAGAGGCTTATATCATCAAAGTATGTAAAGTAGAAATATAGGCTAATGCTGGCCGACAACTTCACCGCCAAACCACTACCTCGTGAAAGAACGACAATACGCAACGAATATCGTCTTGCATACAAATGTCGCAGCTGGCATTAAAGTTCAAAGGGGGAGTTTAGTATTTGTTCTTGTTAGCGTGAAAAGAATCGAATATTACTGCTTCTTATGGTATGTCGATTTGTTTGTTCACTACGCCTACGTGGTTATATATCTTAATTTACATATAACCTTCTATTTCGCCAAGTCAAAATGAATTTGCTATTACTATACACTCCCTGTAGAGACAACTCCTGAAGGCCACAAGCAGAACCTCTTCAAGCTCCAAATATAAGGTAGCTATTCACCTTGGTCGACAACATACCAAGCATAAAGCATTCACTTACCAACATAATACGGACGATCACTCCCTTCAATCGAAGAGTTTTAAGCTTGGATCAATTCTTTTATGTGGCTATCAATTTGCATAATCGGCGGTTCTGGACAATTAACGCAGTTCCGGCGTTGTATACGTATCCGCCTATGATATTTGATTAGAACCAAGTAAGTTTAACGATTCTGTGACTGCCAGATATAACTAATATGTTATATGAGTCGTGGTGCTTTGACTATGTCAAAATGTCCGCCTTAAGCGGGATTATAACGGAATATGTTAAAGTGACCCAAGTAAAGATGCTAGCAGTGTCGAATACATTAGGTGATTTATCCTTCCTCGATATACAAGGAAGATCCTTCGGCCTCTTTTAAATGAGTTTGGGGACTAATCGGTGTTTGGCTGGACACCATAGTACTTCGATTCGGGCCAGTCGAGTAAAGAAAGTAGCGGGTGTTTCATGATTAACACTTTTGGTTAGTCTACTGTGAGATAACATCATAAAAGAATCAGAAAGTAATCGCCCGGCGGCAATGCTGGGAGGTTGGAAATCGTAGTATTTTGGATTTCTATAAATATGCCCGCTATGACAATTGGTTGGGGACAATTCATTTACTAGTTTTAGCCAAATGAGATTACTCAAACTACGTGTTCAATTTGAAGAATTATAAATCACTAAGTCGAACTCATGATAATATCAAAGTGGCTGCTTTTATCAAGTTAGATCCTACGCATAATCGAGTATAATAATAATCATAATGGTCATTATATTATTATACAACTATTAGTCACGAGCCTGTAAGGCCACACACATATAATGACATTGAGCTATATTCCATGTATGGAATTAAATCGCGGTTGCTAAATCGAGAGTCGACAAATCGATTTAGATATTTCGACGAGGATTTTACACTTATAGTATGTTAAAATCCATATTGAACTAAATCGACAAATAAAGTTTATCAATGACCCAACTAATATAGTTCACTTGTAACTTCTAAAGCCTACTTACTTGTTTAAGATTAAGAAGTAATCGTTTAACGAAGTTAGCTTTAATTATCAATCTAGTCGAGCTATTCTAAGCAGAAGTGGGTCAGGGTCTATATATATGAGGAGTTAGAAAATGACAAAACCTAGTCATCTTTCTCCTCCAAAAGCCGCCGCCCCTCCCCTTCTTCTCTACCAAAATTTGAGTAAATTTTTTACTCATATTTGTTGTCCAATAGTTCATAAGATTCTAGCAAATCCAATCGCGAGATTCAACCGCTTCTCAAAGGACTAACCTCGAGGCATTACTCGAGAGGCGCAAGAATTCAACGGACGCATTTGTGAGGTCGAAAAGCTCATCATATCCGCCGCGTATCAGTACTCTTGTATTCATACGTGTATGAATTTATATTTATATATGTTTTGTAATTCGATTTTATACATTTATTCGATCCTCGTTGCATTTGTTCATGTTTATTATGAATTAGTTGCGTAATTTGCAACAGCCTTCAAGAAAAGTTTCAAATGAGGAAGCATCGACTACTGGGAGAAAAAATAACGATCGAGAACCTCAAGACGCAGGACGACATTCAGACGGGATCTAACACACAAGATCTACCTAGGAGAAAAGAATGGCTAGAATCATCCTCCTGATCTCATTCTAGGTAATCTCTCTCAGTGGGGGTAACTACTCGGTCCTCCCCTTTGGAATAATGTTTGCCTTCATAGTGTTTACGTGTCACAAGTAGTACCTCTTAATGTTAAACAGTTCTTAAATGATCCGATTTGATTTTTTTCTATGCAAAAGAATCGAATAATTTGGAAGATGCAAAGTTTGGTAATGAAGTTGAAAAACCCCAGAGTGAACAATTATTGGAACAAAATGGGTTTTAGGAAATAAACTCAATTTAAACTAAATGTTGTTTCTTTGGTAAACAAAAAGTCGCCTCTTTGTTGTTCAACGCTATAATCAAGTCAAAAGTAAGTGTAATTTCGAAGGAAAATTACATTCAGCTTTCACTAGTCATATGGATTTCAAACACACCAAATCTGATGTGTTAAAAAGTTCTTTTCTAAATGGTTTTTTGGAAGAAGAAATTTTTGTAAAACAAATCTCCGGCTTTCAAGACAAGCACTATCCTTAATCACGTTTGTTTAAACTAGATATAAAGCACCTGTAGCTCGTACAGAAAGTTAAGCACATTATATTTAGATGTCGCTGGTTTTAAGAAGTGGAAAGCTCGATTCCACGCTTTTCCCTTAAAACCAAGCGCAAACATCTTATAGTAGTTCAAATATATATCGATGTATATTACTTTCTGCCTCTACTTCAAAATAACCTCGCTCTTACCAATATTACAAGCTGATAGGATATAAGTTTCTCGGAGGAGTATTGGGGTAGTCTTAAAATTTCGAAATGAAAGAGTTTATAATTCAACAAATCGGTCGGAAGTTGGTGGTATATTTCATTTGTAGCGGACCTTGAGATAAGATAAATGATTTCTTTAATAAAAATCTAGTTAAATGTAGATTAGCACATTATATGAGTAGTAGTTTCTTATGTCATGGAAAATTTTACATTTGGAATCGCTTCACTGGAGATTTAAGTACAGTAGTTTTATAAAAATTAACCGAAACCGAACGGAACGTAATTTTTTTCCCTTCTAAATATCCCACCTACCACCACTATCTCCATCCTCATCCATTCCCCTCTTCCTTCCCCTCTTTGGCCGAAAATTTCACTCTTCCCCCCCTCCCTTGAAATTTTTTCTCATTTCTCTCATCGATTGTCGCTTAAAATCAAGGACAAAAGTTTTACTATTTCTCCTCATCATCCCTCACTCATATCTAAAAGTAAAGATGAAATCTTTCGAGATATTTTCGAGTTTCTCAAGCAGTAGACTTTATTGATTTTGTCAATTACGATTTCGGGACTTCAAAATGATACATACTGATCGCCTAGGCTTTTATGACAAATCATTTTGAAAAACGCGTAAACTGACAGTGGCCGATTTTCTCAAGCTTTCTTTTAAATCGCACGACGCATGTTATGGAACCGTAATATAGTTGTTTCTGGAGTATAATTTGACGTTTCTGAGGTTGATCGCGTAAGATACGGTCGAAAGTTAGGTTATTCCTGCTGAGTAAAGAATTGGCTCTTTGGAACTAAAATGTTGATTATAACGTGCTGTACCAATGGGCCATCGATCATTTGATCGATTGAATATGACTAACGTGTTATCATTGGGATAATAAAGTCAATGCATCGAATATCGAGCGAAGTCAGTAAATCAATGTAGTTAAGTTGGAATTTTAGAAGTGTATACTACTCCCTCGGGATAAGATGATTACTAAAAGGTTAAATCGAGTCATGAGACGCCGGTATAACAATTTCTTGGCCTAAATAGATTAAGAGAGGTTATTCTACCTGAACGCAAGTATAATGTATAACTTCTTTGGAATAGAGTCGTTCTGACTCCAAAGACTTCCAGATCGCCAGAAGTCATGATTACCGCTTGGGCTCGAAAGCAGCATAAGTCTCAATGGCCGGAAGTTTTCTTACATATACAGGTATTATATATTTCTATACGTGTCAGGTTTCTCGTGACCTGCCTCAAACGCCAGCATCAAAGTGATTATGATCGAAGTTATTATGTGTAACCTTTATAGATGATTTATATTATAAAATACTCCAACAGATTATGATTGATACCATGAGCACCGTGGTTTATGATTCATATGACGAGGTAACCGAGATTATGAGTTATATTACGAGATAATTGAGAATACGTATTCATGTTACGAGATCGCGTACGCCACACGCTGGCCAAGGTGGTACCGCGATGCATCAAAGCGTGGTCGCCACAGCATGTGCTTTTGATTGCTTTAAGTAAGTTATTCATGGAAAGCGGTGACTTTACCGAGGTTTGGATGCTGTGTTCATATTACGCAGAAATTATGATTCTGGGAGGTCAGCGCGACATGCATATCGGCGGGCGCAATTGCCTGGGATGAGGCCTCTTATCCGATTATTTGAGTGATTCCCTACGTGTGGCTATTTGGAGGCGATTCCTCATATGTGTATTATTTGGAGTGACTGCTTGTGTATTAGCAATACGTAACTGGAACGAAGTACAAATGAT